>CAJVGC010000582.1:43426567-43461876 GCA_910822075.1 Senecio squalidus | reverse complement strand
CGCTGACTCTCGGAGGCCGTATGGCCCTCAGAGGGTTCGTGCAGTGGGGAGACGGCTCGTGAAAGAGAGTGCGAACGTGACGATTGAGACATGACGGTTCTGCGACGTAAAAAGTTTCGTAAGTACATGAACAAGAATATGCTAAAGGAAAATAAGTAAGGAATGCAGGTAAGGGTCGATCACGTGAGGTTGGGAATAGTAAGACCGGGAATTTTTCGACTCAAAATCGTTTGTCTTTAGAAATTACGTTTCGTCCTTGCATAAGTCATTTTGAACTAGGCAGGGGTGATCAGGCCATGCGTAGTTAAAAATAATCATGCAATCGCAAAATTAATTCACTAAAGTTTTGAACCCATAATGATTTTCCGAAAAGCCTTGGTTATACTTTGGTTTCAAAAACTTTTTAGAAATTTCTAAAACCGTTTTCACTAGAACCTGTGCTCTGATACCAAGTCTGTCACACCCCGCTATAGCGGAAACACGGAATGTGAGAGCTGGAAATATCATTACACGGTCATAAGCAAATATAAACGATTCAAGTCATTTCGATTAAAAATAAATTGTTCAAGATTCAACAACCAAGCAGTTCATAAGTTTAAAATACGGTACAAGTACAAGTTTCAATTAAAAATTCCCAAAATGAAAGGTCTTTCCCAATAAGTGCCTCACGTGACCATATCGACCCTCCTTTGCCATGCAATCCGTACGCTTACATTAATTTCCTGAAACATAAGATAAAGTGTCAACTACATAAAGTAGTGAGTGAGTTACAGTTTAGAGTTTCGAGAGAAGTTTCCAAAAATAGAAAGTTGCCAAAAATAGTAAGTTGCCAAAAGTAGTAAGTTGCCAAGACATATATTGACGTCATGAGTAAAAGAACGAGTCGACGTTTGAACATATATGTAAATAGTAAAAGTTTGTACGTACGCGAGTAAAGTAATTAAATAAACTCGTATAGTAAAGTTGTAGCGGAATCCAGGCGCTAAAAGTGTGTATATGCGTATGGGATATGTGTTTAACTAAATAGTAACTCGTATCAATCACTTGGCATAATATAAGTAGTAAGTATACACTAAACCGATTGTATGGTCCTGAACTAGCCCAAAAATGTTTAATTGATTGAACCTCAGTGTGGTAGTAATATGTACTTGGGACGCTAACCCTTAGTAAGGAGTGACCGCTCCTAAGTATCGATACTCATATGACTAACGGCTGTTGCTAATAGTGTATAATTGAACTTGAACCAAAACGGGCAATTGAACAAAGTTGCTAAAATTGTACTGAACTCTTACGGGCTTATATATCCATCAAGGATTGGTCCCTAACAAGTATCGTAGTTTAGTTAACCCGCTAAGGCAATAACACAAATACGCATAATAGTTTGTACAAGTACCAAGTTTCGAATAGTTTCCAATAAGTTGCAAAAGTACCAAGTTTCGAACAGTTTCAAATAAGTTGCAAAAGTACCAAGTTTCGAACAGTTTCAAATAAGTTGCAAACAGTGTTAATAGTTACAATCATGTGATCTTATGCTTCCCCCAAATAATGTTTAAATGTACAAAAAGTAAAACAAGTGGGGTTGTAACTCACGGTTTGCGAAGAGAGATATGAACTAGCACAAAAGAGAGCGAAACGCGTCGGGAATCACAAACGACCTAGAACACCGGAAAGTGGTATAAGTTGTATTATTATAATTGGAGTTATGTTAAGTTTCAACTTAACATTTTTAAGTCTCAATTTATAATACTTAGATTCTGTCCCAAAAAGTTTATTACGGAAATTTTGTAAGGTTTATGTGATCGTGAACGTTTTATAGTCCGAAATGTCCAATTATGTACCAAAAGTGTCAAAGTTCCAAGTTAATTTGTATAAGTCTCGAAGTTGTTAAGTTTCTGAATTTGAAATGTAATATACGGTGAAAATTGGGCAGCGCTTCCGCGTTAAAAATATTATGTCCATTTTCAAAACACTTTCCCGCTTTAAAATGCACAATACAACGTTTAAATCAATAATACACAAGTTTCAAGTCCAAAAACCCTTTTTAAACAATGTATAAGTCAAAACAGTAGCTTAACATGATATATATGTTCTGGGATTAATTATTTTAGCTTAAAATCAAGTTTACGACCTTTAAAACGACAAAAATAGCGAACAGGGCCATTCTGGCGGCGGCTGGAGGAAAACAGCCGCCGGCTGACCTTTAGCCGTCGGCTGAAATCCTTCAGCCGCCGGCCAAAAGGCTTCGGCCAGTTTTATAGTTGCTTGTTTCTTCGATTTTAAGCTTGTTTAACGGGTAGATTCGACATGCAAGCTGTTATAACTTAAACATATGTATTTTTGAGGTAAAAACACTATTTTCTTTTAGATTTACATGTTAAATATATAGATCTAACATAAAAACTCGTTTTTAAGCTAGAAAACGTTGTGCATGTTTGTGAAAGTTTGTTTCCAGGTTATAGATTATACATGCAAGTAAAAATATGTATAAAAAATAGTGAAAAGAAAGTGTTATACCGAAGGAAAAATAGATCTGATGGTTTGGATGAGTTTTAGCTCCAAAAGTTCCTTGAAAACCCGTTTTAAACCTTTTCCTTGCTACCCCTTTGATCTTAGGACGATTTGTATGTGTTAGATGGTTGATTTTTGATGTTTAAGTGACTGATTTTTGATGCTAAGTTTCTGTTTTTGTGTTTGGTGTTCCTGAGAGAGTGAGAGAGCAAAGAGAGAGTGTGTGTGTGTTTTGTGTTTTTGATTCAAAAATGAAAGTGATAGTGGTTAAGGGGGGTGTTAACTGGCCTTGGGAAACAAAAATGCAGTTAAAGGTTGCCCAGTCCTGATCTAACAAGGGTGGTCCAATCCTGTTTCATGCAAAAATGAGTCACCATCCAACTGGACAGCGGGATTCAGCCGCCGGCTGGATTGCCAAGCCCAGCTTTTTGACGTTTTGTTGTTTTCCATTAATTAGTTAAGGACTAGAATCATTTTAGTTACCGTTATGAACTTAGTCAAGTTCTTGTATTGATTATTTGGTGTTAGGATTTATAATTTTGATTCCGACATTGGTTCCGACAATTAAAAGTACAACAGAATGAACCCGAACAATATGAACACGATAAAAGAGAACTAGAGTTTCGAACCGAATTAGTAACTGAAAATCACCTGAAATTTAGACGGTTGTCACACAAAGTTACCTTCAACATAAAAAAAAATCAAATTATACGAAATAGGATGTCATCTTTCGCATTATCAATATACGAACGAAAATGACGTCATTTTTCCCCTTTGAAATTAAATGTTTCTTTTACCGTAAATTTTTAGGATACAATTTTGCCAAGTTACCTTCCACTAAAGAAAAATAAGTCAATTTATGCGAAAACATACGTCACCGTTCGAAAAATGACATCATCCTTAGCATTATCATTATCCGGGCGAAAATGACGTCATCCTTCGTCTTTGAAATTGATTATTTCTTTTACCCTGAATTTGTGGTTTCTAATTTGGAAAAGTTACCTTCAACTAAAGAAGGAAAAAAAATCAAATTATGCAAAAAATGAGGTCATCGTTCGCATTATCGTTATAAGAACAAAAATGACGTCATCCTTGCTCTTTAAAATTGATTATTTCATATTTCCTATAATTTGCAGGTTCATATTATGCGAAAGTTACATTCAACATAAAAAACTCAAATTATGCGAAAGATGACGTCATCTTTTACAGTATCATTATCCGAACAAAAATGACGTCATCTTTCCTCCATGAAATTAAATGTTTCTTTTACCCTATATTTGTAGGATACAATTTTGCAACGTTACCTTCAACTAAAGAAAATAAGTCAAATTATACGAAAAGTGACGTCATCGTTCGCATAAATCGTTATTAGAAAAAAAAGGAAATCATATTTCCCCTTTAAAACTGATTATTTCATATTTTATTTGTAGGTTCGTATTACGCTAAGTCTCCTTCAACTAAAAAATAAATCAAATTCTTCGAAAAATGACGTCATTCTTAGCATTATCAGTATCCGAACGAAAATGACGTCATCCTTCCTATTTGAAATTGATTATTTTTTTACCCTTGATTTGTAGTGTCCAGTTTTGAAAAGTTACCTTCAACTTAACGAAAAAAACTTCAAATTGAGCGAAAATGACGTCATCTTTCGCATTATCATTATCCGAACGAAAATGACGTCATCCATTCTCTTAGAACTAATTATTTCATATTATCAAATATTTGTAGGTTCGTATTATGCAAAATCACCTTCAACTAAAAAGTAAATCAAATTAGGCGAAAAATGACGTCATCCTTCCTCTTTGAAATTGATTATTCTTTTACCCTAAAATTGTAGTTTCCAATTTTTTAAAGTTACCTTCAACTAAAGAAAACAAAGGCCAATTATACAAAATATGACGTCATCGTTCGTATTATCGTTAAAAGAACCAAAATGACGTCATCTTTCCTCTTTAAAATTAATTATTTCATATTCCCGAATATTTGAAGGTTCATATTATGCCAAAGTTACCTTCAACATAAAAAAAAAAATCAAATTATGCGAAATAGGATGTCATCTTTCGCATTATCAATATCCGAACGAAAATGACGTCATCTTTCCTCTTTGAAATTAAATGTTTCTTTTACCGTAAATTTGTAGGATACAATTTTGCCAAGTTACCTTCAACTAAAGAAAAATAAGTCAATTTATGCGAAAACATACGTCACCGTTCGAAAAATGACATCATCCTTAGCATTATCATTATCCGGGCGAAAATGACGTCATCCTTCGTCTTTGAAATTGATTATTTCTTTTACCCTGAATTTGTGGTTTCTAATTTGGAAAAGTTACCTTCAACTAAAGAAGGAAAAAAAATCAAATTATGCGAAAAATGACGTCATCGTTCGCATTATCGTTATAAGAACAAAAATGACGTCATCCTTGCTCTTTAAAATTGATTATTTCATATTTCCTAAAATTTGCAGGTTCATATTATGCGAAAGTTACATTCAACATAAAAAACTCAAATTATGCGAAATATGACGTCATCTTTGGCATTATCATTATCCGAACAAAAATGACGTCATATTTCCCCTTGAAATTAAATGTTTCTTTTACCCTATATTTGTAGGATACAGTTTTGCAACGTTCCCTTCAACTAAAGAAAATAAGTCAAATTATACGAAAAGTGACGTCATCGTTCGCATAAATCGTTATTAGAAAAAAAAGGAAATCATATTTCTCCTTTAAAACTGATTAATCTCATATTTTATTTGTAGGTTCGTATTACTCTAAGTCTCCTTCAACTAAAAAATAAATCAAATCTTCGAAAAATGACGTCATTCTTAGCATTATCAGTATCCGAACGAAAATGACGTCATCCTTCCTATTTGAAATTGATTATTTTTTTACCCTTGATTTGTAGTGTCTAGTTTTGAAAAGTTACCTTCAACTTAACGAAAAAAACTTCAAATTGAGCGAAAATGACGTCATCTTTCGCGTTATCATTATCCGAACGAAAATGACGTCATCCATTCTCTTAGAACTAATTATTTCATATTATCAAATATTTGTAGGTTCGTATTATGCAAAATCACCTTCAACTAAAAAGTAAATCAAATTAGGCGAAAAATGACGTCATCCTTCCTCTTTGAAATTGATTATTCTTTTACCCTAAAATTGTAGTTTCCAATTTTTTAAAGTTACCTTCAACTAAAGAAAACAAAGGCCAATTATACAAAATATGACGTCATCGTTCGTATTATCGTTAAAAGAACCAAAATGACGTCATCTTTCCTCTTTAAAATTAATTATTTCATATTCCCGAATATTTGAAGGTTCATATTATGCCAAAGTTACCTTCAACATAAAAAAAAAATCAAATTATGCGAAATAGGATGTCATCTTTCGCATTATCAATATCCGAACGAAAATGACGTCATCTTTCCTCTTTGAAATTAAATGTTTCTTTTACCGTAAATTTGTAGGATACAATTTTGCCAAGTTACCTTCAACTAAAGAAAAATAAGTCAATTTATGCGAAAACATACGTCACCGTTCGAAAAATGACATCATCCTTAGCATTATCATTATCCGGGCGAAAATGACGTCATCCTTCGTCTTTGAAATTGATTATTTCTTTTACCCTGAATTTATGGTTTCTAATTTTGAAAAGTTACCTTCAACTAAAGAAGGAAAAAAAAATCAAATTATGCGAAAAATGACGTCATCGTTCGCATTATCGTTATAAGAACAAAAATGACGTCATCCTTGCTCTTTAAAATTGATTATTTCATATTTTCTAAAATTTGAAGGTTCATATTATGCGAAAGTTACATTCAACATAAAAAACTCAAATTATGCGAAATATGACGTCATCTTTTGCATTATCATTATCCGAACAAAAATGACGTCATCTTTTCCCCTTGAAATTAAATGTTTCTTTTACCCTATATTTGTAGGATACAGTTTTGCAACGTTCCCTTCAACTAAAGAAAATAAGTCAAATTATACGAAAAGTGACGTCATCGTTCGCATAAATCGTTATTAGAAAAAAAAGGAAATCATATTTCCCCTTTAAAACTGATTAATCTCATATTTTATTTGTAGGTTCGTATTACTCTAAGTCTCCTTCAACTAAAAAATAAATCAAATCTTCGAAAAATGACGTCATTCTTAGCATTATCAGTATCCGAACGAAAATGACGTCATCCTTCCTATTTGAAATTGATTATTTTTTTACCCTTGATTTGTAGTGTCCAGTTTTGAAAAGTTACCTTCAACTTAACGAAAAAAACTTCAAATTGAGCGAAAATGACGTCATCTTTCGCGTTATCATTATCCGAACGAAAATGACGTCATCCATTCTCTTAGAACTAATTATTTCATATTATCAAATATTTGTAGGTTCGTATTATGCAAAATCACCTTCAACTAAAAAGTAAATCAAATTAGGCGAAAAATGACGTCATCCTTCCTCTTTGAAATTGATTATTCTTTTACCCTAAAATTGTAGTTTCCAATTTTTTAAAGTTACCTTCAACTAAAGAAAACAAAGGCCAATTATACAAAATATGACGTCATCGTTCGTATTATCGTTAAAAGAACCAAAATGACGTCATCTTTCCTCTTTAAAATTAATTATTTCATATTCCCGAATATTTGAAGGTTCATATTATGCCAAAGTTACCTTCAACATAAAAAAAAAATCAAATTATGCGAAATAGGATGTCATCTTTCGCATTATCAATATCCGAACGAAAATGACGTCATCTTTCCTCTTTGAAATTAAATGTTTCTTTTACCGTAAATTTGTAGGATACAATTTTGCCAAGTTACCTTCAACTAAAGAAAAATAAGTCAATTTATGCGAAAACATACGTCACCGTTCGAAAAATGACATCATCCTTAGCATTAGCATTATATGGGCGAAAATGACGTCATCCTTCGTCGTTGAAATTGATTATTTCTTTTACCCTGAATTTATGGTTTCTAATTTTGAAAAGTTACCTTCCACTAAAGAAGGAAAAAAAAATCAAATTATGCGAAAAATGACGTCATCGTTCGCATTATCGTTATAAGAACAAAAATGACGTCATCCTTGCTCTTTAAAATTGATTATTTCATATTTCCTAAAATTTGAAGGTTCATATTATGCGAAAGTTACATTCAACATAAAAAACTCAAATTATGCGAAATATGACGTCATCTTTTGCAGTATCATTATCCGAACAAAAATGACGTCATCTTTCCTCCTTGAAATTAAATGTTTCTTTTACCCTATATTTGTAGGATACAATTTTGCAACGTTACCTTCAACTAAAGAAAATAAGTCAAATTATACGAAAACTGACGTCATCGTTCGCATAAATCGTTATTAGAAAAAAAAGGAAATCATATTTCCCCTTTAAAACTGATTATTTCATATTTTATTTGTAGGTTCGTATTATGCTAAGTCTCCTTCAACTAAAAAACAAATCAAATTCTTCGAAAAATGACGTCATTCTTAGCATTATCAGTATCCGAACGAAAATGACGTCATCCTTCCTATTTGAAATAGATTATTTTTTTTACCCTTGATTTATAGTGTCCAGTTTTGAAAAGTTACCTTCAACTTAACGAAAAAACATTCAAATTGAGCTAAAATGCTGTCATTTTTAGCATTATCATTATCCGAACGAAAATAACGTCATCCATACTCTTAGAACTAATTATTTCATATTATCAAATATTTGTAGGTTCCTATTATGCAAAATCACCTTCAACTAAAAAGTAAATCAAATTAGGCGAAAAATGACGTCATCCTTCCTCTTTGAAATTGATTATTGTTTTACCCTAAAATTGTAGTTTCCAATTTTTTTAAGTTACCTTCAACTAAAGAAAACAAAGGCCAATTATACAAAATATGACGTCATCGTTCGTATTATCGTTAAAAGAACCAAAATGACGTCATATTTCCTCTTTAAAATTATATATTTCATATTCCCATATATTTGAAGGTTCATATTATACCAAAGTTACCTTAAATATAAAAAAAAATCAAATTATGCGAAATAGGATGTTATCTTTCGCATTATCAATATACGAACGAATATGACGTCATCTTTCCCCTTTGAAATTAAATGTTTCTTTTACCGTAAATTTGTAGGATACAATTTTGCCAAGTTACCTTCAACTAAAGAAAAATAAGTCAATTTATGCGAAAACATACGTCACCGTTCGAAAAATGACATCATCCTTAGCATTTTCATTATCCGGGCGAAAATGACGTCATCCTTCGTCTTTGAAATTGATTATTTCTTTTACCCTGAATTTGTGGTTTCTAATTTGGAAAAGTTACGTTCCACTAAAGAAGGAAAAAAAATAAAATTATGCGAAAAATGACGTCATCGTTCGCATTATCGTTATTAGAACAAAAATGACGTCATCCTTGCTCTTTAAAATTGATTATTTCATATTTCCTAAAATTTGAAGGTTCATATTATGCGAAAGTTACATTCAACATAAAAAACTCAAATTATGCGAAATATGACGTCATCTTTTGCATTATCATTATCCGAACAAAAATGACGTCATCTTTCCCCTTTGAAATTAAATGTTTCTTTTACCCTATATTTGTAGGATACAATTTTGCAACGTTACCTTCAACTAAAGAAAATAAGTCAAATTATACGAAAAGTGACGTCATCGTTCGCATTAATCGTTATTAGAGAAAAAAGGAAATCATATTTCCCCTTTAAAACTGATTATTTCATATTTTATTTGTAGGTTCGTATTACGCTAAGTCTCCTTCAACTAAAAAACAAATCAAATTCTTCGAAAAATGACGTCATTCTTAGCATTATCAGTATCCGAACGAAAATGACGTCATCCTTCCTATTTGAAATAGATTATTTTTTTTACCCTTTATTTGTAGTGTCCAGTTTTGAAAAGTTACCTTCAACTTAACGAAAAAACATTCAAATTGAGGTAAAATGACGTCATTTTTAGCATTATCATTATCCGAACGAAAATGACGTCATCCATACTCTTAGAACTAATTATTTCATATTATCAAATATTTGTAGGTTCGTATTATGCAAAATCACCTTCAACTAAAAAGTAAATCAAATTAGGCGATAAATGACGTCATCCTTCCTCTTTGAAATTGATTATTGTTTTACCCTAAAATTGTAGTTTCCAATTTTTTTAAGTTACCTTTAACTAAAGAAAACATAGGCCAATTATACAAAATATGACGTCATCGTTCGTATTATCGTTAAAAGAACCAAAATGACGTCATCTTTCCTCTTTAAAATTATATATTTCATATTCCCGAATATTTGAAGGTTCATATTATACCCGGGGATGATGTGACAACCGTCTAAAATTCAGGTAATTGTTCAGTTACTATATCGGTTCAAATCTTTAGTTACTCTTTTATCGTGTTCACTTTGTTCTAGTTCGAAATTGTTGAGTCTGTACTTGTCGGAACTAGTGTCGGAATAACTCCCGGAATCAATTATATAAGTCCTAATACCAAGAAAACATCTAATGAACTTTCCTAAGTTCATAACTAATCATAATTAAGAACTTTCAATTAACAAAAAGGTCCAACGAAGCAATAACGTTAAAACAAAAATCAGATAAAATCTGAAAAACCACCCGGTGCGCAGCACCTATTGTTTTGGTGCGCATCACCTCCCGCCAGAATTCAAAATATTTACATATTTAGTCCTTGTCTCGTTTTTGTAAACCTTCAACCAATCCATCTCGAGTTACTGCAAATACAGTCTCCCAAGACCTCTTTACTACACCTACCTATTTTCTTTTTATTTCCTTTTTCTTTAATCGAAAACACACACACACAAAACACCTACACACCATTTTCTCTCTATTTTTCTCAAGAACTCCACAAAATCCAGAAGCTTACAGCCACAAATCCACCATAAATCAACTGTAAAAAATGTTTAAACATCAAAACAAACAAGAAGGTGCAAGTCTAATTCGGTTTCAAGCTTTTTCTACCACTTTTGGAGCTCTAGATCCTTCAAAAACAGCACCCATTCATTTTCATCCGGTAGAAATCTTTCTCCTACCTTTATTTACTGTTTTTACTAATTGCATGTAAGATCTAAACAATAAAAATGAGTTTTTATGAAGATTTATAACTCTTTTTATACAAAAACGATTTTTAACTAAATAATACTTAGATCTATGTTTTTGTGATTAAAAGTTGTTTAGAAACTGTAAAAACATCATTTTATAAAGTATCTACTGGTTGCATGTCGAAATCTATGGGTAATAAAACGATTTTGACAAGAAAATTACAAAACGGGGAAGAACAGCAAGGAGGTGCGCAGCACCCCCTGACAGGTGCTGCACACCGGGCTGCTGTCTTCCCGAAAAATCGTCGTTTTAGTTGTTGGAAACTTGTACACACATTCTGGACTTTTGTCAATAATATTATTGGACTGAGATGAGTAAAACTAATAATAATGGTGACTTGTATTGGACTCTTTGGACTAAATGGACCTGTTTATTAAGTTATTATGTGTATATGCATGTTTTGTGAGCGGAAATGGTTGTAGGTTTTGGACATGAAATTTGGGCGCGGAAGCGCTGCCCAAATTTCGTTAGAAAACCTAAACCATTTCAGTAACCTAAACATGTCTATCATAATAATAACTTTAACTTTGAACTTTCGGACTAAATATAACGTTAACCGCTTCGGAAAACTTTTGGGACAATTTTGACTTTAACACTTAATTATAAACAAAAGTTACCTAATCTCTTATATAAAGTAACCTAATAAGAAATTAACTTTTGGACAATCTTGGTATTCCTAGGCATTCCGTGATTCCCGGCTCCTTTTCCGACCGATTCCGAGTTCTCTTTCTCCGCAAACCGTGAGTTACAACCCAACTTGTTTTACTTTTTGTACTTTTAAAACATTATTTGAGGGAACCATAAGATCACATGTTTTGGTAACTTTTAACACTATTTGCGAATTACTGAACAATTGGAAACTTGATACTTTTGGTACTTGTTCGAAAGTTTGGAAACTTGAAACATTTTAACTTGTGAAACTCGTAAACTTTGGAAACTTGTACGAAACTGTATTGAAACTTTTATGAAACTTTGAACTTTGGAAACTTGGAAACTTGTGTACTACTATGCGTATATGTGTTGATGCCTTAGCGGGTTAACTAAATTTAGGATACTTGTTAGCGACCAATCCTTGATGGATATATAAGCCCGTAAGAGTTCAGTACTACTTTTGGAAACTTTGTTCAATTGCCCGTTTTTGGTTCAGGTTCATTTATACACTATTAGCGACAACCGTTAGTCATATGGGTATCGATACTTAGGAGGGGTCACTCCTTACTCAGGGTTAGCGTCCCAAGTACATATTGCTAAGTTCAAACGTTCAATCAATTAAACATTTTTGGTCTAGTTCAGGACCACACAATCGGTTTAGTGTATACTTACTACTTATATTATGCCAAGTGATTGATACGAGTTACTATTTAGTTAAACACATACTCCCTACGCATACACCTTTTTAGCGCCTGGATTCCGCTACAACTTTAATTATACGAGTTTTATTTATTTAACTTACTTGTGTACGTTCAAACCTTTTACTATTCACATATATGTTCTAACGTTGTACCGTTCTTTTACTTATCACGTCACTATTTTCATGTACTTTCTATTTTTGGAAAATTTTCTCGAAACTCTAAACTGTAACTCACTCACTACTTTATGTAGTTGACACTTTATCTTATGTTTCAGGAAATTAATGTAAGTGTACGGAAATGCATGGCAAGAAAGGGTCATTATGGTTACGTGAGGCGCTCATTGGGAAAAGACCTTTCTATTTTGGGAATTTTATTTGAAACTTGTATTTGTACTTTAAGTTAAATCATGGACTACTTGGTTGTTTTTGAATGATTGAAACTTGAACTATTTTATCCTAAATAAAATGACTTGAATCGTTTATATTTGCTTATGACCGTGTAATGATATTCCAGCTCTCACATTCCGTGTTTCCGCTTTAGCGGGGTGTGACATTTACCTTCAACATAAAAAAAAAATCAAATTATGCGAAATAGGATGTCATCTTTCGCATTATCAATATCCGAACGAAAATGACGTCATCTTTCCCCTTTGAAATTAAATGTTTCTTTTACCGTAAATTTGTAGGATACAATTTTGCCAAGTTACCTTCCACTAAAGAAAAATAAGTCAATTTATGCGAAAACATACGTCACCGTTCGAAAAATGACATCATCCTTAGCATTATCATTATCCGGGCGAAAATGACGTCATCCTTCGTCTTTGAAATTGATTATTTCTTTTACCCTGAATTTGTGGTTTCTAATTTGGAAAAGTTACCTTCACCTAAAGAAGGGAAAAAAATCAAATTATGCGAAAAATGACGTCATCGTTCGCATTATCGTTATAAGAACAAAAATGACGTCATCCTTGCTCTTCAAAATTGATTAATTCATATTTCCTAAAATTTGAAGGTTCATATTATGCGAAACTTACATTCAACATAAAAAACTCAAATTATGCGAAATATGACGTCATCTTTTGCATTATCATTATCCAAACAAAAATGACGTCATCTTTCCTCCTTGAAATTAAATGTTTCTTTTACCCTATATTTGTAGGATACAATTTTGCAACGTTACCTTCAACTAAAGAAAATAAGTCAAATTATACGAAAAGTGACGTCATCGTTCGCATAAATCGTTATTAGAAAAAAAAGGAAATCATATTTCCCCTTTAAAACTGATTATTTCATATTTTATTTGTAGGTTCGTATTACGCTAATTCTCCTTCAACTAAAAAACAAATCAAATTCTTCGAAAAATGACGTCATTCTTAGCATTATCAGTATCCGAACGAAAATGACGTCATCCTTCCTATTTGAAATTGATTATTTTTTTTACCCTTGATTTGTAGTGTCCAGTTTTGAAAAGTTACCTTCAACTTAACGAAAAAACATTCAAATTGAGCTTAAATGACGTCATCTTTCGCATGATCATTATCCGAACGAAAATAACGTCATCCATACTCTTAGAACTAATTATTTCATATTATCAAATATTTGTAGGTTCGTATTATGCAAAATCACCTTCAACTAAAAAGTAAATCAAATAAGGCGATAAATGACATCATCCTTCCTCTTTGAAATTGATTATTGTTTTACCCTAAAATTGTAGTTTCCAATATTTTTAAGTTACCTTCAACTAAAGAAAACATAGGCCAATTATACAAAATATGACGTCATCGTTCGTATTATCGTTAAAATAACCAAAATGACGTCATCTTTCCTCTTTAAAATTATATATTTCATATTCCCGAATATTTGAAGGTTCATATTATACCAAAGTTACCTTCAACATAAAAAAGAAATCAAATTATGCGAAATAGGATGTCATCTTTCGCATTATCAATATCCGAACGAAAATGACGTCATCTTTCCCCTTTGAAATTAAATGTTTCTTTTACCGTAAATTTGTAGGATACAATTTTGCCAAGTTACCTTCCACTGAAGAAAAATAAGTCAATTTATGCGAAAACATACGTCACCGTTCGAAAAATGACATCATCCCTAGCATTATCATTATCCGGGCGAAAATGACGTCATCCTTCATCTTTGAAATTGATTATTTCTTTTACCCTGAATTTGTGGTTTCTAATTTGGAAAAGTTACCTTCAACTAAAGAAGGAAAAAAAAATCAAATTATGCTAAAAATGACGTCATCGTTCGCATTATCGTTATAAGAACAAAAATGACGTCATCCTTGCTCTTCAAAATTGATTAATTCATATTTCCTAAAATTTGAAGGTTCATATTATGTGAAACTTACATTCAACATAAAAAACTCAAATTATGCGAAATATGACGTCATCTTTTGCATTATCATTATCCAAACAAAAATGATGTCATCTTTTGTGACAACCGTCTGATTCCGGTGAAAACCACATTCTCTATCTTTGACTTAACTATGAATTTATCTTATCGTTACTTGCTTCTTAACCTTGTGTGTGTTGGAATCGAAATCGGAATCACATTAATGAATCCTAATACCAAGTAAACACCTAGTGAACTTGCCTAAGTTCCTATCTAAAATTACTGGAAACTTTCAACTAACGAAAACGCTTAACTATGGAACGAACAAAGCTGAAACAGGCCCCCAATGCGCCGCTAGTTGCCCCAATGCGCCGCATTCGGGGCTAGTTCAGCAGTGTTTTGTGTTTTTATAAAAAATAACTAAACGGACCAAGACTTGAGCCCAACGTTTTAACCCAGGTTTATAGTACACAAAAGCCTCTTTAATGGTCCAGTGATCCATATGTGACACCACTATAACATTTGTTAAACACAAACACATACATCACCTACAAACTCATTTTTACTAACTCTCTCTCTCTCTCTACATTGTCACTCAAGAACACACACACACACCATTATCATTTCCAGTGATTTTCACTTCAAAAATAGAGAAATTTAGCCACATAAAACACTTAAAAATCGTCATCAATCAAGAAGGAAGAAAGGAGTTTGCATTTCTTGGGTTAAAAATCGAGTTCTAAGCCAATTTCGGTCAAAATCACCAAGGAATCACTTCAACCATCTTCAAATCAATTTCTACTCGGTATAAACCTTTTTAATCCTCTGTATTTTTAATATATCCTAGTTGCATGTGCAATCCAACAACTAAAAATGAGATTTTACAAAGATTTGTAACTAATTATTGAACAAAAACGGGTTTTATGAAATAGATGATAAAATCCATGATCTTGTGGTTAAAAATACTAAAGAAACTATAAAACATCAAGTATTTATATGTATCTATGGTTGCATGTCGAAATACACCACCAAAATAGCATTTTTAGCATAAAAACGGATTTTGGTCATGAACCTGACAGGGAATGCGGCGCATTCCTAGATCCGATGGCAGCAGAATTTTCAATTTTCGGTATAAGATGTGACCTCGAGCTTATTTCTTCAAACCGAGTCTTATAACCTTTAATGAGCTTAAATTGTGTAAAAAGGGACTATTTGAACATGTTTATATAACATTGTGTTTGGTTTTAATGTATAAATTATGGTTATAAAGATTGTTAAGCGGGAAAGTGTTAAATTGGACTTAATGATTTTGGCGCGGAAGCGCTGCCCGATTTTCCGGTAGACCAAAAACCAACACTTATAATAAAATCATTTTGTTAACTAACAAAGTTATAAACATTGGCACTTATTAAATCTTGGTATTACTATAGGAGTTCCGTGATTCCGACCCATTTCGACCCGTTCCGACCGCTCTCTCTCTATTGTGCTATTTTTCGCGAACCGTGAGTTACAACCCCACTTTATTTACTGTTTTCAAATAATTTTTCGGGGAAACATGAGATCTAAATGAACGTTGGAACTATTATGAACTTTGGAACTGTTATGAACTCTTGGAACTATAATGAACTCTTGGAACGCTTTATTACTATTTAACTCTTATTGAACGTTTTTGTGAAACTTATGCGTAAACAGTTTTAATTGCCCGTTTGGCATACAAAACTAAATGGTTTGCCACCCTTTTTCCGCTAAATGGTTTGCCACCCTTTTTCGGCTAAATGGTTTGCCACCCTTTTTCGGCTAAATGGTTTCCACCGTTTTTCGGCTAAATGGTTTACCACCCTTACTCGGCTTTTTAGTTCAAATCTATTATAAATTAATTACTTTTGCCACACTCGGCACCGTATTAAACTTATTTAATGCCACTCTCGGCACTCCTATGAACTTTGATTGATCGTATAACTAACGTGACTCTTGAGGGATATAACTAACCATAAGTGACTACTACTAGTTTAAAAAATGAAACATTAGTGCCCATCTTGCAAACACACTATTAGCTTTATTAAGGCGTTTAGTAATTATGGGTATCGATACTTAGGAAATAACCGTTCTTTGCTTAGGCGGCAGCTTAAGTACATATTACTTGATCAGATATGACTCCCCGTAAGTAGTCGTGGTAAGGGGCCTCACGGTTGGTAAATCGGTTTAGTGTGAACACTTAAGGTATATTATGCCAAGTAGTCTTTATACATGATTTCGATCAATAGTTTACTTATCTTGCGCGTATATGGATATACGATCTCCGCAACTGTCTTTTGAGCAACTTTTATGAATCGAACTGTCTTTTGAGCAACTTTTATGGATCGAACTGTCTTTTGAGCAACTTTTATGGATCGAACTATCTTTTGAACTACTTTTATGAATCGAAGCTATTCTTTAAGTATTGATCTACTTAACTTAAACCTTTTTAGTCGAGGACTAGAAAACTGTAACTCACTCACTGCTTTATTGTAGTTGACACTTTATCTCATATTTTCAGGAAACCGAATGTAAGACACGAAGTGCATACTGTGGATGGGTCAGACATGTCATGTGAATTCAAGAATTGGGAAAAGACCTATTTTATCATTTTGGGAATTTTGTTAAACGCTTAACTATGTACTTTTGTTATGCAACTCGTTAAACACTTGGTTATTTCATCTTGTAAACTCGAATTTTCTATCTTAATGACTTGTAACCGTATGTTTTTAATTATAACTCGTGTAATGATATCTTTGCTCTTCACATCTCGTGTTTCCGCTTTAGCGGGGTGTGACAGACTTGGTATCAGAGCACATGTTATAGTGAAAACGGTTTTAAGAAATTTTTAAAATTTTTGAAACCAAACTATAACCAAGGCTTTTTCAGAAAAATCATTTCACGAGCTTTCGAACTTTAGTAGATTAATTCCGCAATTGCATGGTTTGCTTTTAACTAGGCGTAACTTGATCAACTATGCCTAGTTCAAAATAAATTATGCGAGAACGGAATATAATTGCTATCGTTAAACGGTTTTCGAGTCGAAAAATTCCCGGTCTTATCCATTCCCGATTCTCACGTGACTGACCCATACATGCATTTTCGTTTACATTTTTACTTATTTCCCCCCCCCCCCTGTACTCACGTAACTCATTATTCTCAGATCCGACATGTCTCACTCGTCGCTCTCACAATCTCAGTCTCACTCCCGGTCACAGTCGCTCTCACATTCGCGAGCCATCTACACGCCAGAAGTCTCGAAAGACTTCTCCGCACCAAAGGCTCAGCACCACGAGACCACTAACCCGACCGAGGAGAGTTCGATGGCTTTCTCGAGCAGCCACGGTGCCTACAGCCCGAGGACCGTGCTACCAGCTGCACCACCAGTGCCCGTCTTAGCACTACCTCAGCAGCGTGGACCCCGAATCCGGATGACAGCACGTAAGCAGGTCGTCCTTCCTGTTCGTCTGCCTGATAGGATGATGGGACGGACTCCCGACTTATCCAGACCCGCTCCTTCCGTGATACCGTTCGTGGACCCGTACGCTGGAGCTTCACGTACGCCAACGATGGATCGCTACCATTGGGAGCGTCAGTTTCAGGAGCAACAGACGCAGCGCCCCGACAGCGCCGGACCATCTAGGCCAATGATACCGCCTTCACTATCGTCGCCCCCACCAGCAGCGTTCCTTCAGCTTCATCGAGAACTTCGGGGACTCACCGAAGATGCCCAACAACAGGGTCTTCTTCTGTGTGAAGTCTCTGATGTCGCACACCGACTGTCTGAACAGTCAATCCGAGTCATCACGTCGGCTCAAGCCACGTCGAGGACGGTGCAGCGTCTCGTCAACGTTTGCCTGATCATTATTGCGGTCATCGTAGCGAAGATGTTCTTTGATAGGCGTCGTTAGGCCCTTCATTTTATGTATTGCATCGCAAGCTTAAGCCGTAACGACTTGAAGCTAATTCGTATTTTATTTTATGTTGTATTGTACTAGTATTTGAACCTTTCTCATTATGAACGTTGTAATCCACTACTCTTATTATCGAATGTAATTCTACCTTCATTATCCTTACTTGCTTATTTTGCTTGAATCCTTTTCTCATTCCTTAATCGCTTATCGTGCGTGCGCTATCTATCTTTCTGATATATATTACTGTTGTATATCCTTATTGCGTATCCTTATTCGTGCGTTCTAAACTAGTTTCCTTCTTTCCATTGTAGAACCATGTCTCCTAAGAGAAGTCGCGCTGACCTATTAGCCGAGCAGATTACCGTGCAGCTCAAAGCAGCACTCCCAAACATGATCACCCAGATCATCGCTGGGGTCAACAACGAAATTTTCGGGGATGATGACCCCAACGACAACCACCTGGAGAACAACGGTGACAATAAAGTTCACCTCATACCAGCCGCCATCAAACAAGAGGAAGGTGAAAACCTTGGAAGCATTCAACCCCTTCTCCCTCTTGTATCAATCAAACAGGAAAAGGACGAGAACTTTGGAACCAACAGCCTCCCTTTCCCTTTAGCCCGCGTCCAGCGAAAGGAGAGTAAGAAAAGGAGGGCTCATCATCAACCAACAAGGAGCGACAACAACAAGAAACCCACACCAGGAACCCGAACTTACACTGGGCCGCACCCCAAGTGTGGCGAATGCAACTTCCATCATGTTGGAAACTGCCCAGTGTGCAGAATATGTAGCAAAGTGGGACACTACCCCTGGTGCTGCCAAGAGGAAACTGGTGGTAGAAGGAAGAAGTCAGTTTGCTACAAATGCGGAAGCGACAAACACTTCCGAAAGACTTGCCCCAAGTTGCGAAATGCTCAACCAAAACAGGCCGGACAAGGCCGAGGACTCGCTTCGTAATCATTGCCAAAGAGACAAGGCACGATCCTAACGCATCGATAGGTAAATTCCCTGTGAACGATATTTCGCATCTATGTTATTCGATCCGTGAGCAGAGAGAAGCTTTGTGTCCTTAGAATTTAGACCCCTTATCAATTTAGGATCTAAAGTTCTTAAGGATAGCTTTACTATCGAATCTGCTGATGGTCAAGAATTCGAAACCAAGGATAAAATCTTAGGATGTTCATTATGCCTATCTGGAAAAATCTTCCCCATCGATCTAATTCATATCGAGCTAGCATGCTTTGACGTTATCGTCGGAATGGACTGGCTATCTCGTTTTCGAGCCGAGATCGTCTATTTCGACAAACTCATTTGTATCCCTCTTTCAGACAGTGAAACTCTCGTTGTTCAGAGAGACAAACCTGGACGACAACTTCGCATCGTGTCTTCCATAAAAATGCGCATGTACCTCGAGAAGGACTACGACGCCTTCCTCGCTCATGTCGTCGAACGTGAACCTAAAGAAAGCCGAGTCCAAGACATTCCCATAGTCAAGGATCACCCAGAGGTCTTTCCTGAGGATTTGCATGGGCTACTTCCACAACGACAAGCGGACTTCCGAATAGACCTCGTTCCTGGCACAGCACCGGTTGCCAAGACCCCATATCGTCTAGCACCACCCGAAGTGCAAGAACTGTCAAAACAGCTGCAGGGACTTCTAGATCATGGTCTTATTCGTCAAAACTCGTTCCCCCCCCCCCTGGAGAGCCCCAATCCTCTCTGTTAAAAAGGAAGACGGATCCTTCCGTATGTGCATCGATATTCATGAACCTAACAAGCTGACCGTCAAGAACCGATACCCACCCCCGAGGATCGACGACCTATTCAAACAGTTGCAGGACGCAACTTACTTCTCAAAGGTCGACCTCCGCCCAGGTTATCATCAGGTTCGTGTCAGTGAGACCGACGTTCCTAAAACCGCATTCCGAACTCGTTACGGTTATCACGGATTCCTTGTCATGCCATTTGGTCTAACCAACACACCAGCAGTGTTCATGGACCTAATGAACAGACGTGTAGGCCATATCTAGACGAATTCGTGATCGTATTCATAGACGACATTCTTATATACTCGAGGAATAAGGAAGATCATGCGAAGAATCTAAAGCTCATCTTAGAACTCCTCAAAGATCAAAGACTGTACGCCAAAATCTCGAAGTGTGAATTTTGGCTACGGGAAGTACATTTCCCTGGTCATGTAGTCAACCGAAAGGGAATTGGAACGCAAGTCCGATGGAATCCACTACTTCAAGGGCCGAGCATGGATTCCGAAATCCGAAGAACTTCGTAAAATCGTCTAGGACGAGGGCCACCGATTCAGATATTCTATTCACCGGGATCAGACAAGTCGTATAAGGATCTCTGGGAGTAATATTGGTGGCCGGGCATGAAGAAGGATATCTCCTTGTATGTAGCCAAGTGCCTTACTCGACAAAGGTCAAGGCGGAATATCAGAAGCCCTCCTGTCTACTTCAGCAGCCAGAGATTTCCATGTGGAAGTGGGAACAAATCTCCATGGACTTCATCACCAGATTGCCCCGTACGGCAAGGGGTAACGACACGATTTGGGTCGTCGTGGACCGTTTGACAAAATCCGCTCATTTCCTTCCGGTACGAGAAAACCACTCGATGGAGAAATTCGCTCAAATCTACATCAACGAGCTCGTCTCTCGTCATGGAACACCTCTCTCCATCATCTCTGATAGGGATAGTCGATTCACGTCCCGTTTTAGGAATGCCCTTCAGAAATCGTTAGGGACGCGACTAGACCTCAGCACCGCATACCACCCTCAGACCGATGGTCAGAGTGAACGGACGATCCAAACGCTTGAAGATATGCTGAGAGCAAGTTGACTTCGGAGGAAGTTGGGACGCTCACCTCCCCTTGGTCGAGTTCTCCTATATCAACAACTACCACACTAGCATCAAGTGCGCACCATTCGAGGCCTTACACGGACGTAAGTGTCAGCCACCGCTTTGTTGGCTAGAAGCTGGCGATCGACAACTCACAAGGCTCGATATCATCCAGGAAACCATCGACAAAATCACTACCATTCGGGAAAGACTGAAGACATCCCGTACCCGGCAGAAGGGCTACGCCGACAACCGAAGGGAACCCCTAGAGTCCAAGTGGGTGATAGAGTACTCCTCAAGATATCGCCATGGAAAGGGGTGGTCCGTTTCGGGAAACGCGGCCAGCTAAGCCCGAGGTACACCGGCCATTCGAGGTGATAGAGCGAATCGGCCTAGTGGCGTATCGGCTCGAACTTCCGCAAACTATTTCTAACGTCCACAACGTCTTTCATGTCTCGCACTTGAAAAAGTGCTTACCGGACGAGACCATTGTCATTCCACTGGACGAGGTCCAGATCGACAACAAACTCAACTCTATCGAAGAACCGCTTGAGGTTGTAGACCGAGAGGTCAAACAACTCAAGCAAAGTCGTATCCCTACTGTCAAGGTTCGGTGGAATTCCCGACGAGGTCACGAATTCACGTGGGAACGTGAAGACCAGATTCGTCATAAGTATCCACATCTATTGAGAGATTCTTCCTCCCGATGAGGCGAACTAAATTTCGGGACGAAATTCTTTTCAACCCGGGGAGAATGCGACAACCGTCTTATTCCGGTGAAAACCACATTCTCTATCCTTGACTTAACTATGAATTGATCTTATCGTTACTGGCTTCTTAACCTTGTGTGTGTTGGAATCGAAATCGGAATCATATAAATGAATCCTAATACCAAGTAAACACCTAGTGAACTTGCCTAAGTTCCTATCTAAAATAACCGGAAACTTTCAACTAACGAAAACGCTTAACAATGGAACGAACAAAAAAAACGAAGAAAGCTGAAACAGGCCCCCAATGCGCCGCCAGTTGCCCCAATGCGCCGCATTCGGGGCTAGTTCAGCATTGTTTTGTGTTTTTATAAAAAATAACTAAACGGACCAAGACTTGAGCCCAACGTTTTAACCCAGGTTTATAGTACACAAAAGCCTCTTTAATGGTCCAGTGATCCATATGTGACCCCACTATAACATTTGTTAAACACAAACACATACATCACCTACAAACTCATTTTTACTAACTCTCTCTCTCTCTCTACATTGTCACTCAAGAACACACACACACACCATTATCATTTCCAGTGATTTTCACTTCAAAAATACAGAAATTTAGCCACATAAAACACTTAAAAATCGTCATCAATCAAGGAGGAAGAAAGGAGTTTGCATTTCTTGGGTTAAAAATCGAGTTCTAAGCCAATTTGGGTCAAAATCACAAAGGAATCACTTCAACCATCTTCAAATCAATTTCTACTCGGTATAAACCTTTTTAATCCTCTGTATTTTTAATATATCCTAGTTGCATGTGCAATCCAGTAACTAATAATGAGATTTTACAAAGATTTGTAACTAATTATTGAACAAAAACGGGTTTTATGAAATGGATGATAAAATCCATGATCTTGTGGTTAAAAATACTAAAGAAACTATGAAACATCAAGTATTTATATGTATCTATGGTTGCATGTCGAAATACACCACCAAAATAGCATTTTTAGCATAAAAACGGATTTTGGTCATGAACCTGACAGGATGGCAGCAGAATTTTCAATTTTCGGTATAAGATGTGACCTCGAGCTTATTTCTTCAAACCGAGTCTTATAACCTTTAATGAGCTTAAATTGTGTAAAAAGGGACTATTTGAACATGTGTATATAACATTGTGTTTGGTTTTAATGTATAAATTATTGTTATAAAAATTGTTAAGCGGGAAAGTGTTAAATTGGACTTAATGATTTTGGCGCGGAAGCGCTGCCCGATTTTCGGTAGACCAAAAACCAACACTTATAATAAAAGCATTTTGTTAACTAACAAAGTTATAAACATTGGTACTTATTAAATCTGGGTATTACTATAGGAGTTCCGTGATTCCGACCCATTTCGACCCGTTCCGACCGCTCTCTCTCTATTGTGCTATTCTTCGCAAACCGTGAGTTACAACCCCACTTTATTTACTGTTTTCAAATAATTTTTGGGGGAAACATGAGATCTAAATGAACTTTGGAACTATTATGAACTTTGGAGCTGTTATGAACTCTTGGAACTATAATGAACTCTTGGAACGCTTTATTACTATTTAACTCTTATTGAACGTTTTTGTGAAACTTATGCGTAAACAGTTTTAATTGCCCGTTTGGCATACAAAACTAAATGGTTTGCCACCCTTTTTCGGCTAAATGGTTTGCCACCCTTTTTCGGCTAAATGGTTTGCCACCCTTACTCGGCTTTTTGGTTCAAATCTGTTATAAATTTATTACTTTTGCCACACTCGGCACCGTATTAAACTTATTTAATGCCACTCTCGGCACTCCTATGAACTTTGATTGATCGTATAACTAACGTGACTCTTGAGGGATATAACTAACCATAAGTGACTACTACTAGTTTGAAAAATGAAACATTAGTGCCCATCTTGCAAACACACTATTAGCTTTATTAAGCCGTTTAGTAATTATGGGTATCGATACTTAGGAAATAACCGTTCCTTGCTTAGGCGGCAGCTTAAGTACATATTACTTGATCAGACATGACTCCCCGTAAGTAGTCGGGGTAAGGGGCTCACGGTTGGTAAATCGGTTTAGTGTGAACACTTAAGTTATATTATGCCAAGTAGTCGTTATACATGATTTCGATCAATAGTTTACTTATCTTGCGCGTATATGGATATACGATCTCCGCAACTGTCTTTTGAGCAACTTTTATGAATCGAACTGTCTTTTGAGCAACTTTTATGGATCGAACTGTCTTTTGAGCAACTTTTATGGATCGAACTATCTTTTGAACTACTTTTATGAATCGAAGCTATTCTTTAAGTATTGATCTACTTAACTTAAACCTTTTTAGTCGAGGACTAGAAAACTGTAACTCACTCACTACTTTATTGTAGTTGACACTTTATCTCATGTTTTCAGGAAACCGAATGTAAGACACGAAGTGCACACAGT
Source organism: Senecio squalidus (assembly GCA_910822075.1). Classification (NCBI taxonomy): domain Eukaryota; kingdom Viridiplantae; phylum Streptophyta; class Magnoliopsida; order Asterales; family Asteraceae; genus Senecio; species Senecio squalidus. Next base: position 43,437,598 of record CAJVGC010000582.1, on the reverse strand, counting down.
GGATGGGTCAGGCATGTCATGTGAATTCAAGAATTGGGAAAACACCTATTTTATCATTTTGGGAATTTTGTTAAACGCTTAACTATGTACTTTTGTTATGCAACTCGTTAAACACTTGGTTATTTCATCTTGTAAACTCGAATTTTCTATCTTAATGACTTGTAACCGTATGTTTTTAATTATAACTCGTGTAATGATATCTTTGCTCTTCACATCTCGTGTTTCCGCTTTAGCGGGGTGTGACATCTTTCCTCCTTGAAATTAAATGTTTCTTTTACCCTATATTTGTAGGATACAATTTTGCAACGTTACCTTCAACTAAAGAAAATAACTCAAATTATACGAAAAGTGACGTCATCGTTCGCATAAATCGTTATTAGAAAAAAAAAAAGGAAATCATATTTCCCCTTTAAAACTGATTATTTCATATTTTATTTGTAAGTTCGTACTACGCTAAGTCTCATTCAACTAAAAAACAAATCAAATTCTTCGAATAATGACGTCATTCTTAGCATTATCAGTTTCCGAACGAAAATGACGTCATCCTTCCTATTTGAAATTGATTATTTTTTTTACCCTTGATTTGTAGTGTCCAGTTTTGAAAAGTTACCTTCAACTTAACGAAAAAACATTCAAATTGAAGCTAAAATTACGTCATCTTTCGCATTATCATTATTCGAACGAAAATAACTTCATCCATTCTCTTAGAACTAATTAACATATTATCAAATATTTGTAGGTTCGTATTATGCAAAATCACCTTCAACTAAAAAGTAAATCAAATTAGGCGAAAAATGACGTCTTCCTTCCTCTCTAAAATTGATTATTGTTTTACCCTAAATTTGTAGTTTCCAATTTTTTTAAGTTACCTTCAACTAAAGAAAACATAGGCCAATTATACAAAATATGACGTCATCGTTCGTATTATCGTTAAAAGAACCAAAATGACGTCATCTTTCATCTTTAAAATTATATATTTCATATTCCCGAATATTTGAAGGTTCATATTATACCAAAGTTACCTTCATCATAAAAAAAAATCAAACTATGCGAAATAGGATGTCATCTTTCGCATTATCAATATCCGAACGAAAATGACGTCATCTTTCCCCTTTGAAATTAAATGTTTCTTTTACCGTAAATTTGTAGGATACAATTTTGCCAAGTTACCTTCCACTAAAGAAAAATAAGTCAATTTATGCGAAAACATAAGTCACCGTTCGAAAAATGACATCATCCTTAGCATTATCATTATCCGGGCGAAAATGACGTCATCCTTCGTCTTTGAAATTGACTATTTCCTTTACCTGAATTTGTGGTTTCTAATTTGGAAAAGTTACCTTCAACTATAGAAGGAAAAAAATTCAAATTATGCGAAAAATGACGTCATCGTTCGCATTATCGTTATAAGAACAAAAATGACGTCATCCTTTCTCTTTAAAATTGATTATTTCATATTTCCTAAAATATGACGTCATCTTTTGCATTATCATTATCCGAACAAAAATGACGTCATCTTTCCTCCTTGAAATTAAATGTTTCTTTTACCCTATATTTTCCTATATTTGTAGGATACAATTTTGCAACGTTACCTTCAACTAAAGAAAATAAGTCAAATTATACGAAAAGTGATGTCATCGTTCGCATAAATCGTTATTAGAAAAAGAAAAAAAAGGTAATCATTTTTCCCCTTTAAAACTGATTATTTCATATTTTATTTGTAGGTTCGTATTACGCTAAGTCTCCTTCAACTAAAAAAATAAATCAAATTCTTCGAAAAATGACGTCATTCTTAGCATTATTAGTATCCGAACGAAAATGACGTCATCCTTCCTATTTGAAATTGAATATTTTTTTTACCCTTGATTTGTAGTGTACAGTTTTGAAAAGTTACCTTCAACTTAACGAAAAAACATTCAAATTGAGCAAAAATGACGTCATCTTTCGCATTATCATTATCCGAACGAAATTAACGTCATCCATTCTCTTAGAACTAATTATTTCATATTATCAAATATTTGTAGGTTCGTATTATGCAAAATCACCTTTAACTAAAAAGTAAATCAAATTAGGCGAAAAAATGACGTCATTCTTCCTCTTTGAAATTGATTATTCTTTTACCTTAAAATTGTAGTTTCCAATTTTTTAAAATTACCTTCAACTAAAGAAAACAAAGGCCAATTATACAAAATATGACGTCATCGTTCGTATTATCGTTAAAAGAACCAAAATGACGTCATCTTTTCTCTTTAAAATTATATATTTCATATTCCCGAATATTTGAAGGTTCATATTATAACAAAGTTACCTTCAACATAAAAAAAAAAAAAAAATCAAATTATGCGAAATATGATGTCATCTTTCGCATTATCAATATCCGAACGAAAATGACGTCATCTTTCCCCTCTAAAATTAAATGTTTCTCTTATCGTAAATTTGTAGGAAACAATTTTGCCAAGTTACCTTCAACTAAAGAAAAATAAGTCAATTTATGCGAAAACATACGTCATCGTTCGAAAAATGACATCATCTTTAGCATTATCATTATCCGGGCGAAAATGACGTTATCCTTCGTCTTTGAAATTGATTATTTCTTTTACCCTGAATTTTTGGTTTCTAATTTGGAAAACTTACCTTCAACTAAAGAAGGAAACGTCATCGTTCGCATTATCGTTATAAGAACAAAAATGACGTCATCCTTGCTCTTCAAAATTGATTAATTCATATTTCCTAAAATTTGAAGGTTCATATTATGCGAAACTTACATTCAACATAAAAAAACTCAAATTATGCGAAATATGACGTCATCTTTTGCATTATCATTATCCAAACAAAAATGACGTCATATTTCCTCCTTGAAATTAAATGTTTCTTTTACCCTATATTTGTAGGATACAATTTTGCAACGTTACCTTCAACTAAAGAAAATAACTCAAATTATACGAAAAGTGAAGTCATCGTTCGCATAAATCGTTATTAGAAAAACAAGGAAATCATATTTCCCCTTTAAAACTGATTATTTTATATTTTATTTGTAGGTTCGTACTACGCTAAGTCTCCTTCAACTAAAAAACAAATCAAATTCTTCGAAAAATGACGTCATTCTTAGCATTATCGATTTCGAAACGAAAATGACGTCATCCTTCCTATTTGAAGTTGATTATTTTTTTTACCCTTGATTTGTAGTGTCCAGTTTTGAAAAGTTACCTTCAACTTAACGAAAAAACATTCAAATTGAGCTAAAATTACGTCATCTTTCGCATTATCATTATCCGAACGAAAATAATGTCATCCATTCTCTTAGAACTAATTATCATATTATCAAATATTTGTAGGTTCGTATTATGCAAAATCACCTTCAACTAAAAAGTAAATCAAATTAGGCGAAAAATGACGTCTTCCTTCCTCTTTGAAATTGATTATTGTTTTACCCTAAAATTGTAGTTTCCAATTTTTTTAAGTTACCTTCAACTATAGAAAACATAGGCCAATTATACAAAATATGACGTCATCGTTCGTATTATCGTTAAAAGAACCAAAATGACGTCATCTTTCATCTTTAAAATTATATATTTCATATTCCCGAATATTTAAAGGTTCATATTATACCAAAGTTACCTTCAACATAAAAAAAAATCAAATTATGCGAAATAGGATGTCATCTTTCGCATTATCAATATCCGAACGAAAATGACGTCATCTTTCCCCTTTGAAATTAAATGTTTCTTTGACCGTAAATTTGTAGGATACAATTTTGCCAAGTTACCTTCCACTAAAGAAAAATAAGTCAATTTATGCGAAAACATACGTCACCGTTCGAAAGATGACATCATCCTTAACATTATCATTATCCGGGCGAAAATGACGTCATCCTTCCTCTTTGAAATTGACTATTTCTTTTACCCTGAATTTGTGGTTTCTAATTTGGAAAAGTTACCTACAACTAAAGAAGGAAAAAAAATCAAATTATACGAAAAATGACGTCATCGTTCGCATTATCGTTATAAGAACAAAAATGACGTCATCCTTGCTCTTTAAAATTGATTATTTCATATTTTCTAAAACTTGAAGGTTCATATTATGCAAAAGGTACATTCAACATAAAGAACTCAAATTATGCGAAATATGACGTCATCTTATGCATTATCATTATCCGAACAAAAATGACGTCAAGTTTCCTCCTTGAAATTAAATGTTTCTTTTACCCTATATTTATAGGATGCAATTTTGCAACGTTACCTTCAACTAAAGAAAATAAGTCAAATTATACGAAAAGTGACGTCATCGTTCGCATAAATCGTTATTAGAAAAAAAAAGGAAATCATATTTCCCCTTTAAAACCGATTATTTCATATTTTATTTGTAGGTTCGTATTACGCTAAGTCTCCTGCAACTAAAAAATAAATCAAAGTCATCGAAATATGACGTCATTCTTAGCATTACCAGTGTCCGAACGAAAATGACGTCATCCTTCCTATTTGAAATTGATTATTTTTTACCCTTTATTTGTAGTGTCCAGTTTTGAAAAGTTACCTTCAACATAACGAAAAAACTTCAAATTGAGCGAAAATGACGTCATCTTTCGCATTATCATTATCCGAACGAAAATGACGTCATCCATTCTCTTAGAACTAATTATTTCATATTATCAAATATTTGTAGGTTCGTATTACGCAAAATCACCTTCAACTAAAAAGTAAATCAAATTAGGCGATAAATGACGTCATCCTTCCTCTTTGAAATTGATTATTGTTTTACCCTAAAATTGTAGTTTCCAATTTTTTTAAGTTACCTTGAACTAAAGAAAACATAGGCCAATCATACAAAATATGATGTCATCGTTCGTATTATCGTTAAAAGAACCAAAATGTCGTCATCTTTCCTATTTAAAATTATACATTTCATATTCCCGAATATTTGAAGGTTAATATTATGCCAAAGTTACCTTCAACATAAAAAAAAATCAAATTATGCGAAATAGGATGTCATCTTTCGCATTATCAATATCCTGTCACACCCCGCTATAGCGGAAACACGGAATGTGAGAGCTGGAAATATCATTACACGGTCATAAGCAAATATAAACGATTCAAGTCATTTCGATTAAAAATAAATTGTTCAAGATTCAACAACCAAGCAGTTCATAAGTTTAAAATAAAGTACAAGTACAATGTTTCCAAAACAAATTCCCAAAACATAAAGGTCTTTCCCAATAAGCGCCTCACGTGACCATATCGACCCTCCTTTGCCATGCATTCCGAACACTTACATTAATTTCCTGAAACATAAGATAAACTGTCAACTACATAAAGTAGTGAGTGAGTTACAGTTTAGAGTTTCGATAAAGTTTCCAAAAATAGAAGGTTGCCAAAAATAGTAAGTTGCCAAAAATAGTAAGTTGCCAAAAGTAGTAAGTTGCCAAAAGTAGTAAGTTGCCAAAAGTAGTAAGTTGCCAAAACATATATTGACGTCATGAGTAAAAGAGCGAGTCGATGTTTGAACATTTATGTAAATAGTAAAGTTTGTACGTACGCGAGTAAAGTAATTAAATAAACTCGTATAGTAAAGTTGTAGCGGAATCCAGGCGCTAAAAGTGTGTATATGCGTATGGGATATGTGTTTAACTAACGGCTGTTGCTAATAGTGTATAAGTGAACTTGAACCAAAAACGGGCAATTGAACAAAGTTGCTAAAATTGTACTGAACTCTTACGGGCTTATATATCCATCAAGGATTGGTCGCTAACAAGTATCCTAGTTTAGTTAACCCGCTAAGGCAATAACACAAATACGCATAATAGTTTGTACAAGTACCAAGTTTCGAACAGTTTCAAATAAGTTTCAAAAGTACCAAGTTTCGAACAGTTTCAAATAAGTTTCAAAAGTACCAAGTTTCGAACAGTTTCGAGTAAGTTTCAAAAGTACCAAGTTTCGAACAGTTTCAAGTAAGTTTCAAAAGTACCAAGTTTCGAACAGTTTCAAGTGAGTTTCAAAAGTACCAAGTTTCGAACAGTTTCAAGTAAGTTTCAAAAGTACCAAGTTTCGAACAGTTTCAAGTAAGTTGCAAATAGTGTTAATAGTTACAAACATGTGATCTTATATTTCCCCCAAATAATGTTTAAATGTACAAAAAGTAAAACAAGCGGGGTTGTAACTCACGGTTTGCGAAGAGAGATATGAACTAGCACAAAGTGAGGCGGAACGCGTCGGGAATCACAAACGACCTAGAACACCGGAAAGTTGTATAAGTTATATTATTATAATTGGAGTTATGTTAAGTTTCAATTTAACATTTTTAAGTCTCAATTTATAATACTTAGATTCTGTCCCAAAAAGTTTATTACGGAAATTTTGTAAGGTTTATGTTATCGTGAACGTTTTATAGTCCGAAATGTCCAATTATGTACCAAAAGTGTCAAAGTTCCAAGTTAATGTGTATAAGTCTCGAAGTTGTTAAGTTTCTGAATTTGAAGTGTAATTTACGGTGAAAATTGGGCAGCGCTTCCGCGTTATAAAAATTATGTCCATTTTCAAAACACTTTCCCGCTTTAAAATGCACAATACAACGTTTAAATCAATAATACACAAGTTTCAAGTCCAAAAACCCTTTTTAAACAATGTATAAGTCAAAACAGTAGCTTAACATGATATATATGTTCTGTGATTAATTATTTTAGCTTAAAATCATGTTTACGACCTTTAAAACGACAAAAATAGCGAACAGGGCCATTCTGGCGGCGGCTGGAGGAAAACAGCCACCGGCTGACCTTTAGCCGTCGGCTGAAATCCTTCAGCCGCCGGCCAAAAGGCTTCGGCCAGTTTCAAAGTTGCTTGTTTCTTCGATTTTAAGCTTGTTTAACGGGTAGATTCGACATGCAAGCTGTTATAACTTAAACATATGTACTTTTGAGGTAAAAACACTATTTTCTTTTAGATTTACATGTTAAATATATAGATCTTACATAAAAACTCGTTTTTAAGCTAGAAAACGTTGTGCATGTTTGTGAAAGTTTGTTTCCAGGTTATAGATTATACATGCAAGTAAAAATATGTATAAAAATAGTGAAAAGAAAGTGTTATACCGAAGGAAAAAGAGATGTGATGGTTTGGATGAGTTTTAGCTCCAAAAGTTCCTTGAAAACCCGTTTTAAACCTTTTCCTTGCTACCCCTTTGATCTTAGGACGATTTGTATGTGTTAGATGGTTGATTTTTGATGTTTAAGTGACTGATTTTTGATGCTAAGTTTCTGTTTTTGTGTTTGGTGTTCTTGAGAGAGTGAGAGAGCAAAGAGAGAGTGTGTGTGTGTTTTGTGTTTTTGATTCAAAAATGAAAGTGATAGTGGTTAAGGGGGGTGTTAACTGGCCTTGGGAAACAAAATGCAGTTAAAGGTTGCCCAGTCCCGAGCTAACAAGGGTGGTCCAATCCCGTTTCATGCAAAAATGAGTCATCATCCAGCTGGACAGCGGGATTCAGCCGCCGGCTGAATATATTCAGCCGCCGGCTGGATTGCCAAGTCCAGCTTTTTGACGTTTTGTTGTTTTCCGTTAATTAGTTAAGGACTAGAATCATTTTAGTTACCGTTATGAACTTAGTCAAGTTCTTGTATTGTTTATTTGGTGTTAGGATTTATATTTTGATTCCGACATTGGTTCCGACAATTAAAAGTACAATAGAATGAACCCGAACAATATGAACACGATAAGAAGTAACTAGAGGTTTGTACCGATTAAGTAACTGAGAATCACCTGAAATTTAGACGGTTGTCACATCATCCCCGGGTTGAAAGAAATTTCGTCCCGAAATTTGACTCGTCACATCAGGTAGAAGTATCTTTGAACAAGTGAGGATACTTTTGACGTATCTGGTCTTCACGTTCCCATGTGAATTCGTGACCACGTCGGGAGTTCCAACGAACTTTGACAATAGGAACACGGCTTTGTCTGAGCTGCTTGACCTCTCGGTCTACAACTTCAAGCGGTTCCTCGATGAAGTTGAGCTTGTCGTCGATCTTGACCTCGTCGAGCGGGATGACGATGGTCTCATCGAATAGGCACTTTTTCAAGTGTGAGACATGGAACACTTTATGAACATTGGAAAGAACAGGTGGGAGTTGGAGTCGATAAGCTACTGGGCCAATGCGCTCGATGACTTCAAACGGTCCGGTGTACCTGGGGCTTAGCTTAGCGCGTTTGCCGAAGCGAACTACCCCTTTCCATGGCGATACTTTGAGAAGTACACGATCGCCGACCTGGAACTCGAGGGGTTTTCTTCGGTTATCGGCGTAGCTCTTTTGCCGCGTACGGGATGTCTTTAGTCGCTCCCTAATGGTGGTGATCTTTTCGATGGTTTCTTGAACAATGTCGAGCCTTGTGAGTTGTCGATCACCAGCTTCTAGCCAACAAAGCGGCGATCGGCACTTGCGTCCATACAAGGCCTCGAACGGAGCACACTTAATGCTAGCGTGGTAGCTGTTGTTGTACGAGAACTCGACCAAAGGAAGATGAGTATCCCAACTTCCTCCAAAGTCGACTACGCATGTTCTAAGCATATCCTCAAGCGTTTGGATCGTCCTTTCGCTTTGACCATCGGTCTGAGGGTGGTAAGCTGTGCTAAGGTCTAGTCGTGTCCCGAGAGATTTCTGAAGCGCGTTCCAAAAGTGAGACGTAAACCGACTATCCCTGTCAGAAATGATGGAGAGAGGTGTACCGTGGCGAGAGATGATCTCGTTGATGTCGATTTTGTGCGAGCTTCTCCACCGAGTGGGTTTCTCGTATCGGCAAGAAGTGAGCAGACTTCGTCAAACGATCCACAATTACCCAAATTGTGTCGTTACCCTTTGCCGTCCGGGGTAACTTGGTAATGAAATCCATGGAGATTTGTTCCCATTTCCACATAGGAATCTCCGGTTGTTGCAGAAGTCCTGAAGGTTTCTGATATTCCGCCTTGACCTTGGAGCAAGTGAGACACTTGGCTACATACAAGGCGATATCTTTCTTCATGCCCGGCCACCAATAATACTCCTTAAGATCTTTGTACAACTTGTCTGAACCGGGGTGGATGGAGTATCGGGAACGGTGGCCTTCATCCAGAATTAACTTACGAAGATTCTCGGACTTCGGAATCCATGCTCGGCCCTTGAAGTAGTGAATCCCGTCGGATTTGAGTTCGAACTCCTGCTCATGGTTGTGGAAGGTCTCTCCCTTTAGGTTCTCGGGCTTCAACGCTTCGCGCTGAACCTCGGCGATTTGCGTTTGAAGGTTAGTCTGAATCTGGATACCTAATGCTCTAACCCGAGATGGTTTCACCCTTTCCGTCCGGCTAAGGGCGTCTGCTACTACGTTTGCTTTACCCGGGTGGTATTTGATCTCGCAATCGTAGTCACTCAGCAGTTCGATCCATCTCCTTTGTCTCATGTTGAGCATTTTCTGGTCTAGGATGTGTTGAAGACTCTTGTGATCCGTGAAAACCGTGCACTTAGTTCCATACAAGTAGTGCCTCCAGATCTTTAGTGCAAAGACGACTGCTCCCAGCTCCAAGTCGTGAGTGGTGTAGTTCTGCTCGTGAACCTTGAGTTGTCTTGAAGCGTAGGCGATGACTTTGTCTTTCTGCATGAGAACGCACCCAAGTCCCTTATGGGATGCATCGCAGAATACAACGAAGTTATCCGTACCCTCTGGTAAGGACAAAATCGGTGCGTGACAAAGTTGGTGCTTGAGTTTCTGGAAGGATTCCTCTTGCTTTGTTCCCCAAACAAAATCCTTATCCTTCTGAGTGAGCTCGGTGAGTGGCTTAGCGATTTTCGAGAAATTCTCGATGAACCTCCGATAGTAGCCGGCCAACCCTAGGAATTGACGAATTTCCGTAGGAGTCGTCGGGGCTTGCCATTTCTCGATCGCTTCTATCTTAGCCGGATCCACATGGATCCCTTCTTGGTTAACCACATGACCAAGGAAATGTACTTCGCGAAGCCAGAATTCGCACTTAGAGAATTTGGCGTACAGTTTCTGTTCTCGGAGGAGTTCTAGGATGAGTTTCAAGTGTTTCGCGTGATCCTCCTTGTTTCTCGAGTAGATAAGAATATCATCAATGAACACGATCATGAATTTTTCCAGGTAAGGTCTACACACTCGGTTCATCAAGTCCATGAACACTGCTGGTGCGTTGGTTAGACCGAATGGCATGACTAGGAATTCGTAATGACCGTAACGAGTACGAAAAGCGGTCTTTGGAATGTCGGTCTCGCTGACACGAACCTGATGATAACCCGAACTGGTCGAAGAGGTCATCGATCCTCGGGAGTGGGTATCGGTTCTTGACGGTCAGCTTGTTCAGTTCGCGGTAGTCGATGCACATACGAAAGGATCCGTCTTTCTTTTTAACGAAGAGTATAGGGGCTCCCCAGGGTGACGAGCTAGGACGAATAAGACCATGATCCAAGAGTTCCTGAAGCTGTTTAGACAGCTCTTGCATCTCCGGTGGGGCTTGACGGTACGGTGTCCTAGCGACCGGTGTTGCACCAGGAATGAGGTCTATCCGGAATTCCACTTGTCGATGCGGAGGTAACCCGGGCAAATCTTCTGGAAAGACTTCAGGGTGATCCTTGACTACTGGGATATCACGAATACGGATCTCCTTGGGTTTACGTTCAACAACGTGGGCAAGGAATGCGTCACAGTCCTTCTCGAGGTACTTACGCATTTTGATGGACGACACGAGACGGAGTGAACGTCCGGGTTTGTCTCCTTGAACGATTAAAGTTTCAGAGTCGGAAAGAGGGATGCGAATGAGTTTGTCAAAACAGACGATCTCGGCTCGGAAACGAGAGAGCCAGTCCATTCCGACGATGACATCAAAGCTTTTCAGCTCGATAGGGATTAAATCGATAGGAAAAGTTTTATCGGACAGGCCTATGGAACATCCTATGATTATATCCTTAGCTTCAAACTCCTGACCGTTAGCGTACTCTATGGTGAAGCTATCCTTAAGAATCTTAGATCCTAAGTTAATAAGGGGTCTAAATTCTAAGGACAC
>CAJVGC010000582.1:43419200-43426469 GCA_910822075.1 Senecio squalidus | reverse complement strand
GCCTTGAACTCCGTCCCCTGAACTTGACTGCTTATGCAACTACAGTGCTATAAAAAAGAAAAATGGCAGGAGACCACATACCAAGAAAGAAAAAGCTAGGGATGAGCTACTTACTAGCTTAGACCTTTGCGTTTCAATATCAACGATTAGAAGAGGTACGAAGTGAGCCACAAACCATATTTCTGATTATGCTCATTCCATTTGACTGCTAATCACAAATGACATTCAATCTTTCTGCGATAAGAAGATAAATGATTTCATTACCATAGATCCAGATAGCATAAGGGAGAGGGAATTCTTTATTTTTTTATTTTCTAGACATTCTTAACAGTAAGGCTTGTGCCCTTACATTTCTTTCTAAATAATCAACCAAAGTTGCTACACGAACATATCCTTCTGATTCGGATGAAAACAATGAACATAGAACATAAATAATTAATGCTTCAATTGTATATTGACCAAATTCCGAAAGCATATTTCTATCCACCTCTGATAGATCCTTACTTCTGAGATATTCTTTAGCACTTTCTTCATCAGGGGAGATTAATCTCTTCAGAATAGTACTACAAGAGCTATAAATATCTCTCTCATCAAACCTCATGGTGAGACTCTCGATTTTCTGTTGCAACTCTTCTCTTGATAAATCTGAATTATTTTTATGATATCTTAAGAGTGAAAATACTTTGTTTTTGTATTGAGCAATATTAGTTGGATTGGATTCAACTTTCAGTTTCTTTTGTTTCCAATCACTCATAAGATCCGAATGAAAGCTTTTCCAAAATCTCAAAAGGATTTGTTTTTTCTCCTCTTTGATTTGCTGACTTTTGAATTCGGATTCCAACCATGGTTCGAAAGGCATGCTAAATTTTACTTTTGTATGAATGAATAATATCCGTAGGCTTTTTATGTTTTTCAACCGGAGGTTGTGTCATACCTTTTGTTCATGGTGGTGAGCATACTAGTCATAGCATGTGTTGCTCACATAATTTATGTGCTGTTCCAGACTATAAGACCATCAGCTATGAGAGGTTTCGAGGAATGGACATCAAGAAACATCAGCAATGGTACAGGCAAGAATAGCTTTTTCTCCTACTTGAGTTGTAGCTATCCCATGGGAATGTTAGTTTTTTTCCAAAAGGAGAACACAATTAAGGTTTTCCTTTTGTGCCCTTACCCAGTCTGAGATTAACAGCGCCACCAATCCCCTCGAGCTATTCTGAGCTCGAGACTGACATAAGATTTACTCATTCTATAGGGTCGCATAGGATGTGTGTTATTCCATTTGACTGGTTTTAGTGGTATTCCTGGTTCTTGTGGTATTCCATCGTGAATGAGGTAGCAGGTCTTAGGTATCATTACATATCAAAAGGTATTATAACACCATCTTGTTGTGCTTCTAGCTCTTAGCAAGAATGGTTTTAGTAGACAACCAATGATTTATTAGTTCTTTCGGGTGGAGTTCTCTTATAGGAATGAATTGTCCGATATCCGATAGCTTAGGCTTTTATCCTCTGTAATCCGATAGCTTATGCTTTTGATCGATATGACGGGCAATCCCTTTTCCCGCTCGTTATGCCCCTTATCCGGTATAGTCGACAGGGTTAGCTCCTATTTCAAGAATCATAATTTCAAAAATGAATTGATCAAGAGGGTATCTCCACTAGTGCAAGATGAAGCCCTGTACTGTACTGAAAAATAAGGCTTAAAAAAGCCTGTCTTTTGAAGGCAATGATGATTTCCCAACAGTTGCAGCTAAACATAAGTTTTTCTTAGGTAGATTTGCCCTTATACGCCGTTTTAGGTGAGTTCGGACTCAATCATTGACCAGAGATTGGGACAGAGCTGATGGCAACTAGTTGACTTCTTTCAGCGGTCTCCCCTAGTTTGAGCAGTGAAAGCTTTAAGGCAGGAGATGCGGGCAAGTCAGTCGCTAGAACACCCAGATGGTAATAACTCGGGTAGAAAGCCAGTGATTTTGGTATCAATCCTCTTTATTGAATGAAACTAGCTAGCTGTCTTTGAAGTCAAGTACTTAGCAAGTCCATCGCGGGCACTACTCGACTTATTTCGGTATTTATTGCATATAAGTACAAGTTTAGATGTGGCCATCTAGACAAGTGAAACGGTCCTTGCTGTCGAAGTTTACTACTGGATAGGAATTCCAGCGGTATAGCATTAGAACTGCTCGGAGAAGTTCTCTATTGATGGTATACAGTTCGATAGATCGGTATTGAAGTGAGATATTCAATCCTCTTTCTATTTCACTGCCTTTCATGTACAAGTATTGCAACTGAGACTGAGAGACAAGGGAGATCCCATTGAACTTGCCTTGATTGAATGAAGGCTAGCTGACTTCGATACTGAATGAACTCGCATGCTGGAGAACCGATGAGAGACATAGTCGATGCCAATATAGCTGTAATTTCACACTTGAGCTTTTCCCTTCGAAGAGTTGATCTTTCATTTCAAAAGTGGTATCTCCCCAATGGAGAAATGATGCTAGCCCTTTTTCCTTCGATGACAGAGATTGAAATGGATAAAGTGGATTCTACCTAATGGTGAAATGATACTTATTTCTAGATTGAACTGATTTCAGTGATTGAACTGATGGCAATGAGGGCAACTAACTGACTATATAGGCATACGAACTAGCGGAATCCCTAAACTTAAGCTTAGCTGTCGAAGTGCACTACCGAAGTTCTGTCCCTTACGGCAATTCTGTCTTTGCGCTCTCGAAGTGCACTAGCTGACTTCTGTCCGATGGTTGGATTGAAGGATTGAACTGATGGCAACTAGCGAGCAATCTTACTCAATAGGAGCTTTCCATCTTAAATTCAAAGCCCTCCTTCTTAGTCACTACATTCTCAGGTCTGACTCTATCAATTCCCTGGACATCGACCTCCCGATTAGATTCAAGTAAGGGCATTGGAGCACTTTGATGTTGATGCTTGAAAAGAAGCTGTGGCATTGACTTTCGGAATAGAATGTTCCCAGCTAAGACTCTAAGAGTGATTGATGTCATACCAGTAGCCCTTCTTAAAAAAAGTACTCCCACCAGCGGGTTCTGGAACAACTCCTTCTATAGCTGCTGATTCGTGATCTCGACAAAGAGATTTCGAAAGGCTAGCAGCTGAGTCTGTTACCTATCTCAAAGAGAAGGCTTTGAATGTCATATGACTCGGATTCAAGCACCCTCGCTATTAGAAAGATAGTAGGCAGTAGCCATAACATAACCCTAGATGCCAAGAGGAGCAGGCAAGCAAGGTTGGACCGCGTGTAAAGGATGAGACTAAGGTAGGTTGGCTGTGCTTGGGTCTCCTTTTCTTGTTGTGTTGATTTCCTACTTCTAAGGTCATCTCCTCTTCTGCTTCTGAAGTTACCACGGTCTGTCATCAAACCTCATAGGCAAAAGAGAAAAGCTAAACAGGGGTTCACTGGACCTCGGAAGTTCGAGCGAGTTAAGCTTTCCTTCGTTTATTCCCTAATCCTCTTAACTTCCCTCCTCTGGCTTTCTCCAGTAGGTTGCCTCTAGAGCAGTTAGTCTAGCATTTCCGGTTGTTTATATAGGATCCTATGTTCACACATAGAGAACTTCTAGCTTGAAGTCCTTAGTTCAGGATCTATACCTTTAGAATAGAATGATCATGCCTATCCCTCTTTGGCAGGCTTGCTCTAGCTTCAGAGCGAGGGAAGATGGATGGGCTGACTCTCGGGATGGTGTGATCGTAGTTGGGATAACAGCCTTGAACTGAGCTTCGTTTGATAGTACTTTCGGAATAGGCTTTTTACTAGATTTTGGGCAGAAGCCTGAAACTCCTCTTATTCTTACTTTACTACTTCCTTTGATGGCATCGTTTCGATTCATGGCATTCCGCTTAGATGCAAGGGAAAAGAGCAAGGAAAAGCCCTATATAAAATACCAGGAACTCCGAGAGCTAGACCGGCTACAGGCTTAATCACCGGCTGAGGTATTTGAGTTAGGGTATCGTTGCCCAGGCCTGCTAAGAACAGCAATTCTTACATTTCTCTCAGAAGCTACTTTCCTACTTCCTTTCCTTCCCTTGAAGCAATTCCTCGAACAACAGAACAAGAAAGAGGTCTCTTCCTAGTCCTAGATTTGAGTTACTAGCATCGTTAACCAGCCGATTCAAGGTCTGAGCTGCTAATCCACACCTTTTATAGTAAGTGAGGAGAGTCGGTACATTCCTTCTACCCAGCTACCCAGCTCTATAGAAGAGACACTGCCAAGCTTAGAAAGAGGGGATCCCTAGTATGTGATTGAGTCAAGTCTCCAGTGCTTCTGCTGAGAGAAAGAGAGTCTATTGACAGGCCTACCCTTAATGCTTCTAAGTACTGTATACAGAGAGTGCTATTAGAGGGGATGATAGCTTGCCATTGAGTTAGCTGCTACCGGTCAGTGATCTCAGTCAGTTCAGCCTTAGCTTTGTAAAGGAGGAGCTCTCTAGTATAAAATAGCTGGGTCTGTCTAGTCTCTTACACAAGAAAGGAGTGATCTCAGTGAATGGCTAGTGCTTCAAACTGTTAATATGAGAGGGGTGGTTCCGAACTATGGGTGTTAGAAAGGGGGCGTAACGATCGGGAATTGGTGACCCTGGTCTAGTACTGCAGAAAGGGTCCTTTTGAGGCGCTCAATAACGAAACTGATTAGTGCCTTAAAGAAAGATTTCGAAAGGCGTTAAAATCCACCCAGAAATTGTATAGCTTAGTGCCTAAACGTTAAGGGTGCCCCACGGAGCGGTATATCATGGCAAACAAAGAGGTCTTTCTAAGATAGATACATCTTAGCCAGGCTGTCTACGAAGCTGTGCCTACCACCTACGATCAAATAAGACATAAGCAACTGCCCTCTATCGCCTTAACCCAGTAAAGTAAGGAGGAGGTAAGCCTAGATAAACAAGAAGAGGAGGCTCGGCCATTAACAGTTGCGTTAGAATTGTCTCTCCATCCAGAAAGAATATCACCCTTCAGCTGTCCCTACTATTCGACATTTCCCGGAGGAGTCAATCAGTGAGGGAGGTAAGATTCAAGACTGAACTGCCTTCCAACTCAATTCTCTATCCTCCGAATCAATCGCTAATGTATAACCTTTGAAAAGCTTTCATTGGAACTTCCCCTTTCCCCTTTCCATTAGCCTATAGACCTATTTAGCCTTTTGCAAGGTCAATCACCCTATAACTCAACCTATTCAATAGGGTTTGAAGCTACTTTTTCTTTCCTAGCTGTTAAGAAAGGAAGCAACCTAGCAAAACCTCAAATACATGCATTCATACAAACCTATCATTCATGCTATCATTTCAGACAGATTGACAACTGCCCTAACTGTAGATGAAGACTAACTATTAGACCTATACTGACTTATTTATAGCATACCTTCTTGAAGAGGGGAGTCATTCGCGATACCCTAGCATCGCTCACTGCGAGGACTGAGAGACCACCTAAGCCAAGATCTTAGAATACATGCAATCCGTTAGGATGACAGACATACCCGACTAAAAGAGAGCTTCCAAGCAGGAGAGGAGCTAAAAGCCTATCGCTTTCAAGTCGAAGGCGGGAGATGAGCGGAAAGTCTTCAAACGAGCCCTCTCTTCCCACTACTGTCAAAACTCTCGGATCTCTTTCCCTCCTATCAAGTAAGGAGAGCTAGGTTGTATGACTTCCTGCCGGTCTTTGAAGCTATTAACTAATCTCTAGGGCAAGTAGGACTAGTCTTTATGGCCCTATTGATTTAGGAGTTGTTGCAACACTGGTTGTTAGCGAGGTAGGAGCAGGAGAGTGGCTAATGTCCCTCATCCCTTGAAAGCCATTAACTAACCTTAAGAGCAATTAGGGCTGGTCTCTCTCTTGGGTTAGCCCGCTTCTCTCTTTGCCGGAGGAGGGAGAGGACTCTGCTAATTCTTTCTCAGTATGCTTAGGAAGCAAGGTTTTCATTCCTTCCTTTCAATGCTTCCTCCATGCCTCTAGTACTGTAATATGAGGGAAAGCTCTAAGAGGAAGAATAATAAATCCTATTACATCTATAAGATAGAGAGGTAAAGTCCTTCCTAGGAGAGTGAAGCAACGAAGGCTGGAAGTAAGAACTCTAAACTTTCTCTTTAGGTATCCCCCCTCCGTACCCTGTGTGAAGGAGCTGTAGAATCAGTCCTAGCTATTTGATAATAGCAGCTGGGATCACAGAGAGTAGCCAACCCAGTCCAGTAGCACAGTCCTACAAGCCAACGGTTGCTAACTTTCTTTCAAATAAGATCTGTCCCAGCTGGCATTATTCTTTAAACCACCTTCTCTTGATGTATAAAAATCCCCGATATTTGAGGGTAATACAGAATTAGCTCTATCTTATCCAATGGGAAACTTTAGAGTTCATCCTTTAGCTGTCCAGGCAGTGCAGTACTTCCTCTCGAGCATATTGGTGTATAGATCCTTCCCAGCCGGACAAGGAGCCTGTGTTACTAATTGGCTTGATAGTTCAAGTAGTAAAGGAGGTCTGTGGTAGTCAAGTATGTCTGTGGCTAGAGGAGAAAAGCAGTTAATCTTAGTACCCTGTAAGCGTGAAGTCAGGCTTTTCTAACTCCTAGTCGGCTAGTAGAAGGATAGAGACTAAAGAAAGTTAGTTTACCCGAAGCAAAGTCAAGAGAGAAAGGTGGTAGCTCTCCATGCAAGCTATTCTAGCAAGTCTTCTGTGGAGGAGGAGTAGCACTAGGCAAGTAACTTATTTCACTAGTTGAGATACACAGATTACTCAAGGTTGTACGAGCTGTAATAGTAGTTGAAAGGACCTGCTATTGAATACACATTGGACCTTGGAAATAACAATCTTAATGGGCCTATACCAGAGAATCTTGCTGACTTGGCTCAACTACAATGCCTAGTTCTTTCTCATAATAATCTATCCGGGTCGATTCCTTCCAAGTCATCTTTGTATTTTTCTCAGGTTAATATACCTGATCTGAGCTATGCTCAACATCGTGGAGTTTTTGATCTGTCTTACAATAGGTTGTCTGGGACCATACCTGATGTGTTGGGGAACTGTGTGGTCGTGGTAGATCTTTTGATAAGCAATAACATGCTTTCTGGATAAATTCCAAGATCACTCTCTCGCCTGACAAATCTTACAACGTTGGATTTATCTGGGAATTTGCTTACTGGTCTCATTCCTCCGGAGTTTGGCGATTCGCTTAAGCTTCAAGGCTTGTATCTGGGAAATAATCAGCTTTCTGGCACCATCCCTGAAAGGTTGGGGCGTTTGAGCAG
>CAJVGC010000582.1:43176700-43411700 GCA_910822075.1 Senecio squalidus | reverse complement strand
GGCGGCCAGCGCTCCTAAGATCATAGAAGCAATGCTGCAGAAAAAGAAGATTTGTTGCAATGTAGCTCCATAAGAACCATAAATAGAAAGACGTGAAATATTAGCAGAAATAGAGATTTTAGGCGCAATAGAAAGGAATGCTGTAACCGGGGTGGGTGAACCCTCATAGATATCAGGTGCCCACATATATAGAGTCAAAAGAGATATGGAATCCGAAGGGGAGGGGGGTTTTCTTCGGGGCTCGAGAGATGGAATAGATAGGGCCCCACAAGTTTTGAATTCGCCGCTGGTCTATCGAGAGGGAACGAGGAATTCTCAACGAAAAAAGTGCTCTCTGAACCGAACGTGAAAGTCGTTTTCCATCAGACGGCTGTTCCCGTAACTCTACTCTCGACTTGGATTATATATCCAATAAGGTCCGCTCTCGGCCATTCCACACGCTGCCTAGCAGAGGCGTGGTTATCTGAAGTGGATTCTCTCTTTTGTAGTAGATGCCGAACCTGCTGCCCCATTGACTAAGAGGGGGGCGGGCGCAGCAGCTACATGGACCCCTTCCTTTCTGTTGTTGCCAGCGCTTTCCCGGGCCGAGCCATAATTCTTTATTAGAAAGGGCAGGCAAAGCCCGAAGGCTGCTATCCCAATAGGCCAGCGGGCGGAACGAGGAGAGGGCCCGACAATCATACCACCCCGCGGTCGAAAAAGCGTGTTCCCTTCAGATAAGACGCACCGTAGGCCATCCTCGGCCTTCTTCGTTTTCGATGAAAAAGAAAGAAAATATCGATCTCCGAAATCCTTTTCCTTCCCCCGCCGCATCTCCCTCCCTTCGTCGAGCCTTTCCTTTAATGGTTGGTGGAAGCATTCCCTTACCTGAACTTGGCGGGCATTAGTTTACTTATCTTGCGCGTATAGAGTTATACGACTTCCGCAACTATCTTTTAATCAACTGTTTCGGTTCGAACTATTCTTTAAGTATTGTTCTACTTTTAGAAATTCCTAAGTATAGATATACTTAACTCAAACCTTTTTAGTCGAGGACTAGAAAACTGTAACTCACTCACTACTTTATTGTAGTTGACACTTTATCTCTTGTTTCAGGAAATCAAATGTAAGACACGAAGTGCATTATGTGGATGGGTCTGGCATATCACGTGAAGTCATGAATCGGGAGGAGACCTATTTTAATAATATTTGGGGAATTTTGTTAAACAGTTTATTTTGTACTTATGTGGTGTATTCGTAAAATGCTTGGTTGATTTCAAATTGTGAACTTATGTTCTTATTCGAAATGACTTGAAACCGTATGTTTATTTATAACTCGTGTGATGATATCTTGGCTCTTCACATTCCGTGTTTCCGCTTTAGTGGGGTGTGACAGACTTGGTATCAGAGCGCTGGTTATAGCGAAAACGGTTTTAAGAATTTTTCAAAATTTTTGGAACCAAACTATAAGCAAGGCTTTTCAGAAAAATCATTTCACGAGCTTTCAAACTTTAGTAGATTAATTCCGCAATCGCATGGTTTGCTTTTAACTAGGCGTAACTTGATCAACTATGCCTAGTTCAAAATAAATTTTGCGAAAACGGAAGGTAATTGCTATGGTTAAACGGTTTTCGAGTCGAAAAATTCTCGGTCTTATCCATTCCCGATTCTCACGTGACTGACCCATACATGCATTTTCGTTTACATTTTTCCTTATTTCCTGTACTCACGTAACTTATTATTCGCAGATCCGACATGTCTCAGTCTTCGCATTCACGATCCCAGTCCCGCTCACTTTCTCGATTAGCGCCTTCCCCCGAAGCATCTGAGGATCGCGCAGCATCCGAGAGTCAGCGTCACCAGACGACTGACCCGACCGAGGAGAGCTCGATGGCGTACTCCAGCAGTATCGGTACCTCCAGCCCGAGGACCGTGCTACCAGTTGCACCACCGGCACCTGATGCAGCACCACCCCAACGCCGTGGGCCTCGTGTCGTTATGACGGCACGCAAGCAGGTCGTCCTACCAGGTCGGCTACCTGACAGGATGGCCGCACAGCAGGCCGGATCGTCCAGACCCACACCTTCTCACCTCCCGTTCGGTCATCCACCCCCTGAGGCACCGCGCACTTCCATGCTTGACCATTACTCGTGGGAGCGTCAGCTCGAGCGCGAGGAAATGCAGCGTGCCCGCGACGCTGAAGCAGCCAGGCAGAGGACACCGCCTACCCCACAGCTACCCCCTCCCGCCGCTTTCCTGCACCTCCACCGCGAGGTAAGGGGACTTTCGGAGGAAGCCCAGCAACAAGGGCTGCTCCTCTGCGAGGTCTCTGATGCCGCACATCGGCTGGCGGAGCAGGCATTGCGACACCGAGAGACTGCTCAGGCCACGGCTCGGACTGTGCAACGTCTGGTAGGAGTTTGTCTGATTATGGGGACCCTGTTGGCGGTGATTGCTGCCAAGATGCTTTTCGAGAGGCGCCGCTAGATGTCTTCTTTTACTTATTGTACTGTAGGCTAGAGTTGTAATTTTCCAGTGTATACGACTCAAACCCATATCTAGTTATTTCCATATGTATTGTATTTGTATTTCATTAACATTTTGAACCTTGTATTCAACTCTATATTATTAATGAATGAAAATTCTACCTTATTATCTATTTATGCTATTGTCGTGTGAATCTTTAGTTATCATTGGATTGTACCTCTTGCGTGTGAATCTTGTTGTGCGAATCTCTTGAATCCCTGTCGTACGTGTTCTATCTGTTCTATTACTTTACTCTTGCGGAATTGTTGTTTTGTACATTGAATTATATTCTTATCATACTCTAAGCGTGCGTTCTAAACTGAATCTGTTGTCTGTTGTCTGTTGTAGAACCATGGCACCCCGAACCAACGCCAGTATCATCGCTGAGCAAGTCGCTGAGCAGTTGAACGCGGCGATGCCCAACATGATCGCTCAGATCACAGCGGGAATCAACGCTAACGTCAACAACCACCAGCGACAGCAACAGCAGCAACAACAGCAACAGCAGCAGAATCAGAACAACAACCAGAATCAGAACAACAACAACAACCAAAACCAGAATCAACACCAACACCAAAACCCTCCCGCCTGTAACTACAAAGGCTTCATGGCATGCAAGCCCAAAGAGTTCCACGGAACCTCTGGAGCTGTAGGACTTGTGTCCTGGTTCGAGAGCATCGAATCAGTCTTGCACATTAGCAAGTGTGCCGAGGCCGACAAGGTAGAGTACGCTTCATGCGTACTACATGGGAAGGCTTTATCATGGTGGAACAATGTGGTTCGAACCAGAGGGCGTGACACCGCCTATGCTCTCTCCTCGGACCAATTCAAAAATCTTTTGATTGCGGAGTACTGTCCTAAGGGAGAAATCAAAAAGCTTGAGGCGGAACTGTGGAATCTCATGATGGTCGGAAATGACATCGAAGGGTACACCACCCGATTTCATGAACTGGCCCGACTGGTTCCGATACTAGTACCCCCGAGGAAAACCGCATTGACCGTTACGTTTCCGGTCTCGTTCCCGAGATCCGGGGAAATGTCCTCTCAGCTGAGCCTCAAACCCTTCAGAGCCCAATCATTCTGGCGTACAGACTCACCAGCGACCTCCTCTCCGCTTCAGCACCCTCCAAGAAGGAAGAAGTAGAGAAAAGGAAGGCAGATCAAACCCCCCGGAGAAACAACAAGAAACAGAAAACCACCCGCAACTATGCGGTGACTGCTGCACCACCACCACCACCACCAGCTGGGAACCGAAACTATACGGGGACGAACCCCAAGTGCAGTAAGTGCAACTTCCATCACCACGGGAACTGCCCGGTATGTTCAAAGTGCCAGAAGGTGGGGCACTTCTCCAAGTATTGTTCAGAGAAAGCAGTGATCCAGGGTCAGAAGCCGGTGTGCTTCGAGTGTGGAAGCGACCAACACTTCTGTAACGCTTGCCCTAAGCTACAGAACGCTCAACCCAACCAAGGAGGGCGGGGTCGCGGCCGTGCTTTCGCACTTACCGCTGAAGAGGCCCGGCAGGACCCGAATGCAGTAAACGGTACGTTTTCTGTAAACAACCACTATGCATCTGTATTGTTCGATTCAGGAGCAGAAAGAAGCTTCGTATCCTTAGAGTTTAGACCCTTCATTAATATAGGATCTAAGATTCTTAAGGATAGCTTCACCGTAGAGTATGCCAACGGTCAGGAATTTGAGGCTAAGGATGTAATCGTAGGATGTTCAATATGCCTAGCTGATAAAACATTTCCCATTGATTTAATCCCGATAGAGCTGAAGAGCTTTGACATCATAGTCGGAATGGACTGGTTATCTCGGTTCCGGGCCGAGATCGTCTGTTTCGACAAACTTATTCGTATCCCTCTATCAGACGGCGAAACCCTTGTCGTGCAAGGCGACAAACCGGGCCAACAACTTCGCATCGTCTCCAGCGTTAAAATGCACAAGTACCTCAAGAAGGACTGTGATGCATTCCTAGCGCATGTCATCGAGCGTAAGCCTAAGGAGAACCGAGTACAAGATATCCCTGTAGTAAAGGATCATCCAGAAGTCTTTCCTGAGGATCTACCCGGGCTACCTCCACACCGACAAGTGGAATTTCGAATAGACCTAGTTCCTGGCGCAGCACCGGTTGCCAAGACGCCGTACCGTCTAGCACCCCCAGAAATGCAAGAGCTATCTAAGCAGCTACAGGAACTCTTGGACCACGGTCTTATTCGTCCGAGCTCGTCCCCCTGGGGAGCCCCAATCCTATTTGTTAAGAAGAAAGACGGATCCTTCCGAATGTGCATTGATTACCGAGAACTGAACAAAGTGACCGTCAAGAACCGATACCCACTCCCGAGGATCGATGATCTGTTCGATCAATTGTAGGGTGCAACTTACTTTTCTAAGATCGACCTCCGCTCGGGTTATCATCAGGTTCGAGTCAGTGAGAACGACATTCCAAAAACCGCTTTCCGAACCCGATACGGACATTACGAATTTCTCGTCATGCCATTTGGTCTGACCAACGCACCAGCGGTGTTCATGGATCTGATGAACAGGGTGTGTCGACCGTATTTGGATAAATTCGTAATCGTATTCATAGATGACATCCTTATTTACTCTAGGAACAAGGAGGACCATGCGAAACATTTGAAACTCATCCTCGAACTTCTTAAGGAACAGAAATTGTACGCCAAATTCTCGAAGTGCGAATTCTGGCTCCGAGAAGTACACTTCCTTGGCCATGTTATCAACCAAGAGGGAATTCATGTCGATCCAGCAAAGATCGAAGCGATTGAGAAATGGCAAGCCCCCACGACTCCCACCGAAATCCGACAGTTCTTAGGATTGGCGGGCTATTATCGGAGGTTTATTAAAAATTTCTCAAAAATCGCTAAGCCGCTGACCGAACTTACACAGAAGGATAAGGACTTCACCTGGGGAGAACAACAGGATGAATCCTTCCAGAAGCTGAAGTATGAACTGTGCCATGCACCGATTCTGTCCCTACCGGAGGGCACAGATAATTTCGTAGTGTTTTGCGATGCGTCTCACCAAGGACTTGGGTGTGTCCTTATGCAGAAGGAAAAGGTCATCGCATATGGATCGAGACAGTTGAAGGTTCACGAACAGAATTACACAACACACGACTTAGAGCTGGGAGCTGTCGTGTTTGCACTAAAAATTTGGAGGCATTACTTGTACGGCACAAAGTGCACGGTGTTCACGGATCACAAAAGCCTTCAACATATCCTCGAACAGAAAATGCTCAATATGAGACAGCAGAGATGGATCGAGCTTCTAAGCGACTACGATTGCGAGATCAAGTATCACCCGGGTAAAGCAAACGTAGTAGCTGACGCCCTGAGTCGTAAGGAAAGGGCAAAACCGTCTCGAGTGAGAGCATTGGGGATTCAGGTTCAGACTAGCGTCAAACGCAGATTTCTAAAGCTCAGCAGGAAGCATTGAAACCCGAGAAGCTTAAGGGCGAAACCCTGCACAATCATGAAAAGGAGTTTGAACTTAAATCGGACGGAATCCATTACTTCAAGAATCGAGCATGGATTCCGAGAGCCGAAGACCTTCGCAAGCTCATTTTAGACGAGGGCCCCCGATCCCGATACTCTATTCATCCGGGATCCGACAAGTTGTACAAGGACCTACGGGAATACTATTGGTGGCCGGGCATGAAGAAGGACATAGCTTTGTATGTGTCTAAGTGCCTCACTTGCTCGAAGGTCAAGGTAGATTATCAGAAACCTTCTGGACTATTGCAACAGCCGGAGATTCCCATGTGGAAGTGGGAGCAGATCTCCATGGACTTCATTACTAAATTGCCTCGTACGGCAAGGGGGAATGACACAATCTGGGTGATTGTGGATCGTTTGACTAAATCCGCTCACTTTCTGCCGGTAAGAGAGAACCATTCAATGGAGAAGTTCGCACAGATTTATATTAACGAGATTGTCTCTCGACATGGAACGCCCCTCTCCATTATTTCCGATAGGGATAGTCGATTCACGTCCCGGTTTTGGAACGCGCTTCAGAAATCGCTCGTGACGCGACTAGACCTCAGTACTGCTTACCACCCTCAGACCGATGGTCAGAGTGAAAGGACGATTCAGACACTTGAGGACATGCTGAGAGCGTGTGTAGTTGACTTTGGAGGAAGTTGGGACGCTCACTTGCCATTAGTCTAGTTTTCCTATAATAATAGCTACCATGCCAGCATCAAGTGTGCCCCGTTCGAGGCCTTATACGGACGCAAGTGCCGGTCGCCGCTTTGCTGGTTGGAAGCTGGCGATCGACAATTAACAAGGCTCGACATCGTCCAGGAAACCATTGACAAAATCACGACCATTCGGGAAAGGCTGAAGACCTCTCGTACTCGGCAGAAGAGCTATGCCGATAACCGAAGGAAACCCCTAGAATTCCAAGTGGGCGATAGAGTACTTCTAAAAATATCG
Source organism: Senecio squalidus (assembly GCA_910822075.1). NCBI lineage: Eukaryota > Viridiplantae > Streptophyta > Magnoliopsida > Asterales > Asteraceae > Senecio > Senecio squalidus. Next base: position 43,404,738 of record CAJVGC010000582.1, on the reverse strand, counting down.
CCGTGGAAAGGGGTTGTCCGTTTCGGGAAGCGCGGCAAGTTAAGCCCGAGGTACACAGGCCCCTTTGAGGTAATTGAGCGTATCGGCCCAGTGGCATATCGACTTCAACTCCCGCAAACTCTTTCCAACGTTCACAACGTCTTCCATGTCTCGCACTTGAAAAAGTGTTTATCGGACGAGACCATTGTCATTCCACTGGACGAAGTCCACATCGACAACAAGCTTAACTTCATCGAAGAACCGCTTGAGGTTGTAGATCGAGAGATCAAACAACTCAAGCAAAGTCGTATTCCGATTGTCAAGGTTCGGTGGAATTCCCGACGAGGTCACGAATTCACATGGGAACGTGAAGACCAGATTCGTCAGAAGTATCCACATCTGTTCAGAGATCTTTCCTCCGATGAGGCGAACTAAATTTCGGGACGAAATTCTTTTCAACCCGGGAGAATGTGACAACCGTCTTAGTTCAGGTGAAAACCGCATTCTCTATCTTTGATTTACCTCGAATTTTATCTTGTTATTACTTGTCTCGTAAACTCGAGTGTGTAGAATCGAAATCGGAATCACATAAATGAATCCCAATACCAAGAAAATACTTAGTGAACTTGTCTAAGTTCCTATTTTAAATGAACGGAAACTTTTAACTAACGAAACGCTTAACAACGGAACGAACGAAAAACGAAAAAGGCAAGCCTGCCACCCCAGCCGCGCCGCGGAGAGGCCACCGCGCCGCGGTGGAGTGTGCAGACAGCCACATTTTTGGTTTAACTCAAACTTACCCAAACGGACCCAAAACCGGAGCCCAACACTTTGGCCCAGGCTAAACACGTTAAAGGCCTGCCTAAGAGTCCAGTGACCTTATTTGTATCACATAAAACACTAACACAAACACATTTACACACACACACAACAATCAAACACACACAAACTCTCTCTCTCACTTGAAGTTTAGACAAACACCATCACCATTTCCCTTCATTTACAGAAATTTACACATCAAAAACACATATTTTAGCCACACATAAACACATCAAAATCGTCATCAAGTAAGAAGGAAGAAAGGGCTACACACACTTGGGTTAAAGGTGCATTTTCTAAGCGTTCTGGGTCATAATCATCAAGGGTTCACTCCAACCATCTTCAAACCACTTTAATATCGGTAAAAACCCTTCTAAGCTTCTGTTTTTATAAGTTAAACTCGTTGCATGTAACATCTATCACCTAAAAATGAGTTTATATGAACATATTTCACCATTTATGAACAAAAACGGGATTTTTCTAAATGCATGGTTAGATCTATAGATTTTGGTTAAAAACACTATATAAACCATGAAACATCCATTATTTAGGTATATCCTTGGTTGCATGTCGAAATCCAACTTAAAAACATCATTTTCTTCAAAAACGAGCTTGACCAAGAACCTGTCACGGTGACCGCGGCGCAGTCGCTTCACCGCGGCGCGGTCAAGGTAAAACCTCTGACCGCGGCGCAGTCCCCCCACCGCGGCGCAGTCACGTGACAGACAGGTTCAGATTGCTAAACCTAAAACGTGTTCAATCGTAACTCTAAACGTGTTACCTAAACTTGTGTTCGAAACTGAAATTTATTACCATAACCTGTAATGTGATTAACTTACATATAAATGAACCAAATGAGCACGTTTTATATGACATTGTCTTGGAAATACGTTTATTGAAATTGTTAAGCGGGAAAGTGTACAAAAATGGGAATTAATGATTTTGGCGCGGAAGCGCTGCCCGATTTTCAGTAGACCTAAACCCGACACTTAAAATAAAGGCATATAAACATTAATACTCATTAAACCTTGGTATTTCATTAGGATTCCCATGATTTCCGATCCGTCTCGATTACCCTCCGCACTCGTAGCTCTTCTTCGCAAACAGTGAGTTACATCCCCTCTTTATTTACTGTTTTCAAATAACTTTTGGGGGAAATAAGAGATCTAAATAAACTTTGGAACTGTTATAATCTTTGGTACAAATTGTGAAACTTATGCTTATTTAGTTTTATGGCCGTTTGGCCTATGATAAACTAATGGGTTGCCACCCTTATTCGGCTTAATGGTTTGCCACCTCTACTTGGCTTTTTGGTTCAAAACTATGTTAAACTTAATTTATGCCACTCTCGGCACTCGTATGTACTTTGATTGATCGTATAACTAACGTGACTCTTGAGGGATATAACTAACCATAAGTGACTACTACTAGTTTGAAAAATGAAACATTAGTGCCCATCTTGCAACACACTATTAGCTTTGATAAGCCGTTTAGTAATTATGAGTATCGATACTTAGGAAATAACCTTTCCTTGCTTAAGTGGCAGCTTAAGTACATATTACTTGATCAGAAATGACTCCCCGTAGGTAGTCGGGGTAAGGGGCCTCACGGTTGGTAATTCGGTTTAGTGTGAACACTTAAGTTATATTATGCCAAGTAGTCGGTTATACATGAGTTCAATCAATAGTTTACTTAATCTGCGCGTATAGAGTTATACGACTTCCGCAACTATCTTTTAATCAACTGTTTCGGTTCGAACTATTCTTTAAGTATTGTTCTACTTTTAGAAACTTCTAAGTATAGGTATACTTAACTCAAACCTTTTTAGTCGAGGACTAGAAAACTGTAACTCACTCACTACTTTATTGTAGTTGACACTTTATCTCTTGTTTCAGGAAATCAAATGTAAGACACGAAGTGCATTATGTGGATGGGTCTGGCATATCACGTGAAGTCATGAATCGGGAGGAGACCTATTTTAATAATATTTGGGGAATTTTGTTAGACAGTTTATTTTGTACTTATGTGGTGTATTCGTAAAATGCTTGGTTGATTTCAGATTGTGAACTTATGTTTTTATTCGAAATGACTTGAAACCGTATGTTTATTTATAACTCGTGTGATGATATCTTGGCTCTTCACATTCCGTATTTCCGCTTTAGCGGGGTGTGACAAGTAACAATGAGTGTGATTGTGTGTGTTTGTATGTGTTATGTTTGTGTTAAGTTATATGGTGTCATAACAACATTACTGGACTCTTAAAAAGGCCTTGGGCTCTAAAAACCTGGAGTAAAACGTTGGGTTAGAGTCTTGGTCCGTTTGGTTAAATTTTAAAGATCACAAAATATTTTTGAACCAGCCCTGAATGCAACGCATTAGAGCATCATGCGGCGCATTTATGGCCAGTTTCAACATCGTTCGATTTTCGTTCGTTCCATTGTTAAGCGTCTTCGTTAGTTGAAAGTTTCCGGTTATTTTAGATAAGAACTTAGAAAAGTTCACTAGGTGTTTTCTTGGTATTAGGATTCATTTTGTGATTCCGATTTCGATACCGAAACACACAAGTTTACGAGACAAGTAAGATAAGATCAATTCGAATTTAACTCAAAGATGGAGAATGCGGTTTTCACCTGAAATAAGACGGTTGTCACAGTTACCTTACACATAAAAAAAATTAAGTTATGCCAAATATGATGTCATCTTTCGTATTATCATTATTCGAACAAAAATGACGTCATCTTTCCTCTTTAAAATTAAATATTTCTTTTACCATAAATTTGTAGGATACAATTTTTCAAATTTACCATCAACTAAAGAAAAACAAGTCAATTTATGCGAAAACATACGTCACCGTTCGAAAAATGACACCATCCTTAGTATTATCATTATCCGGGCGAAAATAACGTCATCCTTCGTCTTTGAAATTGAATATTTCTTTTACCCTGAATTTGTGGTTTCTAATTTGGCAAAGTTACCTTCAAGAAAAGGAAGAAAAAAAAAGACAAATTATCCGAATAATGACGTCATCATTCGCATTATTGTCAGAAGAACATCATCCTTCCTCTTTAAAATTGATTATTTCATATTCTCTTAAATTTGAAGGTTCATATTATGCGAAAGTTACATTCAACATAAAAAACTCAAATTACGTGAAATATGACGTCATCTTTCGCATTATCATTATCCGAACAAAAATGACGTCATCTTTTCTCCTTGAAATTAAATGTTTCTTTTACCCTATATTTATGGAATACAATTTTGCAACGTTACCTTCAACTAAAGAAAATAAGTCAAATTATGCGAAGAGTGACATCATCGTCCGCATAAATCGTTATTAGAACAAAAATGAAATCATCATTCCTCTTTAAAACTGATTATTTCATATTTTATCTGTAGGTTCGTATTACGCTAAGTCTCCTTCAACTAAAAAATAAATCAAATTATTCGAAAAATGACGTCATTCTTAGAATGATCATTATTCGAACGAAAATGACGTCATCTTTCCTATTTGAAATTGATTATTTTATTCCCCTTGATTTGTAGTTTCCAATATTGAAAAGTTACCTTCAACTTAACAAAAAAAAAGTCAAATTGAGCGAAAATGACGTCATCTTTCGCATTATCATTATCCGAACGAAAATGACGTCATCCTTTCACTTTAAAACTGATTATTTCACATTATCAAATATTTGTAGGTTCGTATTATGCAAAATCGCCTTCAACTAAAAAGTAAATCAAATTATGCGAAAAATGACATCATCCTTCCTCTTTGAAATTGATTATTTCTTTTACCCTAAAATTGAAGTTTCCAATTTTTTTAAAGGCACCTTGAACTAAAGAAAACAAAGTCCAATTATACGAAAATGACGTCATCGTTCGTATTATCGTTAAAAGAACTAAAATGACGTCATCCTTCCTCTTTAAATTAATTATTTCATATTCCCGAATATTTGAAGTATCATATTATGCCAAAGTTACCTTCAACATAAAAAAAAACAAATTATGTGAAATATGATGTCATCTTTCGCATTATCAATATCCGAACGAAAATGACGTCATCTTTCCTCTTTGAAATTAAATGTGTCTTTTACCATATATTTGTAGGATACAATTTTGCCAAGTTACCTTCAACTAAATGAAAATAAGTCAATTTATGCGGATAGATACGTCACGGTTCGAAAAATGACCTAATCCTTAGCATTAGCATTATCCAGGCGAAAATGACGTCATCTTTCGTTTTTGAAATTGATTATTTCTTTTACCCTGAATTTGTGGTTTCTAATTTGGAAAAGTTACATTAAACTAAAGAAGAAAGAAAGAAGTAAAATTATGCGAAAAATGATGTCATCCTCCCTCTTTAAAATTGATTATTTTATATTTCCTAAACTTTGAAGGTTAATATTATGCGAAAGGTACATTCAACATAAAAAGCACAAATTATGCGAAATATGACGTCATCTTTCGCATTATCACTATCGCAACAAAAATGACATCATCGTTCGCATAAATCGTTATTAGAACAAAAATGAAATCATCATTCCTCTTTAAAACTGATTATTTCATATTTTATCGGTAGGTTCGTATTACGCTAAGTCTCCTTCAAATAAAAAATAAATCAAATTGTTTGAAAAAAGACGCCATTGTTAGCATTATCATTATCCGAACGAAAATGACGTCATCTTTCCGATCTGAAATTGATTATTTTTTTACCATTGATTTTAGTTTCCAATTTTGCAAAGTTACCTTCAACTTTAAAAAAAAAAAGTAATATTGAGCGAAAATAACGTCATCCTTCCCATTATCGTTATCCGAACGAAAATGACATCATCTTTCCTCCTTGAAATTAAAGGTTTCTTTTACCATATATTTATTGGATACAATTTTGCAACGTTACCTTCAACCAAAGGAAATAAGTGAAATTATGCGAAAAGTGAGGTCATCATTCGCATAAATCGTTATTAATAAAAAAAAATGAAATCATCTTTCCTTTTTAAACTGATTATTTCATATTTTATTTGTATGTTCGTATTACGCTAAGTCTCCTTCATCTAAAAAATAAATCAAATTATTCGAAAAATGACGTCATTCTTAGCATTATCAATATCCGAACGAAAATGACGTCATCCTTCCTATTTGAAATTGATTATTTTATTACCCTTGATTTGTAGTTTCCAATATGGAAAAGTTACCTTCAACTTAACAAAAAAAAAAGTCAAATTGAACGAAAATGACGTCATCTTTCGCATTATCATTATCCGAACGAAAATGACGTCATCCTTTCTTTTTAAAACTGATTATTTCATATTATAAAAAATTTGTAAGTTCGTACTAAGCCAAATCACCTTCAACTAAAACTGTAGTTTCCAATTTTTTAAAGTTACCTTAAACTAAAGAAAACAAAGTCCAATAATACAAAAATGACCTCATCGTTCGTATTATCGTTAAAAGAACCAAAATGACGTCATCCTTCCTCTTTAAATTAATTATTTCATATTCCCGAATATTTGAAGGTTTATAATATGCCAAAGTTACCTTACACAAAAAAAAATTAAGTTATGCCAAATATGATGTCATCTTTCGTCTTATCATTATTCGAACAAAAATGACGTCATCTTTCCTCTTTGAAATTAAATATTTCTTTTACCATAAATTTGTAGGATACGATTTTTCAAATTTACCTTCAACTAAAGAAAAATAAGTCAATTTATGCGAAAACATACGTCACCGTTCTAAAAATGACACCCATCCTTAGTATTATCATTATCCGGGCGAAAATAACGTCATTCTTCGTCTTTTAAATTGAATATTCCTTTTACCCTGAATTTGTGGTTTCTAATTTGGAAAAGTTACCTTCAACTAAAGGAAGAAAAAAAAAAGACAAATTATCCGAATAATGACGTCATCATTCGTATTCTTGTCAGAAGAACATCATCCTTCCTCTTTAAAATTGATTATTTCATATTCCCTTAAATTTGAAGGTTCATATTATGCGAAAGTTACATTCAACATAAAAAACTCAAATTACGTGAAATATGACGTCATCTTTCGCATTATCATTATCCGAACAAAAATGGCGTCATCTTTCCTCCTTGAAATTAAATGTTTCTTCTACCTTATATTTATGGGATACAATTTTGCTACGTTACCTTCAACGAAAGAAAATAGGTCATATTATGCGAAGAGTGACGTCATCGTCCGCATAAATCGTTATTAGAACAAAAATGAAATCAACATTCCTCTTTAAAACTGATTATTTCATATTTTATCTGTAGGTTCGTATTACGCTAAGTCTCCTTCAACTAAAAAATAAATCAAATTATTCGAAAAATGACATCATTCTTAGCATGATCATTATTCGAACGAAAATGACGTCATCCTTCCTATGTGAAATTGATTATTTTATTCCCCTTGATTTGTAGTTTCCAATATTGAAAAGTTACCTTCAACAAACAAAAAAAAAGTCAAATTGAGCAAAAATGACGTCATCTTTCGCATTATCATTATCCGAACGAAAATGACGTCATCCTTTCTCTTTAAAACTGATTATTTCACATTATCAAATATTTGTAGGTTCATATTATGCAAAATCGCCTTCAACTAAAAAGAAAATCAAATTATGCGAAAAATGACCTCATCTTTCCTCTTTGAAATTGATTATTTCTTTTACCCTAAAATTGTAGTTTCCAATTTTTTAAAGGTACCTTGAACTAAAGAAAACAAAGTCCAATTATACGAAAATGACGTCATCGTTCGTATTATCGTTAAAAAACCCAAAATGACGTCATCCTTCCTCTTTAAATTAATTATTTCATATTCCCGAATATTTGAAGTATCATATTATGCCAAAGTTACCTTCAACATAAAAAAACAAATTATGTGAAATATGATGTCATCTTTTGCATTATCAATATCCGAACGAAAATGACGTCATCTTTCCTCTTTTAAATTAAATGTGTCTTTTACCATAAATTTTTAGGATACAATTTTGCCAAGTTACCTTCAACTAAATAAAAATAAGTCAATTTATGCGAATAGATACGTCACCGTTCGAAAAATGACCTAATCCTTAGCATTATCATTATCCGGACGAAAATCACATCATCCTTCGTCTTTGAAATTGATTATTTATTTTACCCTGAATTTGTGGTTTCTAATTTGGCAAAGTTACCTTCAACTAAAGAAGAAAAAAAAAGTGAAATTATGCAAAAAATGACGTCATCGTTCGCATTATCGTTATACGAAAAAAAAATGACGTCATTCTTCTTCTTTAAAATTGATTATTTCATATTACCTAAAATTTGAAGGTTCATATTATGCGAAAGTTACATTCAATATAAAAAACTCAAATTAAGCGAAATATGCGTTATCTTTCCCATTATCATTATCCGAACAAAAATGAAGTCATCCTTTTTCCTTGCAATTAAATGTTTCTTTTACCCTATATTGTAGGATACAATTTTGCAACGTTACCTTCAACTAAAGAAAATAAGTCAAATTATACGAAAAATGATGTCATCGTTCGTATTATCGTTAGAACAAAAATGACGTCATCCTTCTTCTTTAAAATTGATTATTTCATATTTCCTAAAATTGAAGGTTCATATTATGAGAAAGTTACAATCAACATAAAAAACTCAAATTATGCGAAAATGACGTCATCTTTCGCATTATCATTATCCGAACGAAAATGACGTCATCTTTCCTCCTTGAAATTAAATGTTTCTTTTACCATATATTTGTTAAATGCAATTTTGCAACGTTACCTTCAATCAAAGAAAATAAGTCAAATTATGCGAAAAGTGACGTCATCATTCGCATAAATCGTTATTAATACAAAAATGAAATTATCTTTTTTCTTTAAAACTAATTATTTCATATTTTATTTGTAGGTTCGTATTACGCTAAGTTTCCTTTGATTAAAAAATAAATCAAATTATTAGAAAAATGATGTCATTCTTAGCATTATCATTATCCGAACGAAAATGACGTCATCCTTCCTATTTGAAATTGATTATATTTATTACCTTTGATTTGTAGTTTCCAATTTTGAAAAGTTACCTTCAACTTAACAAAAAAAAAGTCAAATTGAGCGAAAATGACGTTATCTTTCGCATTATCATTATCCGAACGAAAATGACGTCATCCTTTCTCTTTAAAACTGATTATTTCATATTATCAAATATTTGTAGGTTCGTATTATGCAAAATCACTTTCAAGTAAAAAGTAAATCAAATTATGCGAAAAATGACCTCATCCTTCCTCTTTGAAATTGATTATTTCTTTTAGGGTTAATGCAGTTGGGGGTCACTCTACTATTCCAAATAATCCGATTGGGTGATTGAACAAAAAAAAAAATATAACCCTTTCATTCTATTATCAAAAAACTTTAAAACCACCACTTTCTATTTGAAAACGGATTAAGTTCATCACGTGGGTCCAAGATGACCGGCTAAGAGCAGGTCACCTTCACACAAACACCAATTACATCCAGTTTGTTAGTACACATCATATCCATGTCATTTTCTTTTTTTTTTCTTTTAAATCCACATAGACAAAGTAAAACCCACCATCTTTATCCTCTTTCATAAACATTTTATCCCCTTTCATAAACAAACACATGATTATACAAAATCAAAATCAAAACCCCATAAAAATCATCATTACCAAAAACACACACACTAATAATTAAAAAACAAAACCAATAATTAAAAAACAAAACCAAATCCATCCTTTTATTTGTTTCGATGTTTCTTTTTATGTTTATGTTTTATTTAAAAACACACACCCAATGGTGAATGTGATAAAATGGAGGCCATGGCCGCCATTAATGACAAAGAAATATAAGGTGAAAATAGTGGTGAAGAAATGGAAGGAGGGAGTTATGATCCAGTGCATTTCCGGCAATCCCCCACCGCCACTTTTTCACCCCCAAATATTCCGGCAACCTGCAATCTCCGGCAATCCCCCAACGACCCTTTTTCACCACCACCACCTCCCTCCACCCGAAACCCACCACCACCGCCACCTCCCCCTTCACCGTCCGCATCTCCGGCAACCTGCAATCTCCGACAATCTTTCAATCGCCGTAGTCTGCGTCACCGGCGCCGTCGGGCAAGAATTCCTCTCAGTCATCTCGTCGCAACCTCCTCCTCACAAACCACTTCCGTCGGGCAAGAATTCCTCTCAGTCACCGGCGCCGTTGTCTCCAGCTTCACCCTATTCTCTTGTTAATTTATGCAATTTTATGTTTGATTTAAACTTTCTTTATTGGATTTATTCTAGTTTTGGCTGATTTGGCTTTTAGGTTTCTGTTTATAAACAAAGATGAGTCATTGCCACGTAGATTATAAACAAAGATGAGTCATTGCCACGTAGATTATTTAGCCACCTCATCCGGTAAAACTCACTGGTAACCTGCTATACCCCATAAAATGATGGTTTTAAACTTTACTTGATAGTAGAATGAAAGGGTTATATTTTTTTTTTCAATCACCCAATCGGATTATATCGAATAGTAGAGTGACCCTCAAGTGCATAAACCCTTTCTTTTACCCTAAAATTGTAGTTTCCAATTTTTTAAAGTTACCTTGAACTAAAGAAAACAAAGTCCAATTATACGAATATGACGTCATCGTTCGTATTATCGTTAAAAGAACCAAAATGACGTCATCCTTCCTCTTTAAATTAATTATTTCATATTTTCGAATATTTGAAGTTTCATATTATGCCAAAGTTACCTTCAACATAAAAAAAACTAATTATGTGAAATATGATGTCATCTTTCGCATTATCAATATCCGAACGAAAATGACGTCATCTTTCATCTTTGAAATTAAATGTGTCTTTTAACATAAATTTGTAGGATACAATTTTGCCAAATTACCTTCACCTAAAGAAAAATAAGTCCATTTATGCGAATAGATACGTCACCGTTCGAAAAATGACCTAATCCTTAGCTTTATAATTATCCAGACGAAACTTACGTCATCCTTCGTCTTTGAAATTGATTATTTCTTTTAACCTGAATTTGTAGTTTCTAATTTGGAATATTTACATTCAACTAAAGAAGAAAAAAAGAAGTAAAATTATGGGAAAAATGACGTCATCCTCCCTCTTTAAAATTGATTATTTCATATTCCCTAAAATTTGAAGGTTCATATTATGCGAAAGGTACATTCAACATAAAAAACTCAAATTATGCGAAATATGACGTCATCTTTCGCATTATCACTATCGCAACAAAAATGACGGAATCTTTCCTCCTTGAAATTACATGTTTCTTTTTCCCATATATTTGTAGGATACAACTTGCAACTTTACCTCAACTAAAGAAAATAGCTCAAATTATGCGAAAAGTGACGTCATCGTTCGCATAAATCGTTATTAGAACAAAAATGAAATCATCATTCCTCTTTAAAACTGATTATTTTATATTTTATCGGTAGGTTCGTATTACGCTAAGTCTCCTTCAATTAAAAAATAAATCAAATTGTTTGAAAAATGACGCCATTTTTTGCATTATCATTATCCGAACGAAAATGACGTTATCCTTCCGATCTGAAATTGATTATTTTTTTACCCTTGATTTGTAGTTTCCAATTTTGCAAAGTTACTTTCAACTTAACAAAAAAAAGTAAAATTGAGCGAAAATGACGTCATCTTTCCCATTATCATTATCCGAACGAAAATGACGTCATCCTTTCTCTTTAAAACTGCTTATTTCATATTATCAACTATTTGTAGGTTTGTATTATGCAAAATCACCTTCAAATAAAAAGTAAATCAAATTATGCGAAAAATGACGCCATCATTCCTCTTTGAAATTGATTATCTCTTTTATTCTAAGACTGTAGTTTCCAATTTTTTAAAGTTACTTTTAACTAAAGAAAACAAAGTCCAATTTTACGAAAAATGACGTCATCTTTCGTATTACCGTTAAAAGAACCAAAATGATGTCATACTTCCTCTTTAGAATTAATTATTTCATATTCCCGAATATTTGAAGTTTCATATTATGCCAAACTTACCTTAAATATAAATAAAAAATCAAATTATCAATATCCGAAAGAAAATGACGTCATATTTCCTCTTTAAAATTAAATGTTTCTTTTACCATAAATTTGTAGGATACTATTTTTCTAATTTACCTTCAACTAAAGAAAAATAAGTCAATGTACGCCAAAACATATGTCACCGTTCGAAAAATGACATCATCCTTGGTATTATCATTATCCGAGCAAAAATGACATCATCCTTTGTCTTTGAAATTGAATATTTCTTTTACCCTGAATTTGTGGTTTTTAATTTGGAAAAGTTACCTTCAACTAAAGAAGAAAAAAAAAGTCACATTATGCGAAAAATGACGTCATCGTTCGCATTATCGTTATAAAAACACAAAATGTCGTCATCCTTCCTCATTAAAGTTGATTATTTCATATTCCCTAAAATTTAAAGGTTCATATTATGCGAAAGTTACATTCAACATAAAAAACACTAATTATGCAAAATATGACGTCATCTTTCGCATTATCATTATCCGAACGAAAATGGCGTCATCTTACCTCCTTGAAATTAAATGTTTCTTTTACCCTTTATTTGTAGGATACAATTTTGCAACGTGACCTTCAAATAAAGAAAATAAGTCAAATTATGTGAAAAGTGACGTCATCGTTCCCATAAATTGTTATTAGAACGAAAATGAAATCATCTTTCCTCTTTAAAACGGATAATTTATAATATTTTATTTGTAGGTTCGTATTACGCTAAGTCTCCTTCAACTAAAAAATAAATTAAATTATTCGAAAAATGACGTCATTCTTAGCATTATCATTATCCGAACGAAAATGACGCCATCCTTCCTATTTGAAATTGATTATTTTTTTACCCTTGATTTGTAGTTTCCAATTTTGAAAAGTTACCTTCAACTTAACAAAAAAAAGTCAAATTGAACGAAAATTAAGTCGTCTTTCGCCTTATCATTATCCTTTTTCTTTAAAACTGATTATTTCATATTATCAAATATTTGTAGGTTTGTATTATGCAAACTCACCTTCAACTAAAAAATAAATCAATTTATGCGAAAAATGACGCCATCCTTTCTCTTTGAAATTGATTATTTCTTTTACCCTAAAATGTAGTTTCCAATTTTTTAAAATTACCTTCAACTAAAGAAAACAAAGTCCAATTATACAAAAAATTACGTCATCGTTCGTATTACTGTTAAAAGAACCAAAATGACGTCATCCTTCCTCTTTAAAATTAATTATTTCATATTCCCGAATATTTGAAGGTTCATATTATGCCAAAGTTACCTTCAACATAAAAAAAAATATCAAATTATGCGAAATATGATGTCATCTTTCGCATTATAAATATCCGAATGAAAATGAGGTCATCTTTCCTCTTTGAAATTAAATGTTTCTTTTACCATATATTTGTAGGATACAAATTTTCCAAGTTACCTTAAAATAAACAAAAATAAGTCAATTTATGCGAATAGATACGTCACCGTTCAAGAAATGACCTCATCGTTAGCATTATCATTATTGGGGCGAAAATGACGTCATCTTTCCTCTTTGAAATTAAATATTTTTTTACCATAAATTTGTAGGATTCAATTTTTCCAAGTTACCTTCAACTAAACAAAAATAAGTCAATTTATGCGAAAACATACGTCACCGTTCGAAAAATGACCTCATCGTTATCATTATCATTATTCGGGAAAAAATGACGTCATCCTTCTTCTTTGAAATTTGTTATATCTTTTACCCTGAATTTGTGGTTTCTAATTTGGCAAAATTACCTTCAACTGAAGAAGAAGAAAAAAAGTCAAATTATGCGAAAAATGACATCATCGTTCGCATTATCGTTATAAGAACAAAAATGGCGTCATCCTTCCTCTTTAAAATTGATTATTTCATATTTTCTAAAATTTGAAGGTTCATAGTATGCGAAAGTTACATTCAAAACAAAAAACTTAAATTATGCGAAATATGACGTCATTTTTCGCATTATCATTATCCGAACAAAAATGACGTCATCTTTTCTCCTTGAAATTAAAATTTTCTTTTACCCTATATTTGTAGGATACAATTTTGCAATGTTACCTTCAACTAAAGAAAGTAAGTCAAATTATACGAAAAGTGACGTGATTGTTCGCATAAATCGTTATTAGAACAAAAATGAAATCATCTTTCCTCTTTAAAACTGATTATTTCATATTTTATTTGTTGGTTCGTATTACGCTTAGGGGTCTTTTGTTTTTTCTGAATACTTAAGTCTGAAATCTGAAAACCAGTTCTGAATGATAAGAGGCAGTGTCTGAAAACTGAAAGCATAATCATTAAGACTGTTTGAAAAATAGTCTGAATATATATATATATATATATATATATATATATATATATATATATATATATATATATATATATATATATATATATATATATATATATATATATATATATATATATATATATATATATATATATATATATATATAGAGTTGGTTTCAAATGAGAACCATACAAATAATTAGGAACCAATATTCACCAGTGTATATATATGATATTCACCAGTGTATATAAGGCATATGTATATATATATATACACTGGTGAATATTATATGTATATACACTGGTGAATATTATATGTATATACACTGGTGAATATCATATTAAATATACACTGGTGAATATTATATGTATATACACTGGTGAATATTGGTTCCTAATGGTTCTCAAATATTTAGTGGTTCCTATTTGAACCCACCTCTATATATATATATATATATATATATATATATATATATATATATATATATATATATATATATATATATATATATATATATATATATATATATATATATATTCTTCTCTTTTGGTTTCTTTTATCATTTTTAATGATATTAAACTAGCTAAATTGCATAAAAACAATAACATTAAATTAAATTATGATTTTAAAAAAGAAAAAAAACATAAAATATCATTAAAAATGTTATTGCTCATTAGGAAATACAAAAATGATCAAAATTCACTTATGCCGCTTGTTAAAAAAGAATGATAGATAAATATAAACCAAAGTAATATTAATTCTTATTTTATTGAAATACTAGTTAAAAAATAGACAACACAATAAGCCTGGAAGTTAGTTTTTAATAAGAGGGATTAAGATTTAAAATTTGTCTTATCAAATAGGAGGATAATCAGAGATATTTAGATCTTATCAAAAAAAAATTTCAAAACATCTTAATTAGAATTGCACTTAATGAATAATACAGATATGTCATTTTAAGATCTTAATTAGAACTTAGTTAAAATAGTTTTAGTTTCATTAATACTAATGTGTTATTAATACGGGCTGAAGATGGTTAATACTGAAGATCATTAATGCGGAAGATATACAAGTTACTACGGAAGACAAGTTAATGCTGAAGTTAAGGATTAATATTCATGACATTATTAATACTGCTTATCATTACTTTGGCTTCTCACTACTACTGCTGCTTCAAAATAAGTTACTGCGGAAGTGTTAATGTTGTAACACTTGCCATGCAAGTTAGAATCGAATTACAATTATAATTAGATTGTATTTCCTTATTAGATAGATGTAGTTTCCTAGTTTATCAAGGTTTAGCCTCAAGGTCTATATAATAGATCCTTGTAGATTATAGAAAACACGTTGTATTGATAATTCATTATTAATCAATTGAGGCTTATAATTCGGCAAATTATTGTTCATCATTTTTCATACGTTAACAATATTATTTTTTTGAATAACTTGTTAATATCAAAGTATTCATATCCGCTGTTGAGCTTCTTGATAGATCATGATCTAACGAAGTTAAGGTTTAAGGTTATACAAGCTTTATTTGATCCTGACAAGTGCTATCAGAGCACAGGAGGTGCTTTAGATCCATTGATCAACAAGTTCAAGAAGTCTCATACAGAAGAATCAAATTCACAACATGTCTGACGTTCTTGTCAACAAGGGTCCAGTTCTCAATAGTAATGATTTCGACTTATGGAAGCTACGCATTAATTACACACCCCGCTATAGCGGAAACACGAGATGTGAAGAGTTGGTATACCATTACACGGGTTATAACAAAAATATAACGGTTCAAGTCATTGATTAAAAATAAAAGTGTTCACAATCCCAAAAACAACCAAGTAGTTTAACGTTTTAATACAAATACATAATTTAAAGTTTCAAATGAAATTCCCAAAATATTAAACAGGTCTTTTTCCCAATGAATGTCTCAGGCAACCGTCCTGACCCGTCAATGCCATGCACTTCGTTCTTATACTTAATTTCCTGAAACATAAGATAAAGTGTCAAGTACAATAAAGTAGTGAGTGAGTTAAAGTTTGAGTTTTCTCGACAAAAGTTTCCGTGAAGTATATATATATATAAGTAAAGAGTTTCATAAATGAAAAAGAAGCGGAACGACGCTTAAATATATATATATATATATATATATATATATATATATATATATATATATATATATATATATATATATATATATATATATATATATATATATATATACTTTAAAAGTTTGAACAAATACAAGTAGAACAATACTTGTAACATAATTATAATTGCGGAGTCAATCGCTAAAAGAGTGTATATGCGTCAATAAATAAGTAACTAAATTAAAATCTTGTATCAACCTCTTGGCATAATATAACGTAAGATTTACACTAAACCGATTAACTGGTCAGAACACTCCCCAAAGTTGCACTATAAATGGCGTTCGTCTGAACTTAGTAATATGTACTTAGGTCGCGAACCACAAGTAAGGAGTGACCTCTCCTAAGTATCGATATCGATAGTTACTAACGGCTATTGCTAATAGTGTGAAATGAACTGAACTAAAAACGGGGCACTTTGTACTCTTTGTCTAAAAACTGATAGTAAGCATTTACGGAGTTTATATTCTCATCAAGGGTTGGTTTCGCATACAAGTAACCTTAATTTAGTTTTGCCAATTAACGGGGACAAGCCAGTAAGCCAATAGGGGCAATAAAATGTTTTACGCATATGAGTTTCACAAAGTTTCCAAAATAGCTCAATAGTTCATACAGTGTTCCAAGAATTCATAACAGTTTCAAAGGGAAAATGCACTAGATGACCATTGTACTACCTAAAAATATCCATATAGGTCATTGTACAAAATTTACGTCTATCTACATCACTATACCGAAAGAAACCTTTTAAATTATAACCTTAACTTTAAAAAACCGTTTAAATAGATAACTCTGGTGACCTGCAACCTTTTGGTAACCGCCACGTCATCGGTTTTATAACTATCATCCAAACATTCATCATCTTCCTCCTATGAATCCCTCTAAATTCCAAAATATCCACATTTCAATTTTTGTAAATTCCAAAATATCCAGGCTATCATCTCTTTGCTAACGCCATCACAACCACCGATATCCATTACGACATCATCAACTCCGCTAATTGATTCCAGATCTGTAATTGATTCCAGTAATTCTTTTTCGAGTTCAACAGATGCTCATGCGCCGCCTGTTACTGCTCACCGTGAAGCACACTATTGAGCGTATTTGAGATATATGGCTAATGAACAAGCACACTTTTCAATCAAATTGTGCAGTTATTAGGAACGGAGGAACTATCCCTATTACTATTTCCTAGCATAAACACATAACTAAATTTATAGCACCCTTAGATTCTGATATACCAAAAACATACATACATTCAAGAAATTGATGGACAGAAAATAGCAATATCGGAATTCATTACACTTATAATGTCACAAGACAACAAATCCAAATTAGTTTATGTTTGTATTACTAACCTGTCAACGAACTGTTTCCATGTCCTGCAAGAAACATGTTAAAGTCTAATTAGTGATATACCCAGATGTTAAAAACTGTAAAAATCAAGATTTTAATTTAATTTTTTTTTTTTTAATAAACTCATAGTAAAATGTAGAGATTAATGATACCCAGATGGTAAAAACAGTAAAAAAAGAATACCCAGATGGTAAAAAGTACATTGAGGAAAGGATAGTTTCGGTCTTGAATCGCAATCGCAGTTGCAGGGTGGGCAAGAAACGGCGTCGGAATTCCGGTGAAGGGCTTCAAGAAGATGCCAATATAAAGGTGGACCAAATAAATAACCTAATAAAGAAAATCCTTGTATTGTGGTAGGAGTTAAACTAAGTAGCAGGAGTAGATCATCAGCACAATTTCAAAATGAAAGAGAAAGAGAGAGAGAATTAGTGGAGGTTGACCTGTTGATCGGGTAAAAATGGTTTAAATAACAGGTCACTTTCGGTATAGTGATGTAGATAGACGTAAATTTTGTACAATGACCTATACGGATAGTTTTAGGTAGTACAATGGTCATCCAGTGCATTTTCCCCAGTTTCAAAATGTCCGTAAGAGTTGCAAAAGTTCATAAAGTTTCCAAAACAATTAAATGTTATGTTTCCCCCAAAAATTATGTAAAATACAACAAAGTAAGGGGATGTAACTCACGGGTTGCGAAGATAAGTCTCGAGTAAATGAGAGGAGCGGAAACCGTCGGGAATCAAAAACGACCTAAACACCCAAGTTTTGTGTAAGTATAAATAGTATGATTTAAGTTATGTTAAAGTTCTAATTTAACATTTTTAGTATTAAATCCTTATACTTAAATTCTGTCCAAACGTTTCAATACGGAAAACTTATGTGTTACGACGTGTTCAATTATGTTTAATGTCCGATTATATCCAAAAAGGGTCGATGTCCAAAGTCAATATGTTTAAGTCACAAAAATAATAAGTTACTGAGTTTCGGGTATACTTTACGGTGAAATTTGGGGAGCGCTTCCGCGCTATAAAAATTTAGTCCATTTTCAATACCAATTTCCCGCTTTAACAATCGTTTCAAACAATACCATTCAACAATACAATAGTTTTTATTCATAAAACTTAACCAAACAATATCTTTTATGAAATCAGTAAGTTTTCAAACATATATTTTGTGGTAAGTTTATTTGGTCACCATTCTTAACGTTTAAGTTGTAAAAAGACATTTTTGGTGTACATCAAGATCCAAGCAGCGGCTGGAGATATTCAGCCGTCGGATGGACCTCAGCTGCTGGCTGAATATCTTCAGCCGCCGGCTAGAGGCCTTCGGCCAGTTTCATCTTTTCGATATTTTTCGATTTTTAAGCCATTTCAGTGATATATTTTGACATGCAAACGGTTATTAGTTAAATATATTCATTTTAGAGTTAAAATCACAGTTTCTTTTAGATCTTTTACATCAAGATGTGGATCTATGTGAAAAACCCGTTTTTAAGTAAGAAAACGTTATAAACTTTTATCAAAAAAACTTTTTAGACTTTAGATCGTCCATGCAAGTAATAATTTATGAAATAACAGTAAAATAAAAGGGTTTTAATGAAGGAAAAAGCTAGGTGACGGCTTGGATGAGATTGAGCTTCAAAATGGTAGAAAAACTTCTTCAAAAACCCGTTTTATGCTTCCTTCTTGTTACCCTTTGCTTTGTGGACGATTTATGTGTGTTTTGATGGTGATTTTTAGGTGGTTAGTTGCTGTAAAGATGGGAAGAATCACTGGTTTGGTTGGGGTGTTCTTGGGAGTTTTTGAGGGAAACTAATATTTGTGTGTTTTAATTTTTAGAAAAATGAATGTAAAATGAAGAAATGAATAAAGGGGTGTTCAAGACTGGCCTTGGAAGTTGTTTTGGCCAGTATTTGGTCCAATCCCCGAGTTGGGGAGTTGGCCAATCGTTTCTCATGCAATAATTACTCGTCAAGTCACAGTCAGCGGCTTTCAGCCGCTGGCTGACAGCTTTCAGCCATCGGCTTGATGGCATTTCCCAGCTTGGGGACGTTTTAAGTTTTCCGTTATTGTTAAGTGTGGACTAGAATTTTATTAGTTCCCGTTATGAACTTAGTCAAGTTCTTTGTATAATTTCTTGGTGTTAGTATTTATAAGTTGATTTCGACTTTGCTTCCGACACAGCTACAGTCACAATAAAGTACGAACAAGAACGATACGATCACGATTAAATGGAACTAAAGATTTGTACCGACATAATAAATGAGAATCACCTGAATTTTGGACGGTTGTCACAATCAAGCAACATATTTTGCTATCTGATTACACGGTTTGGGGTGTGATCATCAATGGCAACAAAGCAGTTGAAAATTTTGAAATTGATGGTCATCCTGGTCAAGTTATTCGTCCTCTAACTGACAATGAAAGAAGAGAAAGCAAACGGAGATCAAAGCTTTAAGTCTTCTTCTTATTAAAATTCCAAACGAGTACCAGTCACAATTTGAAGGGTACACCGATGCTAAAGCCCTATAGGAAGCCTTGGAAAAAAGGTTTAGTGGAACAAAGAACACTAAGAAGAACAAGAAGGCTCTACTCAAACAAGAGTATGATAATTTCAAAGCCTTGAAGGAAGAACGAATGACCCAGACATTCGATAGGTACAAGAAGCTCACAGGAGAAATTGCAAGTGCTAGAGTAAGAATTGATAAGGATGATATCAATAGAAAATTCATCAGATATTTTGGTGAAGAATGGGTTATATACACAGTCACCTACAGACAGGGAGATGTACTAGAGGAGATGGAGTTGGATGATCTCTACAACGATCTTCGAGTGTTTGAAGCAGAAGTAGAAGCAAAGAAGCAAAGTAATAGCAGAAACAATATTAATACTTTTAATACTGCTCTTATCACTTCATCTGCGAGAACCACTCAATAGGAAGATGGAGAAGATTTGACTTTTGAACCCTTCATTTCATAAAGTTCCTGCCTCACCAATGAATACTTGAAGCAGATACATCAAGATGATTGGGAGGAGATTGATTTGAAGTGGCAGATAGCCATGCTATCTCTAAGAGCAAGAAGATTTGTCCAGCGCACAGGGAGAAGATTCAATCCCAGAACCAATGACAGAATTACCTTTGACAAAAGCAAGGTAAAGTGTTATGACTGCTGAGAGCCAGGACAC
This sequence comes from Senecio squalidus, assembly GCA_910822075.1. Classification (NCBI taxonomy): domain Eukaryota; kingdom Viridiplantae; phylum Streptophyta; class Magnoliopsida; order Asterales; family Asteraceae; genus Senecio; species Senecio squalidus. Next base: position 43,383,923 of record CAJVGC010000582.1, on the reverse strand, counting down.
TTTGCCAGGGAGTGCAAAAACAAACCAAAGGGCAACAATTCTGGCAACAATTCTAGGAACACTCAAGACAATACATCCACAACATTAGTTACACATGATGTATTTGGATATGATTGGTCAGATCTGGCAGAAGAAACCGGTCAAAACAGGGCTCTAATGGCGGTTTATTATTGAAGACACACATATTTTTACTGAGACAGTTAATACTGGTCACCATGCATGCATTAATACTGATGTTGGTGTTTCTGCTGATGATGGTATTTCTGCGGTCAAATTTCCTACTGATGTTGTTGAAGATGTTTTTGGTTATGATTGGGATGAATACACTCAAACAACAACTGAAGAATCAAACCTCATGCAATCTCTCATGGCCATAGACTCCACCGCCAAGGAAGCATCTGAGGTAAATGCTAAACTTTGTTCTAATTAATGCAAAGAAATAGTGTCTAACTATAGAAGTCATAATCAATTACTATGTGTTTCTGTTAAGACCTTAAAAGAACAAAGGAGGGCTGCTGCCAGGGGGATAGAAAATCTAGAAAACCAAATTAAATCTTATAAAGTCAATTAGTCAAGTTATGATGAAAGGATTAAATTGGTAGAATGGCAAAGAGATGAACTACTAGTTAAACTCACAAATGTTAGGGAGGAAATCAAACGTTTAATGGAAGAAAAAGATAAGGTAGAATTAAATGTAGGGAAATTAGAACATGCTTCTAAATCTGTTAATGACCTAATTACTCAACAAATCCATGGAAAAATCAAATCAGGATTAGGTTATAAAGAGGTATCCCCACCATTTAATCAAAACTATATCCCTCCAAGAAGCCCCTAGAATTCCCATCACCCAGACACCTCCAAAAAATCATTCATAGCTGATCCAATCAACTATGATGAAGTTCTAATAGAGGATGCTGGTGAAGAAAGTGACCAAGAGGTAGAAGAACAAGTGCCCAAACCAGTAGAAGTTAAATAACCACATTCACAAAATCCAGTGTCAAAAGAACCCATTAAAAAGAAGGATTGTGAATGCAACTGTTGTAAATATACTGATGGTAAAAGAGAAAAGATAAATACTCGGGTTCACATAGGAACAAGAGGAAATCAACGTAATCAAAATCAGTTGAAAACTAAAAAAGGTCAAAGTCCTAAGAAACAAGTTCAATCATGCTTTATTTGTGGCAAGTCCAACCATTATGCCAAAATCTGTTATTACAACCCTAAAAACCAAAAGAAAGTGGCACAAAAACATCACAGTGGGTTGGGGTACACATGAAAGGTTGACCATCAAGTTAAGCAAAACAAACCATCACTTGTAAGAAAACCTGCTTCGAACAGTAGTAATGGAGTTCCTACTGCAAAGAAGAACTCTGTTAATACTGCCTCAAGCAGCAACAGTATTAACAAAAAGAATTTCCAAATCAGTAGAAACAAGAATAATACTGCTAAACAACCTTTTGTTAATACTGCACGTATTAATACTGTCAAGAATAATGGTGTTAATATTGCCCGTGTTAATACTGTTAAACGAAAGAGTGTTAATACTGCAAAAAGTAACTCTGTTACTGTTGCAAGTGTTAATACTGCACATCAAAAGATTGTTAAAACATTATCTGTTCCTACTGTTAAAACAAAGAATGTTAATACTGCTAAAGTTCAAAAAGATAAAATCTTTAAACAAGTGTGGCAACCAAAGGTCAAAGTAACTCAACCACCTACTCCACCTGATTTCACAAACCTAGTTCAGAGGAAGGTGAGTTACTTTGATGAGATGGGAAAACCCAAGTCAACTTTGGCTTGGGTCCCCACCAGAAACTAACTTTCTTGTTTATGTGCAGGTTCAGCCAACAAAAGATTTTGAGAGCAATTGACATGTAGATAGTGGCTGTTCCAGTTACATGAAAAGCAACATTGCTTTCCTTCAGGACTTTGAAAAGTTCAATGGAGGGTATTGTCACACCCCACCGTTGGCGGAAACGTAGAGTGCAACACGATTGGCGATCGTCATAACACAACAGTAATATAAAGAATATAATCTATATGAATAAATAAATAATGTATTGTTATGACGTCGCCATACTCAAGGTATAAACCTTAGTACACGGAAATCGTCAAACACTACAAGAAGAATATTCAAATGTAATTATCAACGAATGAAAGAATACTTGGGTGTGCAAACCCGAAATGTAAGCGAATGCATATAAATAAATATCCGTAAATGCAAAAGATATCCTGAGGTCATCTAGAGTCCGATTCCTACATCCAAGTCCTATGCCTACTCATTACCTGAAAACAAAGCTTAAAATGTCAACACAAAGGTTGAGCGAGTTCACTGAGTAATTTAAGTAAAACAGCTTAAATGATTTACGTAAAATAAAGAATGTTTCTATAAAAAGAAGTTTCCATATATAGAAAGTTTCCTGAAATAGCAAGTGAGTCTCAAAATAGTAATAGTAGTTCAAATAGTGTAACTAATGCATAAAGTAAGTAAAACAGTAGCAACATCAGTAAAATCCATTACTGATTGTATCGGTAGTTACCTTAACCGATAGGAAGTGTGTGTCAGTAGTTCCGTTAACTGACTGTAATGTCTTACGGGTCGGTGGGGAACGGTCCACACAGTAAGACTAATCATGTAGTGACCATTTAGCCCTTTGGCACCATGGTCTGTCTGTCACTAGTAAGTCCACTCTACTAGTGTGTATGTATGTAGTGTATATGGGGGAGGGGGGGGGGTGTCACTACGCATGTAGTCACAGTATGTCAACCATCTCGTTTGAAAACAGTTTTGTATGCATTAGGTTTTCGTTACACTTTAGTAATTGATTTGTTTCTCAAAACATTTCATTATGAAAAGTAGTTTAGGTAAGCTTTGTCTTCCCCCAATTTGCACAAATAAGTGAAAGCAGTAAAAACGTAGGGGCAATGAACTCACCTCGATAGCAAAATGTGATCAAAAGTATGCAAGCTAGCTAAGTACAAGTATAGTCCCGTCTAGATATTGAGCTCCCCTAGAGTACAAATAAGGTTCGTAATTATAAGTCCAAAGTGTTTATAATCCTGTTTAAGTATAAAGATTAGCTAATTATGTTTAGTAGTGACTTGGAAGTTGAAATGACGAATTTAGGATGACGGTTGGAAAAACTCAGATTGTACCACTACTCGCTAAAACTGGAATAACTAGAGTTTGAAAAGGAGTTAGATCACGATTCTAAAACGTACGAAAACTAGACTCAGAGAGCTACGTCATAGAGCGCGGAATTAATTCATTTGGATCTGTTAAGAAAAACTTATACCAAAAACAAGACTGACACTACAAACTGTCCAAACTCACGAGTAGGTGATTTTAAGACGGCACAACTTGAGTTATACACATATCTAGGGAACGAATAATATAAGTACTTAAAATAGAGGAAAAGTACTACAACGAGGAACCTTGAATCGTTTAATTTAAATTAAAAATCTTTAATTTATGGTGGTTGCAAAACGGCTAGTTAGTCGTTTTAAATACAAAACGTTTTTACTTTTAAAGACGCATTAATCAACCCGAAAGTTTATATAACTTTATTATCTATTTAAAAATCAATTATATTCAGTTTAACCTTGATTAATATCATTTATGCATATGCTAAGTCGTTACAATCGTTCAAGTCTTTAACCTTAGTTTATCGGTAAAATTCTCAGTTTGACCAACGCTCAGTAAATTGCCATTTTAGAGAGTTTTACAAACCATTAGATGACGAGGCCAATTTTCCCAGAAACTAGACTCCGAGGCCTACAACTTTGGTTTTGACAAATTATTAAAATTCAATACGGTTTAGTAGTTATGACTTTTTCAAAACAGGTGACTACAACAGCTATTTTACCAAATTCAGATTAGACCAACGTGTACTAAAACGCATATTCTGGGAGTTCTACAATGTTTCAGATTACAAATCTTATATTTCCGAAAACTAGATGACGAGAGCTACAATTTACGTTTAGACCAAAGATTCTAATTCGATACGACCCAGGAGCTATTCATCGAACAAAACAGACTATCATACCAGAATTTAATAAATTGAATTAGGGTTTCGAATTTGTACAAAAACAAACTTATGGATACAAGACACAGACCTGTAGATAAAGATGAAGATGAGCACGATTAGGAGGTTGAACAACCAGCAACGATTGAATGATGGTGTTGTAGATTTCGACAACAAGAGGGTGTTTGTGGCGGCTGCAAAGGAAAGACTCCATATTAGGGTTTTCGGATTAACAACTCAAGAACAACAATACTTTACCTTGGATACTTGGTGATGATGAACATAAGTATGAAGATGGCTGAATCCCAAACGAATTTGATGATGGAGGAGCTTGAAATCGGCAGACAAATGATGCAAGGGGGCTGCCAAGGTGAAGTGGCGGCTAGGAAACAAAACTAGGGTTTTGTGTGTGTGTTTTTTTTTTTAAGGTTTAGGGTAATGTAAGTGATTTAGTTTTAGGGGTTAGCTTAGGGATTATTTTAGGAACCAATTTAGGAATGGTTAGGACTATTTTCTTAGCGGTTAGGCTCGGTGGTAGAAATAAGGGTTTAACCCAAATGATTAGTACGATGGATCATTTAATTAAAACCCCGAAATCCTCGTTTATTAAGCGTACGAGCAACAGACGACATCGAAAAGCAATAATACGGAATAAACATTACTCGGAACAAATGTAACAGTATAATAAGTACAAGCATCGATCACGGACTCTCCATTAGTTTTAATATAGTTAACGTAACCAAGTAAGAAGTTCACGAAACACGGAAATGCTTCGTTAAGTTATCTAGGAGCTCATCTAGTGGGTACTAACTACTGTGCACATAACTAATACTATTGCATCACATATAGAGTATACACACATGTCACAAGTAATCATTATACATAAAAGAAAATGTAAGTTCTTTTTATAAATTTTTTGTAAACCCGGTAAGAGCATACGGCATACTAGACTAATCTGAGTCGGAAAAGTGACGGTTGTCACAGTATTCCCCACTTAAAAGAATTTCGTCCCGAAATTCAAGTGGTATAACTGTTGACAGAAGCATCAATCGAAAATGAGTATCTAAGGGGCTTTCGTACATCAAATCCTCAAGATTCGCTCAAGAAGTGTGTCATGAATGTAAACAATGATTAGAAAAGTTTGAATTTCCGTCCGATTCTAGAACAGATACGCGTTAGAATATATTTATAATTACGTCTAATTATAAACACATTCTACATGTACGTTCACATTACCATAACAGTTCATAGGTAGTTTGTGTAAGCGCTTAAGGTTAATCGTATAACAATGCATAAGGTTCAGTTCAATAGAGAGTATGAATTCAGGTAGATACATGGTAAACGATAAGTTCTCAATTATGTTGGCCAGACATAACTTAAAACTCGTCATTAAGTATCGTTTATAAAATTTGATATGTAACACTTAATTGTTGAAACACATTCAACAATAGAAGTCACGGTCACGGTTAACGAACAAAATCATTGGTCACAAAAGAATCTCGCGTAATCGATATAACAGTGAAATAAGTTTATAAGTAATACGAAAGGGCGTTGAAAGCGAAAAGCTACGCGAAAGTTTGCAAATTGTAATAGAGATTGAAAGGTTTTATCAGATCGCGTATAACAACCAGTTTCCTCTTATGTTGATCAGGCACAAGGGAATTCCTATCATTACCTGCGAGTGATTATCACTGAATATGAAGTACCGAATTACAATGAAGATCAACAAAACAGAGCTTAAGGAAAACGAAGTCATTAGAACGACTTTTGAATCATCAGAGAGTTGAATATATAGTTAGATTGAATAGTAGTAGTTGAGGAAGAAATCCTCGTCAAAGAATGTCTCAAGTCTGTATCACAAACAGGAAGTAATAAGAGTAGGTTCGTAGAGAACTGTGTATCAAAAGAGTTACATTATGATGATTGTTGTGTAGCGCGAAAATCGAATCAATTCCACAAGTCTATATCAGCGTTTAGTGTCATCGTAAGATTTCAGTAACATATCTGAATGTATTAACTGAAAAGTTTACATGTTGGATGCGTCTACACCGTATCATGGATCGAAAGGACTCAAGCGACTAATATTAGGAAAGAATATCGCTTCAAGTATTATTTACATCCAGAAATCTCCAATTTACATCAAGGTGGACATGAATAGCTGTAAAAATAGCGAACTCAGGATAATGATATGAATCATTAGTTTTAATGCACAACGCTTGCAATAAATCTCGACATGTCAAAAGTATAACGCACAGAGCAATGTCGGTTAAAGGTTTCAGCACAAAATGAAAGTCGTATGGGTATCAATGAGGTACGATTTATTGAGTTTCAACTCATAATGGTTACTCTCCTCGTGGGTACGTATAGGAATAAATTTCAAAAAGGTTTCAAGAATCATACCGGATAAAGAAATAGTCATCAGATGTTACCGTATTCTGTCTCAAGTCGCATCTAAGGTCACTTCTAGGTTTCGATAAGAACTACGATGATAAAGAGTTTATGAATGTAGTTTAACTCGGAAAGCTAGTTGTTGTAGAACGCTCATGGAAAATTGTTGATGCAACCAAGGAGGGATATGCTTAAAGCATACGAATTCGGATATAATGAAGTTTGGAAATTCCAATCCTTCTCGTGCTAGAATATATGTCTTAACGAAGGAACGTGTCGAAGGTCACAATTATATTGGAACTGGATAGGTATAAATGAAAGTAGAAATCTTCTTCTGTAATCGAATGTGAAGTAGATGGAAATTTCTCGAAGTAGTTGAGAATACGCTAGAGTTGACAAAGGCATTGTCTTAGAGAACATCTGATTTGATTGAGAAAATAGAGAAAAGAGTTTTACCGGTTTGCATAGACTGACTGATAAGGAAATCAACTAGTTTACAACTCCAGATGGTTTTAGAACATACTGACTTTCTATGAATGCACTCGACCAGTATCAACGGTAGTAGTATGTGGAAACTCACATGTTTTCGAGATCATTGGTTATCAAATGATTGGTACAAATCTAGAATCGGATAGTTTATCTCCTCAAGAAGACGAATACATCAGAGTAAACTTTTGGGACGAACACGATACGTTCGCATCATCAGGAACTAGTTTCGGTATGAGTGAGTTTTCAAGAATACGGTGATTATGATAAAGGGATAGAAAAATCCAGATTAGAGGCACTTCGTACAGCTTCATAATTCAATTCCATCCATAGCTTGAGAGAACACGAGTTCAAATGAGTTTGTTCCGAACAACTCGAGATTAGATGAAAGAGTTTGAAGTGGTGCTTGAGAAATAACGTTTAGACAACGATTTCATTTGAGTAGATTAGTATAAATCGTGAAAAAATTTTGGCGTCTGGTCTCCGTATGGTAGTTAGATTCCGACATTTGGAACAATCTTGTTGAAGGCACCAAAATTTGAAAACGAACAGAGATAGGATAAAAATAGACGTTTAGCTGCTGAGACATAAATTTGTTACCAATTAGGATGTTTATCTCCGAGTGTCAATACGAGAATCCTTACGAAAGAATGTGGCGAGAATTAATACTTCTCCTCGAATTTAGAAACAATGAAGCAACCGAAAGGATAGATACAATCTCTTAGTATCTGGTTTAAACAATTTGCTGAGTAGAAACGTATATCGATTTTGTGATAATATAATAATGATTGAAAAGGGTTCAAGGATATAGAGATCGAGATAAGCAAAAAATATAACACCTTCTTCAAAATAGGATAAGCGAGTCTTCAAATTCACATCTTCAAATCTGCACGAAAGTTCTTCCACGAGAGCGTCAAGTATGGTAGAATAGAAATCCGAAGTAAAAAGGTAGAGAAATCGAAACGAAATAAAGTGAGAATCTCAAGTGAGGGGTGGAGTCGTAACTAAATAAGAGAATGATTTCAATATTGCAATTAGATAAGGCATTCAAGGATATAATATACAATTTTACTTCTCGTATTCATTATTGCATCGATGACGCTTTCATATTATAAAAGTAGGTGTATAAGAGTTTAAGTCGGATTTGATTACAAACAAGAGATGAGGTTTTAAGGAAATGAAAAATGAATAAGATAGAAACTCCTTCAGCGTCGTAAGTCGTTGCGGTTCACTGTCTTCCTTAGGCGATAAGTCGATAGGTACGAGTAGTGAGACGATATGAAATAGTAAAATGATCCTAGAAAGAATCTATATGAGGGACACCTAGTTATAGTCTAGGCCAAACCACCTAGTTCTCTATAACCATGTGCTCTGATACCAATATGTCACACCCCACCGTTGGCGGAAACGTAGAGTGCAACACGATTGGCGATCGTCATAACACAACAGTAATATAAAGAATATAATCTATATGAATAAATAAATAATGTATTGTTATGACGTCGCCATACTCAAGATATAAACCTTAGTACACGAAAATCGTCAAACACTACAAGAAGAATATTCAAATGTAATTATCAACGAATGAAAGAATACTTGGGTGTGCAAACCCGAAATGTAAGCGAATGCATATAAATAAATATCCGTAAATGCAAAAGATATCCTGAGGTCATCTAGAGTCCGATTCCTACATCCAAGTCCTATGCCTACTCATTACCTGAAAACAAAGCTTAAAATGTCAACACAAAGGTTGAGCGAGTTCACTGAGTAATTTAAGTAAAACAGTTTAAATGATTTACGTAAAATAAAGAATGTTTCTATAAAAAGAAGTTTCTGTATATAGAAAGTTTCCTGAAATAGCAAGTGGGTCTCAAAATAGTAATAGTAGTTCAAATAGTGTAACTAATGCATAAAGTAAGTAAAACAGTAGCAACATCAGTAAAATCCATTACTGATTGTATCGGTAGTTACCTTAACCGATAGGAAGTGTGTGTCAGTAGTTCCGTTAACTGACTGTAATGTCTTACGGGTCGGTGGGGAACGGTCCACATAGTAAGACTAATCATGTAGTGACCATTTAGCCCTTTGGCACCATGGTCTGTCTGTCACTAGTAAGTCCACTCTACTAGTGTGTATGTATGTAGTGTATATGGGGGGGGGGGGGGGGGGGGTGTCACTACGCATGTAGTCACAGTATGTCAACCATCTCGTTTGAAAACAGTTTTGTATGCATTAGGTTTTCGTTACACTTTAGTAATTGATTTGTTTCTCAAAACATTTCATTATGAAAAGTAGTTTAGGTAAGCTTTGTCTTCCCCCAATTTGCACAAATAAGTGAAAGCAGTAAAAACGTAGGGGCAATGAACTCACCTCGATAGCAAAATGTGATCAAAAGTATGCAAGCTAGCTAAGTACAAGTATAGTCCCGTCTAGATATTGAGCTCCCCTAGAGTACAAATAAGGTTCGTAATTATAAGTTCAAAGTGTTTATAATCCTGTTTAAGTATAAAGATTAGCTAATTATGTTTAGTAGTGACTTGGAAGTTGAAATGACGAATTTAGGATGACGGTTGGAAAAACTCAGATTGTACCACTAGTCGCTAAAACTGGAATAACTAGAGTTTGAAAAGGAGTTAGATCACGATTCTAAAACGTACGAAAACTAGACTCAGAGAGCTACGTTATAGAGCCCGGAATTAATTCATTTGGATCTGTTAAGAAAAACTTATACCCAAAACAAGACTGGCACTACAAACTGTCCAAACTCACGAGTAGGTGATTTTAAGACGGCACAACTTGAGTTATACACATATCTAGGGAACGAATAATATAAGTACTTAAAATAGAGGAAAAGTACTACAACGAGGAACCTTGAATCGTTTAATTTAAATTAAAAATCTTTAATTTATGGTGGTTGCAAAACGGCTAGTTAGTCGTTTTAAATACAAAACGTTTTTACTTTTAAAGACGCATTAATCAACCCGAAAGTTTATATAACTTTATTATCTATTTAAAAATCAATTATATTCAGTTTAACCTTGATTAATATCATTTATGCATATCCTAAGTCGTTACAATCGTTCAAGTCTTTAACCTTAGTTTATCGGTAAAATTCTCAGTTTGACCAACACTCAGTAAATTGCCATTTTAGAGAGTTTTACAAACCATTAGATGACGAGGCCAATTTTCCCAGAAACTAGACTCCGAGACCTACAACTTTGGTTTTGACAAATTATTAAAATTCAATACGGTTTAGTAGTTATGACTTTTTCAAAACAGGTGACTACAACAGCTATTTTACCAAATTCAGATTAGACCAACGTGTACTAAAACGCATATTCTGGGAGTTCTACAATGTTTCAGATTACAAATCTTATATTTCCGAAAACTATATGACGAGAGCTACAATTTACGTTTAGACCAAAGATTCTAATTCGATACGACCCAGGAGCTATTCATCGAACAAAACAGACTATCATACCAGAATTTAATAAATTGAATTAGGGTTTCGAATTTGTACAAAAACAAACTTATGGATACAAGACACAGACCTGTAGATAAAGATGAAGATGAGCACGATTAGGAGGTTGAACAACCAGCAACGATTGAATGATGGTGTTGTAGATTTCGACAACAAGAGGGTGTTTGTGGCGGCTGCAAAGGAAAGACTCCATATTAGGGTTTTCGGATTAACAACTCAAGAACAACAATACTTTACCTTGGATACTTGGTGATGATGAACATAAGTATGAAGATGGCTGAATCCCAAACGAATTTGATGATGGAGGAGCTTGAAATCGGCAGTCAAATGATGCAAGGGGGCTGCCAAGGTGAAGTGGCGGCTAGGAAACAAAACTAGGGTTTTGTGTGTGTGTGTGTTTTTTTTTAAGGTTTAGGGTAATGTAAGTGATTTAGTTTTAGGGGTTAGCTTAGGGATTATTTTAGGAACCAATTTAGGAATGGTTAGGACTATTTTCTTAGCGGTTAGGCTCGGTGGTAGAAATAAGGGTTTAACCCAAATGATTAGTACGATGGATCATTTAATTAAAACCCCGAAATCCTCGTTTATTAAACGTACGAGCAACAGACGACATCGAAAAGCAATAATACGGAATAAACATTACTCGGAACAAATGTAACAGTATAATAAGTACAAGCATCGATCACGGACTCTCCATTAGTTTTAATATAGTTAACGTAACCAAGTAAGAAGTTCACGAAACACGGAAATGCTTCGTTAAGTTATCTAGGAGCTCATCTAGTGGGTACTAACTACTGTGCACATAACTAATACTATTGCATCACATATAGAGTATACACACATGTCACAAGTAATCATTATACATAAAAGAAAATGTAAGTTCTTTTTATAAATTTTTTGTAAACCCGGTAAGAGCATACGGCATACTAGACTAATCTGAGTCGGAAAAGTGACGGTTGTCACTGGTATGTTGCCTTTGGAGGTAATCCAAAAGGAGGGAAGATTTCTGGAAAGGGAACTGTTAGCAATTTGAGAATCCACTCAAAGATCTCTTCTATGTGTAACAGTTACAATATAACTTGTTGAGTGTGTCTCAAGTCTGTGATGAGAAGCACACAACAATCTTCACTACATCAGAATGCATCATTATGAAGCCTGGATATGTTATTGATGAGAGCATGATCTTTCTCAGGACTCCAAGAAAAGACAATGTCTATTGTTTTGACATGTCCAAGGTAAAACCCACTGCAGCTGAAGCATGCTTTGCCTCCAAAGAAACACTAGATGAATCAACTATATGTCACAGGAGGATGTGCCATATGAACCTCAAGAACATTAATGAGCTGGTGAAATCTAACTTAGTAAGAGGACTGCCCAACAAGCAATTCTCTTTGGATGACAACTGTGTTGCTTGTTTGCAGGGAAAGCAACACAAGACTTCTCACAAGTCCAAGGAAATCGACACCAATAATACTCCTCTCCATTTGCTCCATATGGACTTATTTGGTCCAACAAATGTGAAGAATATTGCTAAGAAGTCCTACTGCCTAGTGATTACTAATGATTACACAATGTACACTTGGGTGTATTTCCTGGCAACTAAAGATGAGAAAAGTCAACTTCTCATCTCATTCAACACAAGAGTGGAATACCAAATCAATTTGAAAGTGAAGAAGATTAGGTGTGACAATGGCACAGAATTTAAAAAACAAATGATAAATGAATTTTGTGAGAAGAAGGGAATAAAGAGATAATTCAGTGCTGCAAGGACTCCGCAACAGAATGGAGTAGCTGAAAGGGGGAATAGAACTCTAATTGAAGCTGCTAGAAGTATGTAGGCTGACTCCAACTTACCCATATTCTTCTGGACAGAAGCAGTTAATACTGCCTGCTATGTGCAGAACAGAGTTCTCCTAGTCAAGTGTCAGAACAAGACTCCATATGAGCTTTTACACAACAAGCAGCCACTAATAAGCTTCTTAAGAGATTTTGGATGTCCTTGTACTATTCTCAACAAAAAGGAATATCTTGGTAAGTTTGAGAACAAAGCGGATATAGGATATTTTGTGGGATACTCTTCCCAAAGAAAAGCCTATAGGATCTACAATCAAAAGTCATGCATTATTGAAGAGAGCTCCAATGTTACATTCAATGAAAACACCCCCAACACAAAGGGTCAAGGTCCAAACTGGCTGTTTGATTTGGATGCTTTATCTAAATCCTTCAATTTTGAATTTCAACCATTCGCATCAGTTCCTGCTGCTCAAGTTCCTACTGCCTCAACAAATTCTGTTAATACTTATTTAGTTAATACTGAATCAGTTTCTACTGCTATTCCTACAGTCATTGGTACTGATAGATTAGATGCCATGGAGTACATCTATCTTCCAATTTCAACTGATGATCCACTCAATCTGTATGACACCATTGACAAAGTAGTAGAAGAAGAGGCACAACAACAGGACACTCCTCAAGAACAACCTCTAAAGGATGAAGAAGTTCCACCTACTACAACTGACAAAGAAGAGGATCACAACATTAATGAAATTCCAGCATTAATTGAGGAAAATGAAGATGGAGTTGAAATTCTAACTGCTGAAGAAGTTGTAGATAGTGATGCAGAAGTAACTACTCCAAAGAATACTACTTCAACTTCAAGTCCTTACCATGGATCCAATCCATTTCATGGATATGCTATACTTGACATCAATGATACCAATTTGGGTGTAGATTCAAGAGTTGAGAAGATTCCTTCTTCCCGTATCTCAAAGAATCACCCTCCCTCTCAAATCATTGGTAATTTTGATATCTCACTGGAGAAAAGAAGCTCCACCAAGCCTCCAAAGGATCCACTGAAGGACATAAACACATGTCTATTTGCATGCTTCCTGTTTCAAATGGAATCCAAGAAGATCCAAGAAGCCCTGCTAGACCCACACTGGATAGAAGCATGTCAAGTTGAACTACTACAGTTCAAAATTCAAGGTGTGTGGGATTTGGTTCCATTACCAAGAGGGAAGAAAGTGATAGGCACAAAATGGATCTTCAGGAACAAGAAGGATGAAAGAGGGATTCTCATCAAAAACAAAGCAAGACTGGTAGCTCAAGGCTACACTCAAGAAGAAAGGGATAGATTATGAAGAAGTTTTTGCTCCTGTAGCAAGAATAGAAGCAATCAGGCTCTTCCTTTCTTTTGCCTCTTTCATGGGATTCAAAGTCTATCAAATGGATGTGAAGAGTGAATTCCTTTATGGAGTTATAGAGGAGGAAGTTTATGTCAAACAACCACCAGGCTTTGAGGACCCCCAAAACCCTCACTTGGTTTACAAATTGGACAAAGCTCTTTATGGGCTTGGTATGACACTCTATCTGACTATCTTCTCAAGAACAACTTTCAAAGAGGAACAACTGAAAAGACTCTCTTCTTTAAAAAGACTCCTTCAGACATCCTTCTTGTTCAAATTTATGTGGATGACATCATCTTTTGTTCCACCAAAGATGCTCTTTGCAAAGAATATGAAGAGCTGATGCATACAAAGTTTCAAATGAGTTCAATGGGGGAAATAACCTTCTTTCTAGGCCTCCAAGTCAGGCAGAAGACTGATGGCCTCTTCATCAGCCAATCAAAGTATGTCAAGGATATTCTCACCAAGTTTGGATTTCTAGAAGCAAAGGTGGCACGCACACCTATGGAAACTCACAAACAAATGACTGCAGATCTTGAGGGGAGGATGTAGACATTCACAACTATAGGTCAATGATAGGTTCACTTATGTACCTCACAGCTTCAAGACCAGACATCATGTTTGGAGTTTGTGTGTGTGCAAGATATCAAGCCAGACCCAAGATGTCTCATCTTATTGTAGTCAAGAGAATATTCTGCTACTTGAAGGGCAAGCCTACCTTAGGCCTATGGTATCCTAAAGATTCACCCTTTGATTTAATTCCTTATACTGATAGTGATTATGGTGGTGAAAACTTAGACAGGAAATCTAAAACAGGAGGATGTCAATTCATAGGCTCAATGCTGGTATCTTGGCAGTGCAAGAAGCAAACAACGGTGTCTACTTCTTCAACAGAAGCTGAATACATTATTGCAGCAAGTTCTGTGCTCAAGTGTTGTGGATTCAAAATCAAATGATGGATTATGGATACTCATTCATGAACACTCCCATCTTCAAAGACACCTAGAGCACCATCAGCATTATCAACAATCCGGTGAAGCACTCCAAGACAAAGCACATAGAGATACGTTATAACTTCATCAGAGACTGCAACGAAAAGAAGTTGCTACATGTTGACAAAGTTCATACTGACAATCAGCTTGCTGATCTTCTCACAAAAGCTTTTGATGTGGGAAGATTCACATTCTTGATTACAAGTATTGGCTTAATCAACATCGATTAACTTATCTAAAAATATCTCTTTAATTATCTCATGTAAAGTCCCTTTGAGAAACGCAGTAGTAACTTTAAACAAGAATCAATTGCCTTACCTTTTAGTATTGCTCTATGTTACTACTGCAAAATTAACAGTAGAAATAGATTTTGACTAAAGTTTTATTAGTACTGCAAATTTTTCATTACTACGGGAAGGTTTAACTACTACTGCCCATAGTTTTGTTAATACTGCTAGTAATTCATTAATAAGGACATCTGGTTGATACTAGAAAGTAATATCTATTACTACTGCCAGACCAGTTAATACTGCCGTCATTACTACTGTCATTAACTTAATTATTGTTGTCATGATCTGTTAATACTGCAACAATTAGTACGGCAGAGCTTTCTTAATTAATAAGATTACTCTGTTAATACTGCGTTGACTAGTCAAACTCCAATTTGTAACTAACTTTTAACACGTGGCGATTTGTGATTGGACCTCAATTTTAAATCTTCGGCGCGGGTTCAACAATTTTTGACACGTGGTAACACACGAATTCACTGTTACTTTTAATCATAACCCGCATCTAATCCAACTCGCCAAGTTGTTATAATCTTTCGGTATAAATAAGGTTCTAATTAATCTTTCAATTAATTACCTTTCTTTTCAAGAACCCTAACTAAGAAAAAGTTACCGTTACAATCAAAAACCTAAGATTTTCTTTACTGTTTGATTCAATTCCTTCTTCTTACTAACAATGGATGATCTACAGTTCTTTGCAACCCATAACATGGTGGCATGCTTCATCAAGAACAAGGAAAACGATGATTTCTATCCTATTATCGATTTCTTGAAGCAGTCACACATTAAATTCTCTTTAACTGTCAATCCAGAATTACATGAAGACCACATTAGAGAATTTTTGAATACTGCAATGGTAACTTCTGTGGGAGAAGTACCTGTAATCAAAGACACAATAGATGGCAAGGAAATCAATGTTTCAAAGGCAACAATTCGCACTCATCTTCGCCTACAAGATGAAACATGTATAAGTGAATTACCAAGTGAAACAATTTTTGAAAACTTTAGGTTAATGGGGTATGAGGGGGAACTAAATACTTCAAGTTTTCTAAATGATAAATTATCCCCCCAGTGGAAGTACTTTTTGCATGCTTTGCAACAATGTCTTTCACAGAAAAGAACGGGTTGGAATGAGGGTAGTTCATCTTTGGCAACTGCCATGGTGTGTTTGGGTACAAACCAAACATACAATTTTTCAAACCTTATTTCTGATGGAATGCTATGGAACTTGGCTAATCTGAAACATAAATTTTTAATGTATCTAAGATTCCTTCAGCACATCTTTAACTGTGAACTTAGAGATCTCAACAGATCTCAAAACGTTTTCTCAGCCCATGCTCATACAAAGAAATTTTTTGCAAATATGAGACGGGTTAATAAAGGTTTTTCGGCTAATGTTACACCATTGTTCTCAACAATGATGGTGGGAACAAGTTCCAATACAGATGAGAGACAAGTGACTCAACCTCTGTCTCAACCGACATCTGCACCTGTTACTACGGTTAGTACCTCTGCAGTTTCTGCTGCATGTACTGAAATTATAATACCAGAGGTTACAACTACAGTTAATACTGCAAGTACCACCAGTTAATACTGAGAGTTCCACTCCAGTTGCAACTGAACCAGTCACCACTATTGTGACTACACCATCTGCTTCTACACCTCACTCACTACCACTTGTTGCAACATTCTCTAAAAAGACTAAGAGGGTTCCTCAGCCTCTTAAGTCTCAAACTTCCCCACTCTCTCAATTCAGACAAACAAGGGAAAACATTGAGCAATCCCCCAAGCTCACTGAGGTGGTCCATAAGGAGGGGGAAGACCATTTGGAAAGGGCTAATACTACTGGTGTCGTTACTTCTCATAGTGATGCCCATGACAGTACTAACATCACTAAGACCCAATCCAAGGCAACACTATCCTTGGATGCTGCTTTTGTGGCATCTTTGGAAAGTGGTCCCTGGTGCCAAGAAACCACGAGGGGGGGGGGGGGGGGGGGGTACATGTTTATGCTGGGCAGGAGGGTACCTCTAAATCCGATGATCAACCACCTATTGGTACTCAACATGCAAGGGGTGAGGATAGATATAAATATTCACCATTGGAAGTGATAGAAGCCTGTGCAACATTATTTCTTAGAGTTGAAAAACAAGAAGAAAATCTTGGAACTCTGACTACCTTGGTACATACTCTGGTTGAGTAGCAGAACCAACTTCAAGAATTTTTTATGAAAAAATCCTACAAGCAGGAGCATTGGTACATCTCTAGGACCATCCAACTCTTCTTCTTCTTCAGATTACAACCCCCCTGCTGACAAAAAGGGGGAGAAAGAAATGAAGATGTTTTGTCTACAAAAGATGATGCTGAGGTTAAGGGGGAGGAGATGGAAAGAAAGAGTGATGACACTGCGATTACTGCCACATCATCACATGAAGAAGAAGCTGAAGGTGAGAAGATGGTTATTGATGATGAAAGTGAAAAGGAGCAAAGAGTTGAGGGGGAGCAGGAGATGGAGATTGAAGTTGATAATACTGAAGTAATTACTACTGCAACCATTGATGAAGTACTAATTACTGCTGCAGAGTTTGTTACTACTGCTCCTCTAACTACTACTGAAGAAATATATACTACTGCTCCTATCACTCAAGAAGTTTCTATTGAATACATTAATACTGAAGGAGTTAATACTGAAGATCAAGTTTCTACTGAAACACCTCCAACAGTATCAATTCCTCCACTAACAGCATCAATTAAAACTAGTGAAGCTCTGAAGGCAATCTTTTCTGAAGAAACAATAGTCACAATAGTTACTACTGCTACAATCTCAACTGTTGATGAAGAAGCTGCTGCTGCTGAACTCTTGAAGCTTGAAATGGCTAAATTTCTTGAAGAAAGTAATATTCAACAAACCTCACTTCCAAAGTAAAAATCTTTGAAGATACCTACAGTTCCAGATAGCACCAAACTGGTAGAAGGAATAGACTATGTAGAAGATCCTTCAATACCATCAGGTAGAAGACCAATTATTCCTCCTCATAGATCATATATTCCCAAACCACTTGCAGAGATTGATGCAGCTGAGAAGGCTAAGGGAAAGAAATTAGTTGTTGATCTAAGTGAGAAGGAGAAGGAGAAGAAAAAGAAGGAGAAGGAAGGAAAGCTAGCTGACTTTGGAGCCTTTCAATTTGCTTCTGAAGACTTGGAGGTAGGAGATGATCTAGCAACAATAATTGACATCCACACCAAGCTTCAAATTCAAGAAATGGAGAAGATTCGGAAATTGAGGGAGGAAGAGCTTGCATTGAAAGCTGAGCTTGAAAAGGAGATGGATGAGCTAGCCCAAGAAGAGAGAGAAAAGAATAAGAAACTTCAAAAAAAGAAATATACTCAAGACAAGCTCATTGAAGACAGGAATAAGTTCATCTCATATCTAAAGACAAAGGGATACAATGGTAAATCATTGGGTCCAATGAAGATGGGGAACTTGCTTACCTTGGTAGAGAAGGAAAGAAAAAGAGATGCTCAAAGAAGGATTCAACTCACTAAATAAGAAAATCAAAAGCAGTATGAGTTGGAGAGATCTTTAAAGAGAGCTCATGAAACTGGAAGAAAGATGTTTGATGCTCAAGGAAAGGAAATTTCAAATCCTTTTTCTCCAGTTAAGTCTAATCCACCTGAGAAGCCGAAGAGGAAGAAATCAGTGTCAAAGAGTTGTTCAAAAGAAACAAAGAATAGAAGACACTCCTACTTCAACTGCTCCTCAAGGAAGTCCTATTGTACCAGCATTTCCAATCAAGAAAGAACCAGTTATTGTTGAAGAAAAAGATGATGATATAGAAATATCTCAAGATGATTGTTCTTCCTTGATTATTCATGAAGAAGGACTAAGGATAGAACCATTAGCTGTTGAGCTTCCTGAGACATAGACTCGGAGTATACTGGTGGGCCAATGAAGACAGGAATATGTGGTAACCAGGAAAGATAAGTCCAAGACCATTGTTACACCTTTTCACAGGATGGTAAGAGACTTTTCAAGATCTGATCTGGAACGTATCTACGACATTGGGAAGATCAAGTATTCAAACTTCAGAGGTAAAGTCTCAGACATAGATATGGCCATGGATTGGTTAAAAGGCATGTTTGATCCAGATACAGAGAAGGTCAGTAATGCTTTCAAGAAAGGAGGTCCAAACAACCAAATTATCAAATGGTACATTTGTGACAGGAGTGGTACTTACTCTATAGTTAGAACTCATGGTGCAATGGAGTTCTATTTAGTAGATAAGAAGTATCCACATGGGTTGAGGACTTTGAAAGAGCTGATGAAGGTGAGATTGTATGGACTTATGGCTTCCAGAATGGCACATGAGTTGGTCTGGAGCACCATGATGCAGTTGACTGAAGAAATGGCAAAGGAAGAAGCAGCGAAGAAGAAAAGTTTAGATGATAAATGATTATGTTTTGTAATGAAAGTAATTAAAACTGATGTATGAAAACTTGTACTTTTGATAGTTATAAAAGTTCAAGATTAGGGGGAGATTGTTGGGATTAAAACTTAGTTAAAATAGTTTTAGTTTCATTAATACTGCTCCTGGATACTGTTAGTAATGTATGTTATTAATACGGGCTGAAGATGGTTAATACTGAAGATCATTAATGCGGAAGACATACAAGTTACTACGGAAGACACGTTAATGCTGAAGTTAATGATTAATACTGAAGACATTATTAATGCTGCTTATCATTACTGCGGCTTCTCATTACTACTACTGGTTCAACATAAGTTACTGCGGAAGTGTTAATGCTGTAACACTTGCCATGTAAGTTAGAATAGAATTACAATTATAATTAGATTGTATTTCCTTATTAGATAGATGTAGTTTCCTAGTTTATCTAGGTTTAGCCTCAAGGTCTATATAATAGATCCTTGTAGATTATAGAAAACACGTTGTATTGATAATTCATTATTAATCAATTGAGGCTTATAATTCGACAAGTTATTGTTCATCATTGTTCATACGTTAACAATATTATTTGTTTGAATAACTTGTTAATATCAAAGTGTTTCATATCGGCTTCTGAACTTCTTTGATAGATCACGATCTAACGAAGTTAAGGTTTAAGGTTATACAAGCTTTAGTTCATCCTGACAGTCTCCTTCAACTAAAAAATAAATCAAATTATTCGAAAAATGACTCCATTCTTACCATTACCATTATCCGAACGAAAATGACGTAATCCTTCCTATTTGAAATTGATTATTTTTTTTACCCTTGATTTGTAGTTTCCAATTTTGAAAAGTTATCTTCAAGTTAACAAAAAAAAAAGTCAACTTGAGCGAAAGGGACGTCATCTTTCGCATTATCATTATCCGAAAGAAAATAACGTCATCCTTTCTCTTTAAAACTGATTATTTCATATTATCAAATATTTGTAGGTTCGTATTATCCAAACTCACCTTCAACTAAAAGGTAAATCAAATTATGCTAAAAATGACGCCATCCTTCCTCTTTGAAATTGATTATTTATTTTACCCTAAAACTATAGTTTCCAATTTTTTAAAGTTACCTTCAAGTAAAGAAAACAAAGGTCCAATTATAGGAAAAAAGACGTTATCGTTCGTATTACCGTTAAAAGAACCAAAATGACCTCATCCTTCCTCTTTAAAATTAATTATTTCATATTCCCGAATATTTGAAGGTTCATATTATGCCAAAGTTACAATGAACATAAAAAAAAAAATCAAATTATGCGAAATATGATGTCATCTTTCGCATTACCAATATCGGAACGAAAATGACGTTATCTTTCCTCTTTGAAATTGAATGTTTCTTTTACCATAAATTTGTAAAATATAATGTTTCCAAGTTACCTTCAACTAAAGAAAAATAAGTCAATTTATGCGAAAACATACGTCACCGTTCGAAAAATGACATCATCCTTATCATTATCATTATCCGGGCGAAAATGACGTCATCCTTCTTCTTTGAAATTGATTATTTCTTTTACCCTAAATTTGTGGTTTCAATTTTGGCAAAGTTACCTTCAACTAAAGAAAAAAAAAAGTCAAATTATGCGAAAAATGACGTCAACGTTCGCATTATCGTTATAAGAACAAAAATGACATCATCATTCCTCTTTAAAATTGATTATTTCATATTCTCTAAAATTTGAAGGTTCATAGTATGAGAAAGTTACATTCAAAACAAAAAATTGAAATTATGCGAAATATGACGTCATTTTTCGCATTATTATTATCCGAACAAAAATAACGTCATATTTCCTCCCTAAAATTAAATGTTTCTTTTACCCTATATTTGTAGGATATAATATTGCAACGTTACCTTCAACTAAAGAAAATAAGTCAAATTATACGAAAAGTGACGACATTGTTCTCATAAATCGTTATTAGAACAAAAATGAATTCATCTTTCCTCTTTAAAACTGATTATTTCATATTTTATTTGTTGGTTCATATTACGCTAAGTCTCCTTCAACTAAAAAATAAATCAAATTATTCGAAAAATGACGCCATTCTTAGTGATAGTGTTAGTAGGGAGTAGGCTCAATACATATAGCCTATTATACCCTCAAACACCTAGCCTGGCTCACAAGAAACCTTTCCTCTGTGCCAGCCTTCAACTTCTGGTATCCGACACTACGACGCCCAACACTCCCGCGTCCGACACTCCGACAGTCGGTACTTGTGTCCCATGTCCGGACAAAAGTGACCTGACGTCCGACCCCGTGTCCGGGAAAAAGAGACCCGACATCCGGCACTGTGTTCGGGAAAAAGTGCCCCGACACAGGCCCCGTGTCTTGGAAAAAGTGCCCCGACACAAGCCCCGCGACCAGGTAAAATGGCCCCGGCACCCGGCCCCGTGTCCGGGTAAAATGGCCCCGGCACCCGGCCCCTTGTCCGGGTAAAATGGCCCCGGCACCCGGCCTCGTGTCCGGGTAAAATGGCCCCGGCACCCGGCCCCGTGTCCGGGTAAAATGGCCCCGACCCCAGGCCCCGTGTCCGGGTAAAATGCCCCGACACTTGGCTCCCGGCACCAACACTTGGCCCCGTGTCCGGCATTTTGGCCCCGGCACCCGGAACCCTGGCCCCGTGTCCGGGAACTTGGCCCCGTGTCCGAGAATTTGGCCCCGGCACCCGAGCCTTATCCCCGTGTCCGGGAATCCGGCCCCGTGTCCGGAAGTTTAGCCCCGGCACCCGAGCCTTGGCCCCGTGTCCGGCATTTAGGCCCCGACACCCGGCACTTAGCCCCACGTCCGGGAATCCGACTCCGTGTCCGCGAATTTGGCCCCGTGTCCGGTAGCTTGGCCCCAGCGTCCGGCGCCCGTGGCCCGACGTCAGGCACCCGTGGCCCGGTGTCCGGCACTCGTATCCCGGCGTCCGACACTCGTGGTCCGATGTCCGGCACCTTGGTAGCACTTACGCCTAGGCTGTCAATCATGCTTTTGGCCCGGCACTCCAGAACCAATACTTATACCTTGTATCTAATAAGTACCGTATTCCTCCAAACCAACACTAATGCCTTGGGATTCATCTCATAGTATCATACTCCTTACATCCTACCAGTCAGACACTCAAGCCTAATCCTTGAGTGTAACCGTCAGAGCACTAATAAAGTTATATAATGATATAGACGTTAATACCCGTTGGAATCCTATTGATGAGCCATAAATGGTCATCATTGCCATACTTTGTTGATGCCTGGTAGTGTTGGGTATAAATACTCAACACTTCAAGTTTTGGACACATCTTCTCCACTCTCATACTTGCACACAGTGTCTCTTGACCGGTATACCTATACACTTCCCGCAGTAAACATATTCCGGTCATCTTTCTCCAACCAGCCACTTGACCACCTTAGGCTCGCCAAGAGCTTGATAGGTTCGCACTGCTAAGCAGGAGGTCAAGGGGTTGAATCCCAAACACCCAAGTTACTGAGCCTGTCAATCCTTGCTCTAACACTTAGCATTATCATTATCCGAACGAAAATGAAGTAATCCTTCCTATTTAAAATTGATTATTTTTTTACTCTTGATTTATAGTTTTCAATTTTGCCAAGTTACCTTCAACTTAAGAAAAAAAAAAGTCAAATTGAGCGAAAATGACGTCATCTTTCGCATTATCATTATCCGAACGAAAATGACGTCATCCTTTCTCTTTAAAACTGATTATTTCATATTATCAAATATTTGTAGGTTCGTATTATGCAAACTCATCTTCAACTAAAAAGTAAATCAAATTATGCGAAAACTGACGTCATCCTTCTTTTTTGAAATTGAATATTTCCTTTACCCTAAAACTGTAGTTTCCAATTTTTTAAAGTTACCTTCAACTAAAGAAAACAAAGTCCAATTATACGAAAACCTACGTCATCGTTCGTATAACCGTTAAAAGAACCAAATGACATCATCCTTCCTCTTTAAAATTAATTATTTCATATTCCCAAATATTTAAAGTTTCATATTATGCCAAAGTTACCTTCAACATAAAAAAAAATCAAATTATGCGAAACATGATGTCATCTTTCGCATTATATATATCCGAACGAAAATAACGTCATCTTTCCTCTGTGAAATTGTGACAACCGTCAAATTTCAGGTGTTCTTTACGCTCTATGTCTCTCGTTTTGTCTCTTATGTCTTTAAATTTAACTTTTATCGGGAACGCGCAAGTGTCGGAATCACAACCGAAACCAATTTATATAAGTCCTAATGCCAAGAAAACACCTAATGAACTTTTCTAAGTTCATAATGTAACATACTTTAAAACATTAGTTACGCTCTATGTCTCTCGTTTTGTCCACACGACCAGAACGACGCAGCGAGCAGAAATTTGGTTTCTGTACGCCGTCTTGAAGGTCACAACGGCGCACAGGCCTGGATTTTTCCCGAATTGCTTTATTTCGACGTTTTCGACATGTTTGACTTGCTGACTTTTGACCTACGACACCTTGGGACTGATCTTGTAAAAGTAATGAACTTTTGGAACTTAAATGGATTTGTTTGGATATATTATAATGTTGTATGTATTTTTGTGAGCGGAATTGGTAGGTACATTTTTGGATGTGAAATTTGGGCGCGGAAGCGCTGCCCAAATTTCCCTAGAAAAAAAAATGTAAACCACTTCAGCGAGCAAAAACACTTATGACCTAACAACAATAAACGTTAAAATTGGACTTTTGGACAAAAACGTAACTTTCACCGTTTTGGGACTATTTTGATTAAACTTAACCTTGACACTTAAAGTTTAATTAAAAACTTGATTTTATTATATTAAGTACAATAAAATAATTAGATAATAACAATTAGACTACCTTGGTATTATTAGGCGACCCGTGATTCCCGACCTCCGCTCCGACCGATTCCCGAGCTCTTTATCTTCGCAAACCGTGAGTTACACCCCTCCTTACTCTTACATTTTAAGTACTCTTTTTGGGAGAAAACATGAGATCAAACTCTTTTGTGAACAATATCTTTATGTGAAACTGTTTTACGTGCTTGAATCTATGTACAACGTGTTGTGATCTATTTTTGGAAACTTTTGAACTAAATGAGCTATCATTCTATTTTTGGAAACTTTTGAATTAAATGTGCTATCTTTCAATTTTTGGAAACTTTTGAACTAAATGGGCTACCTTTCTATTTTTGGAAACTTTTGAACTAAATGAGCTACCTTTCCATTTTGGAAACCCTTGAACTCTTGGAACTCTTTAAACTCTTGGAACTTTAAGAACTTTTGAAACTCTTGGAACTCTTGGAACTCTTTAAACTCTTTGAACTCTTGGAACTTTAAGAACTTTTGAACTATTTTAGTTCTTTGCAACTAATATGCGTAGACAATATCTTTATTCGAATTGGCTAACTTTAGATTCCCTAGGTCTGCCTCTTTGGATTTATGAATAGACAATGATAGCTTGGTTGTATTTTGGAGCAAAACCCTAGGTGAGAATATAGCGACGTAAGTACAAATAAACAAATTTTTTAACGGAACAAACTAAATGCCCCGCAACTTTTTCTTGGAACTGAACTCTACACACTATTAACTCTAGTCGTTAGCAAAATTATGGGTATCGATACTTAGGAGCGGTCACTCCTTACTTTAGGGTAGCAACCTGGGTACATATTGCTAAGTTCTCGCGAACTTGAACTCTAGACTGGAACTAGGGGCTGGAACTTGACCAGAATCGGATTAGTGTGCAAAACTAAATCTTACGTATATTAAGCTTAGAGGTTGGTACAACTCGTGGATCATAGGTCTTATTATTTACGCATATGCTTACTTTCTGTCTTACACATGTGGATTAATCCACCACTGAGGTAATGACTACTCTTTTTACCGCTCGCTTCGCAACTTGAACTTACTTGAACTTGAACTTATTTGATCTAGAACTTATTTGGACTTGAACTTATCTTGAATTTTAAAATATTCTTGAATTTTAAGCACTTGAATTTATTTGAACTATTCTTGAATTTTAAGCACTTAAACTTATCTTGAACTTCTTGACTTTGAAAGAATCTTGAACCTTTATGAACTTTGAACTTGTCTCGAACTCTTACGAACTTCAAATTCTTGTTTTGAACTATTACGACAGTATATAAAAGGTCTTACGCGACTGCTCATTCGCTTACTCCTTTTGGAAACTTTATACTTATTTATATATATACTTGTCGAACTCTTATTTGAAACCTTTTGTCAACTTATAAACTGTAACTCACTCACTACGTTTTCGTAGTTGACACTTTATCTCATGTATCAGGAACTAAGCGTAAGTTATGAAGTGCATTGCTCAGGCGGGTCAAGTCTCTTATGTGAAGTGTACCTTGGGAAGAAGACCTTATTTTGGGAATTTTTATTTAAAAACATTTTATTATGTATTATGGTCTTAACTTTGAATCTTGGTTGTAACTTTGACTTGTACTTTTCAATTTAAATCTTAATGACTTGAACCGTTGATTTTGGTGTAACCCGGGAAATGATTCTTTGCTCTTCACATTCCGTGTGTCCGCTTTAGCGGGGTGTGAAAGAAATTAAATGTTTTTTTACCATAAATTTGTAGGATACAACTTTTCCAAGTTACCTTCAAATAAAGAAAAATAAGTCAATTTATGCGAAAACATACATCATCGTTCGAAAAATGACATCATCCTTAGCATTATCATTATTCGGGCGAAAATGACGTCATCCTTCGTCATTGAAATTGATTATTTCTTTTACCCTAAATTTGTGGTTTCTAATTTGGAAAAGTTACCTTCAACTAAAGAAAAAAAAAGTCAAATTATGCGAAAAATGACGTCATTGTTCGCATTATCGTTATAAGAACAATAATGACGTCATCATTCATCTTTAAAATTGATTATTTCCTATTCCCTAAAATTTAAAGGTTCATAGTATGAGAAAGTTACATTCAAAACAAAAAACTTAAATTATGCGAAATATAACGTCATTTTTCGCATTATCATTATCCGAACAAAGATGACATCATCTTTCCTCCCTGAAATTAAATGTTTCTTTTACCCTATATTTGTAGGATACAATTGTGCAACGTTATCTTCAACTAAAAAAAATAAGTAAAATTATACTAAAAGTGACGACATTGTTCGCATAAATCGGTGTTAAAACAAAAATGAAATCATCTTTCCTCTTTAAAACTGATTATTTCATATTTTATTTGTTGGTTCGTATTACGCTAAGTCTCCTTCAACTAAAAATAAATCAAATTATTCGAAAAATGACGCCATTCTTAGCATTATCATTATCCGAACGAAAATGACGTAATTCTTCCTATTTGAAATTGATTATTTTTTTACCCTTGATTTATAGTTTCCAATTTTGCAAAGTTACCTTCAACTTAACAAAAAAAAAGTCAAATTGAGTGAAAATGACGTCATCTTTCGCATTATCATTATCCGAACGAAACGGACGTCATCCTTTCTCTTTAAAACTGATTATTTCATATTATCAAATATTTGTAGGTTCGTATTATGCAACCTCACCTTCAACTAAAAAGTAAATCAAATTATGCGAAATATGACGCCATCCTTCCTCTTTGAAATTGATTATTTCTTTTATCCTAAAACTGTAGTTTCCAATTTTTTAAAGTTACCTAAAACTAAAGAAAACAAAGTCCAATTATACGAACACCTACGTCATCGTTCGTATTACCGTTAAAAGAACCAAAATGACGTCATCCTTCCTCTTTAAAATTAATTATTTCATATTCCCGAATATTTGAAGGTTCATATTATGCCAAAGTTACCTTCAACAGTAAAAAAAAAATTATGCGAAATATGATGTCATCTTTCGCATTATAAATATCCGAACGAAAATGACGTCATCTTTCCTCTTTGAAATTAAATGTTTTTTTACAATAAATTTGTAGGATACAATTTTTCCAAGTTACCTTCAACTAAACAAAAATATGTTAATTTATGCGAAAACATACGTCACCGTTCAAAAAATGACATCATCCTTAGCATTATCATTATCCGATCGAAAATGACGTCATCCTTCGTCTTTGAAATTGACTATTTCTTTTACCCTAAATCTGTGGTTTCTAATTTGGCAAAGTTACCTTCAACCAAAGAAAAAAAAAGTCAAATTATGCGAAGAATGACGTCATCGTTCGCATTATCGTTATAAGAACAAAAGTGACGTCATCATTCCTCTTTAAAATTAATTATTTTATATTCCCTAAAATTTTAAGGTTCATAGTATGAGAAAGTTACATTTAAAACAAAAAGCTCAAATTTTGCGAAGTGTGACAT
Source organism: Senecio squalidus (assembly GCA_910822075.1). NCBI lineage: Eukaryota > Viridiplantae > Streptophyta > Magnoliopsida > Asterales > Asteraceae > Senecio > Senecio squalidus. The sequence continues at coordinate 43,356,296 of CAJVGC010000582.1, read as the reverse complement.
CATTATTCGTATTATCATTATCCGAACAAAAATGACGTCATCTTTCCTCCTTGATATTAAATGTTTCTTTTACCCTATATTTGTTTGAAACAATTTTGCAACGTTACCTTCAACTAAAGAAAATAAGTCAAATTATACGCAAAGTGACGTCATTGTTCGCATAAATCATTATTAGAACAAAAATGAAATCATATTTCCTCTTTAAAACTGATAATTTCATATTTTATTTCTTGGTTCGTATGACGATAAGTCTCCTTCAACTAAAAAATAAAACAAATTATTCGAAAAATGACGTCATTCTTAGCATTATCATTATCCGAACGAAATGACGTCATCCTTCCTCTTTGAAATTGATTATTTTTTTAACATTGATTTGTAGTTTCCGATTTTTAAAAGTTACCTTCAACTTACCAAAAAAGTCAAATTGAGCGAAAATGACATCATCCTTTTTCTTTAAAACTGATTATTTTATATTATCAAATATTTGTAGGTTCGTATTATGCAAAATCACCTTCAACTAAAAAGTAAATAAAACTATGCGAAAAATGACGCCATCTTTCATCTTCGAAATTGATTATCTCTTTTACCCTAAAACTGTAGTTTTCAATTTTTTAAAGTTACCTTCAACTAAAGAAAACAAAGTGCAATTATACGAAAAATTACATCATCATTTGTATTACCGGTAAAAGAACCAAAATGACCTCATCCTTCCTTTTTAAAATTAATTATTTCATATTCGCGAATATTTGAAGTTTCATATTATGCCAAAGTTACCTTCAACTTAAAAAAAAATCAAATTATGCGAAATATGATGTCATCATTCGCATTATAAGTATCCAAACGAAAATGAAGTCATCTTTCCTATTTGAAATTAAATGTTTTTTTTACCATAAATTAGTATGATACAATTTTTCCAAGTTACCTTCAACTAAACAAAAATAAGTCAATTTATGCGAAAACAGACGTCAACGTTCGAAAAATGACATCATCCTTAGCATTATCATTATCCTGTTATCCTTCGTCTTTGAAATTGATTTTTTCTTTTACCTTAGATTTGTGGTTTCTAATTTGGAAAAGTTACCTTCAACTAAAGAAAAAAAAAATCAAATTATGCGAAAAATGTCGTCATCATTCGCATTAGCGTTATAAGAACAAAAATGACGTCATCATTCCTCTTTAAAATTGATTAGTTCTTATTCCCTAAAATTTGAAGGTTCATAGTATGAGAAAGTTACATTTGAAACAAAAAACTCAAATTATGCGAAATATGATGTCATCTTTCGCATTATAAATATCCGAACGAAAATGATTTCATCTTTCCTCTTTGAAATTAAATGTTTTTTACCATAAATTTGTAGGATACAATTTTTCCAAGTTACCTTCAACTAAACAAAAATAAGTCAATTTATGCGAAAACATACGTCACCGTTTGAAAAATGACATCATCCTTAGCATTATCATTATCCGGGCGAAAATGACGTCATCCTTCGTCTTTAAAATTGATTATTTCTTTTACCCTAAATTTGTGGTTTCTAATTTGGCAAAGTTACCTTCAACCAAAGAAAAAAAAGTCAAATTATGCGAAGAATGACGTTATCGTTAGCATTATCGTTATAAGAACAAAAGTGACGTCATCATTCCTCTTTAAAAGTAATTATTTTATATTCCCTAAAATCTGAAGGTTCATAGTATGAGAAAGTTACATTTAAAACAAAAAACTCAAATTTTGCGAAGTATGACGTCATTATTCGCATTATCATTATCCGAACAAAAATGACGTCATCTTTCCTTCTTGAAATTAAATATTTCTTTTACCCTATATTTGTTTGATACGATTTTGCAACGTTACCTTCAACTAAAGAAAATATGTCAAATTATACGAAAAGTGACGTCATTGTTCGCATAAATCATTATTAGAACAAAAATGAAAATCATCTTTCCTCTTTAAAACTGATAATTTCATATTTTATTTCTTCGTTCGTATGACGCTAAGTTTCCTTCAACTAAAAAATAAATCAAATTATTCGAAAAATGACGTCATTCTTAGCATTATCGTTATCCGAACGAAATGACGTCATCCTTCTTACTTAAAATTGATTATTTTTTTAACCTTGATTTGTAGTTTCCCATTTTGAAAAGTTATCTTCAACTTACCAAAAAAAGTCAAATTGAGCGAAAATGACGTCATCCTTTTTCTTTAAAACTGATTATTTCATATTATCAAATATTTGTAGGTTCGTATTATGCAAAATCACCTTCAACTAAAAAGTAAATAAAACTATGCGAAAAATGACGCCATCTTTCCTCTTTGAAATTGATTATTTTTTTTACCCTAAAACTGTAGTTTTCAATTTTTTAAAGCTACCTTCAACTAAAGAAAACAAAGTCCAATTATACGAAAAATTACATCATCGTTCGTATTACCGGTAAAAGAAACAAAATGACCTCATCCTTCCTCTTTAAAATTAATTATTTCATATTCACGAATATTTGAAGGTTCATACTATGCAAAAGTTACCTTCAACATAAAAAAAAATCAAATTATGTGAAATATGATGTCATCTTTCGCATAATAAGTATCCGAACGAAAATGACGTCATCTTTCCTCTTTCAAATTAAATGTTTTTTTACCATAAATTTGTAGGATACAATTTTACCAAGTTACCTTCAACTAAACAAAAATAAGTCAATTTATGCGAAAACAGACGTCACCTGTCGAAAAATAACATCATCCTTAGCATTATTATTATCCCGTCATCCTTCGTCTTTGAAATTGATTATTTCTTTTACCCTAAATTTGTGGTTTCTAATTTGGCAAAGTTACCTGCAACTAAAGAAAAAAAAAGTCAAAATTATGCGAAAAATGACGTCAACGTTCGCATTATCGGTACAAGATCAAAAATGACGTCATCATTTCTCTTTAAAATTGATTATTTCATATTCCCTAAAATTTGAAGGTTCATAGTATGAGAAAGTTACATTCAAAACAAAAAACTAAAATTATGCGATATATGACGTCATTTTTCGCATTATCATTATCCGAACAAAAATGACATCATCTTTCCTCGCTGAAGTTAAATGTTTCTTTTACCCTATATTTGTAGGATACAATTTTGCAACGTTACCTTCAACTAAAGAAAATAAGTTAAATTATACGAAAAGTGACGACATTGTTCACATAAATCGTTATTAAAATAAAAATGAAATCATCTTTCCTCTTTAAAACTGATTATTTCATATTTTATTTGTTGGTTCGTATTACGCTAAGTCTCTTTCAACTAACAAATAAATCAAATTATTCGAAAAATGACGCCATTCTTAGCATTATCATTATCCGAACGAAAATGACGTAATCCTTCCTATTTGAAATTGATTATTTTTTTTACCTTTGATTTATAGCTTCCAATTTTGCAAAGTTACCTTCAACTTAACAAAAAAAAGTCAAATTGAGCGAAAATGACGTCATCTTTCGCATTATTATTATCCGAACGAAAATGACGTCATCCTTTCTCTTTAAAACTGATTATTTCATATTATCAAATATTTGTAGGTTCGTATTATGCAAAATCACCTTCAACTAAAAAGTAAATAAAACTATGCGAAAAATGACGCCATCTTTCCTCTTTGAAATTGATTATTTTTTTTACCCTAAAACTGTAGTTTTCAATTTTTTAAAGTTACCTTCAACTAAAGAAAACAAAGTCCAATTATACGAAAAATTACATCATCGTTCGTATTACCGGTAAAAGAAACAAAATGACCTCATCCTTCCTCTTTAAAATTAATTATTTCATATTCACGAATATTTGAAGGTTCATATTATGCAAAAGTTACCTTCAACATAAAAAAAAAATCAAATTATGTGAAATATGATGTCATCTTTCGCATTATAAGTATCCGAACGAAAATGACGTCATCTTTCCTCTTTGAAATTAAATATTTTTTTACCATAAATTTGTAGGATACAATTTTTCCAAGTTACCTTCAACTAAACAAAAATAAGTCAATTTATGCGAAAACAGACGTCACCTGTCGAAAACTAACATCATCCTTAGCATTATTATTATCCCGTCATCCTTCGTCTTTGAAATTGATTATTTCTTTTACCCTAAATTTGTGGTTTCTAATTTGGCAAAGTTACCTTCAACTAAAGAAAAAAAAAGTCAAATTATGCGAAAAATGACGTCAACGTTCGCATTATCGTTATAAGATCAAAAATGACGTCATCATTTCTCTTTAAAATTGATTATTTCATATTCCCTAAAATTTGAAGGTTCATAGTATGAGAAAGTTACATTGAAAACAAAAAACTCAAATTATGCGATATATGACGTCATTTTTCGCATTATCATTATCCGAACAAAAATGATATCATCTTTCCTCGCTGAAGTTAAATGTTTCTTTTACCCTATATTTGTAGGATACAATTTTGCAACGTTACCTTCAACTAAAGAAAATAAGTTAAATTATACGAAAAGTGACGACATTGTTCACATAAATCGTTATTAGAACAAAAATGAAATCATCTTTCCTCTTTAAAACTGATTATTTCATATTTTATTTGTTGGTTCGTATTACGCTAAGTCTCTTTCAACTAACAAATAAATCAAATTATTCGAAAAATGACGCCATTCTTAGCATTATCATTATCCGAACGAAAATGACGTAATCCTTCCTATTTGAAATTGATTATGTTTTTACCCTTGATTTATAGTTTCCAATTTTGCAAAGTTACCTTCAACTTAACAAAAAAAAAGTCAAATTAAGCGAAAATGACGTCATCTTTCGCATTATTATTATCCGAACGAAAATGACGTCATCCTTTCTCTTTAAAACTGATTATTTCATATTATTAAATATTTGTAGGTATTATGCAAACTCACTTTCAACTAAAAAGTAAATCAAATTATGCGAAACATGACGCCATCCTTCCTCTTTGGAATTGATTATTTCTTTTACCTTAAAATTGTAGTTTCCAATTTTTTAAAGTTACTTTCAACTAAAGAAAACAAGGTCCAATATTACGAAAACCTACGTCATCGTTCGTATTACCGTTAAAAGAACTAAAATGACCTCATCCTTCCTCTTTAAAATTAATTATTTCATATTCCCGAATATTTGAAGGTTCATATAATGCCAAAGTTACCTTCAACATAAATAAAAAAAATCAAATTATGCGATAAATGATGTCATCTTTTGCATTACCAATATCGGAACAAAAATGACGTCATCTTTCCTCTTTGAAATTAAATGATTCTTTTACCATAAATTTGTAGGATAAAATTTTTCCACGTTACGTTCAACTAAAGAAAAATATGTCAATTTATGCGAAAATATACGTCACCGTTCGAAAAATGTGTGACAACCGTCCAATTTTAGGTGCATTTTATACTCTATGCGTCTCTTATTGTCTGTCGTTGTCTTTAACTGTTCATTAACCGGAACCACATCAGTGTCGGAATCACATCCGAAATCAATTTATGTAAGTCCTAATACCAAGAAAACACCTAATGAACTTTCCTAAGTTCATAACGTATCATAATAAAGAACCTTTAGTTAACAAAAAGGTCCAACGAAACAATAATACAAAAATAGCAAAAACTCAAAAATGTTTACAAAAATGGTCCAGGACGCCGCACAAAGGCCTTGTGCGCCGTCTTGGAAGGACCACATTCGCAAAATATTTCAAATTTTGCATGTCTCGATTCCACCAACTTTTAACCCAATCAATCTCGTTTCTAGGCCATCATAACTGTATTTTTGTCAATCCCAACTCCTTTCATCATTATTTTCTTTACTCCTCTTTCATTTTCATTTTTACATAATCAAAAAAAACAAAACACCTACAAGTTTCCTCTCAAACTCTCTCTAAAACTTCACTAAATCCAGAAGAATACAACCATCAAAACTCACTCTTCATCCATCCAAATCGTTTGAAATATCAAGGGAAGCAAGGGGAAGTTAGCTATTTTCGGTTTCAAGCATTTTTACCGATTTTGGAGCTCTAAATCCGTCAAAAACTCAATTCATCCATTTCCCTCCGGTAGAAATCACTCTTTTATCTTTACTTACTGTTTTTATAACTTGCATGTGAGATCTAAAGCTTTAAAACATGTTTCTACAAAGATTTGTAACATTTATGAACCAAAAACGATTTTTAACCGAAATAACCTTTGGATCTATAAATTTATTGTTAAAAATACTTTAGAAACTGTAAAAATGAAGTTTTATTAAGTTTAGACCCATTGCATGTCGAAATCCGTGGCTAAAATAAACGTTTCGCTCGAAAAATCCGAAAATCACAACATGTGCGTTGTCCAAAGGTACTAGGACGACGCAGCGGGCATTTTTACCTTCTGTAAGTCGTTCCTAAGGCCCAGGACGACGCACAACGCATCATTTTTCCCGAAAATTCGTTATTTGGATGTTTTGAACTTGTTTGAACCGCTGACTTTTCGTAAGTATTATTTTGGGACTGAGTTTGGTAAATTAACAACATTAGTGACTTATATGGACTATTTGGACTTAAAATGGACTTGATTAAATACATAAATGTTATATGTGTGTTTTTTGAGCGGAAGTGGAATTGCATTTTTGGATATGAAATTTGGGCGCGGAAGCGCTGACCAAATTTCCTTAGAAAAATGCAAACCACTTCAGTGAGCAAAATCACTTGTAACATGACAATAATACACGTTAAATTGGACTTTCGGACAAAAACGCAACATTTACCGTTTCGGACTATTTTGGACAATTTGGACCTTGACACTTAAAGTTTAATAAAATCTTATCTATTATATTATATAAATTAACATAATAAGATAATAACCATTGGACTATCTTGGTATTATTAGGCGCTCCGTGATTCCTGGCTCCCGTTTCCAACCGATTTCCGCATTCTTACTCTTCGCAACCCGTGAGTTACAACCCCTTTATTTAATGTATTTTTACATAACTTTTTGGGGGAAACATAAGATTTAATTGTATTTTGGAAACTTTATGAACATTTGCAACTATTACGAACTTATGCCACTTTTGTGAACCTTTGGAAACTATTACGAACTTATGCAACTATTGTGAACTTTTGGAAACTATTATGCAACTATTGATCTATTTTGGAAACTTTGTGAAACTCTTATGCGTAAACACTTTATTGCCCTATTGGCTTATTTTTAAACTTATCGGCTTGCCCCCTAATTGGCTAAACTAGTTATTCATTACTTGTATGCAAGGCCAACCCTTGATGATATGATAACGCGATTCTTAAGTGCCTACTATCATTTTTTGAAATAAAATTACTTTAGTGCCCACCTTTTTAGAAACTCTTCACACTATTAGCTTTTGAGCCGTTTAGAAATAATGGGTATCGATACTTAGGAAAGAACCATTCCTTGCTTAGATGGCAGTCTAAGTACATGTTACTATGATCATTTATACTCTTCGTAGATAGTGCGGGGTAAGGGGCCTCACGGTTGAATAATCGGTTTAGTGTTTACACTTATGTTATAGAATGCCAAGAGGTTGATACAAGATTCTAATTAGTTACTTATACGCATATACATTCTTTTAGCGATTGATGCCGCAACAATTATTTTACTAAGTTTTGCTACACTTGTGTATGTACAAACTTTAGGGTATTGCTATGCCCGTTTCTTCGAAACTTTTAAAAGTATATAAATTCTAAGCGACTATATCCGCTATCCTTCTTTTATGAAACTTTTTACTTTTATATACTTAACCGAAACTTTTTTCAAGAAACCCAAACTGTAACTCACTCACTACTTTTTGTAGTTGACACTTTATCTTATGTTTCAGGAAATTAGGTGTAGGAATGAAGTGCATGGCATGGACGGGTCAGGATGGTTGCGAGAGATCTCCATTGGGAAAAGACTTGTCCATTTCTTTTGGGAATTTTAATTGAAACTTTAAATTATGTATTCCTGTACTGAATGACTTGGTTGTTTTTAATTTGTAAACACTTTTATTATTAATCAATGACTTGAAACCGTTATGTTTGTTATGACCCGTGTAATGATATTCCAGCTCTTCACAGTTCGTGTTTCCGCTTTAGCGGGGTGTGACAAAATTTGTATCAGAGCACAGGTTATAGTGAAAACGGTTTTAAAAATTTTCAAAAATTTTCGAAACCAAACTATAACCAAGGCTTTTTCGGAAAATCATTTATGGGTTCAAACTTTAGAGAATTAATTTCGCGATTGCATGATTATTTTTTTAACTATGCATGGCCTAATCACCCATGCCAAGTTCAAAATGAATTATTCAAGGACGGAACGTAATTACTATTGTTAACGGTTTTGAGTCGATCCCGGTTCTGTCTTTGCCCGATTCTCACGTGAGTGACCCATGCATGCATTTCATTACACATTTCCTTTATTATTTTTGTGTCTCCACGTACATACGAAACTCATTGTTCACAGATCCGTCATGTCTCACTCCACCCGTTCGCGATCACCGTCACGATCCCAGTCCAGATCACTACCCAGAGCCGCTTCGTCTCACGAGGCTTCTGAGGGCCGCACCGCCTCAGAAAGCCAACGCCATCACACCACCGATCCCACGGAGGACACCTCCATGGCCATTTCTAGCAGTATCGGGTCCAGCCCGAGGACTGTGCTACCACCCCCACCACCGGTACCCGTTTCCGCACCACCCCATTACCGGGGGCCGCATACCGGGTTGACCGGGCGAAAGCAGGTCATCCTCCCAGGCCGCCTACCGGATCGGATGGCCGGACACCAGGCCGGTCCATCCCGACCCACACCATCCACCTCCCATTTGGCCACCCTGTAGAGGAGGCTCCGCATAACCCTCTTATGGACCATTACACATGGGAAGGGCAGATGGAACGCGAGAATATGCAGCGCGCTCGCGACGTTGAGGCAGCTAGGCAGAGGATGCCTCCTACTCTTCAGCCTCCCCCACCGGCCGCATTCCTCCACCTGCACCGCGAGTTACGGGGACTTGCACAGGAGACCCAGCAGCAAGGGCTCGCTATCAGTGAGGTCACCGACGCTGCGCATCAGTTTTCGGAGCAGTCGTTGCGAGTCATCGCATCGACACGAGCTACGACACGGAGTGTGCAGCACCTCATTGGCGTGTGTCTAGTGATGGGTACGCTGATTGCGGTCATGGTGGCTAAGATGTTTCTGAAGAGGCGTCACTAGTCATTTCCTTGTATTGTACTGTACTTAGCTTAGTCGTAATTTTCCCATTGTACACGACTTAGGCTACTTATCTTATTATCTTTCCTATGTGTTGTAATCGTATTTTCTATTCAGTAATTTGTATTATGTACTTATCATTATTAATGAAAGTTCTATCTTTTATTATTCGTACTTATCTTGTCGTGTGAATCTTTTATTATTGACAATCATTATAGTACTATCTCTTGAATCATTGTCGTGCGTCTACTATTTGTTCCTTCCTATTATTCTTGCGCTGTTATTATCATTGTTCACTGAATTATACTCTTATCATATTCCATTCGTGCGTCCTAAATTGAATCTATTCTTCTGATTGTAGAATCATGGCACCTCCACGCTCAAATGCTAGCCTCATTGCTGAACAAGTCGCTGCTCATTTGAATGCGGCAATGCCCAACATGATCGCCCAGATCACTGCCGGGATCAACGCCTATGTCAACAAATATCAACAGCAACAGCAGCAGCAACAACAGCAGCAGCAGCATCAGCAACAACAGAACAACCAGAACCAGAACCAACACCCAAACCCTCCTCCGTGCAACTATAAGAGCTTCATGGCATGTAAGCCAAAGGAGTTTCACGGCACAACTGGTGCTGTAGGACTGCTCCAATGGTTCGAGAGTATCGAATCAGTCCTACACATCAGCCGATGTGCCGAAGCCAACAAGGTGGAGTACGCCTCTTGCGTATTCCATGGCCGAGCTTTATCGTGGTGGAACAGTGTTGTTCAAACCCCGAGGGTGTGAGACTGCCTACCCTCTTTCCTGGAATACCTTCAAGAACCTACTCATCGAAGGATACTGACCAAGAGGGGAAATCAAGAAGCTCGAGGCTGAGCTGTGGGACCACAAGATGATCAGAAACGACATCGAAAAGTACACCACCCGGTTCCACGAGCTCGCCCGGTTAGTTCCAAGGCTGGTAACCCCTGAGGAGAACCGGATCGATCTTTACATCTCTGGTCTCGTTCCGGAAATCCGGGGCATGGTCATCTCATGTGAGCCCCAGACATTGCAGAGCGCCATCATTTTAGCTCATCGTCTCACCAGCAACCTCCTCACCTCTTCTGCATCCTCCAAAAAGGAGTCAGGTGAGAAGAGGAAGGTTGAACAGACCCCAAGGAGAAGTGACCGAAACAAGAAGACCCGTAGCACCCGAAACTTTGTTGTGACTGCCGCACATGCACCTGCACTTGCACCTACTGGACCCAGGCCTTACTCTGGACCGTACCCAAAGTGCAACAAGTGCAACTTTCATCACCACGGGAACTGCCCGGTATGCGTAAGATGCCAGAAGGTAGGCCACTTCGCCAAATACTGCCTAGACAAGACAACCATCCCAGTTCAGAAGGCGGTGTGCTTCGAGTGTGGAAGCGACCAACACCTTCGAAACACTTGCCCTAAGTTTCATCGAACTCCGTAGAACCAGGGTGGACAAGGTAGGGGCCGCGCCTTTTCACTAACAGCTGAAGGAGCACGTCAGGACCCCAACGCAGTTACTGGTACGTTTTCTATCAATGATCATTATGCTTCCGTACTATTCGACTCAGGAGCTTAGAGAAGCTTTATATCCTTAAAATTTAGACCCCTCATTAACCTAGGATCTAAAGTTCTTAAGGATAGCTTTACCGTCGAATATGCTAACGGCCAAGAGTTTGAAGCTAAGGATATAATCTTAGGATGTTCACTATGCTTATCTGACAAAATTTTCCCCATTGATCTAATTCCTATCGAGCTCTCAAGCTTCGACGTTATCGTCGGAATGGTCTGGCTATCTCGCTTTCGGGCTGATATTGTGTGTTTCGACAAACTCATCCGTATCCCTCTTTTGGAAAAAGAGACTCTCGTTGTTCAGGGAGACAAGCCTGGACGATAACTTCGCATCGTATCCTCCATAAAAATGCGCAAGTACAAAAATGACATCATCTTTCCTCCCTGAAATTAAATGTTTCTTTTATCCTATATTTGTTTGATTCAATTTTGCAACGTTACCTTCAACTAAAAAAATTAGTCAAAGTATACGAAAAGTGAAGACATTGTTCTCATAAATCGTTATTAGAACAAAAATGAAATCATCTTTCCTCTTTAAAACTGATTATTTCATATTTTATTTGTTGGTTCGTATTACGCTAAGTCTCCTTCAACTAAAAAATAAATCAAATTATTCGAAAAATGACAGCCATTCTTAGCATTATCATTATCCGAACGAAAATGACGTAATCCTTCCTATTTGAAATTGATTATTTTTTTACCCTTGATTTAGAGTTTCCAATTTTGCAAAGTTACCTTCAACTTAACAAAAAAAGTCAAATTGAGCGAGAATGACGTCATCTTTCGCATTATCAATATCCGAACGAAAATGACGTCATCCTTTCTCTTTAAAACTGATTATTTCATATTATCAAATATTTGTAGGTTCGTATTATGCAAACTCACCTTCAACTAAAAAGTAAATCAAATTATGCGAAAAATGTCCCCATCCTTCCTCTTTAAAATTGATTATTTCTTTTACCCTAAAACTGTAGTTTCTAATTTTAAAGTTACCTTCAACTAAAAAAAACAAAGTCCAATTATACGAAAAATTACGTCATCGTTCGTATTACCATTAAAAGAACCAGAATGACGTAATCCTTCCTCTTTAAAATTAATTATTTCATATTCCCTAACATTTGAAGGTTCATGTTACGCCAAAGTTACCTTCAACATAAAAAGAAAATCAAATTATGCGAAATATGATGTCATCTTTCGCATTATAAGTATCCGAACGAAAATAAAGTCATCTTTCCTCTTTGAAATTAATTGTTCTTTTACCATAAATTTGTAGGATACAATTTTTCCAAGTTACCTTCAACTAAAGAAAAATAAGTCAATTTATGCGAAAACAGACGTCACCGTTCGAAAAATGACATCATCCTTAACATTATCATTATCCCGTTATCCTTCGTCTTTGAAATTGATTATTTCTTTTACCCTAAATTTGTGGTTTCTAATTTGGCAAAGTTACCTTCAACTAAAGAAAAAAAAAAGTCAAATTATGCGAAAAATGACGTCATCGTTCGCATTATCGTTATAAGAACAAAAATGACGTCATCATTCCTCTTTAAAATTGATTAGTTCATATTCCCTAAAATTTGAAGGTTCATAGTATGAGAAAGTTACATTCAAAACAAAAAACTCAAATTATGCGAAATATGATGTCATCTTTCGCATTATAAATATTCGAACGAAAATGACGTCATCTTTCCTCTTTGAAATTAAATGTTTTTTTTACCATAAATTTGTAGGATACAATTTTTCCAAGTTACCTTCAACTAAACAAAAATAAGTCAATTTATGCGAAAACATACGTCAACGTTTGAAAATTGACATCATCCTAAGCATTATCGTTATCCCGGCGAAAATGACGTCATCCTTCGTCTTTGAAATTGATTATTTCTTTTACCCTAAATTTGTGGTTTCTAATTTGGCAAAGTTAACTTCAACTAAAGAAAAAAAAAGTCAAATTATGCGAAAAATGACGTCATCGTTTGCATTATCATTATAAGAACAAAAATGACGTCATCATTCCTCTTTAAAATTGATTATTTCATATTCTCTAAAATTTGAAGGTTCATAGTATGAGAAAGTAACATTCAAAACAAAAAACTCAAATTATGCGAAATATGACGTCATTTTTCGCATCATTATTATCCGAACATTATTAACTTCCTCCCTGAAGTTAAATGTTTCTTTTACCCTATATTTGTAGGATACAATTTTGCCAAGTTACCTTCAACTAAAGAAAATAAGTCAAATTATACGAAAAGTGACGACATTGTTCGCATAAATCGTTATTAGAACAAAAATGAAATCATCTTTTCTCTTTAAAACTGATTATTTCATATTTTATTTGTTTGTTCGTATTACGCTAAGTCTACATCAACTAAAAAATAAATCAAATTATTCGAAAAATGGCGCCATTCTTAGCATTATTATTATCCGAACGAAAGTGACGTAATCCTTCCTATTATTTTTTTACCCTTGATTTATAGTTTCCAATTTTGCAAAGTTACTTTCAACTTAACCAAAAAAAAAAGTCAAATTGAGCGAAAATGACGTCATCTTTCGCATTATTATTATCCGAACGAAAATGGCGTCACCCTTTCTCTTTAAAACTGATTATTTCATATTATCAAATATTTGTAGGTTCGTATTATGCAAACTCACCTTCAACTAAAAAGTAAATCAAATTATGCGAAAAATGACGCCATCCTTTTCATCTTTGAAATTGATTATTTCTTTTACCCTACAACTGTAGTTTCCAATTTTTAAAGTTACTTTCAACTAAAGAAATCAAAGTCCAATTTTACGAAAACCTACGTCATCGTTCGTATTACCGTTAAAAGAACCAAAATGACGTCATCCTTCCTCTTTAAAATTAATTATTTCATATTCCCGAATATTTGAAAGTTCATATTATGCCAAAGTTACCTTCAACATAAAAAAAATTAAATTAAATTATGCGAAATATGATGTCATCTTTCGCATTGCATATATCGGAACGTAAATGACGTCATCTTTCCTCTTTGAAATTAAATGATTCTTTTATTATAAATTTGTAGGATACAATTTTTCCAAGTTACCTTCAACTAAAGAAAAATAAGTCAATTTATGCGAAATATACGTCACCGTTCGAAAAATGACATCATCCTTAGCATTATCATTATTCGGGCGAAAATGACGTCATCCTTCGTCTTTGAAATTTTTTATTTCTTTTACCCTAAATTTGTGGTTTCTAATATGACAAATTTACCTTCAACTAAAAAAAAAGTCAAATTAAGCGAAAAATGACGTCATCGTTCGCATTATCGTTATAAGAACAAAAAAATGACGTTATCATTCCTCTTTAAAATTGATTATTTCATATTCTCTAAACTTTGAAGGTTCATAGTATGAGAAAGTTACATTCAAAACAAAAAACTCAAATTATGCGAAATATGACGTCATTTTTCACATTATCATTATCCGAACAAACAAGACGTCATCTTTCGTCCCTGAAATTAAATGTTTCTTTTACCCTATATTTGTTTGATTCAATTTTGCAACGTTGCCTTCAACTAAAGAAAATAAGTCAAATTATACGAAAAGGGACGTCATTGTTCGCATAAATCGTTATTAGAACAAAAATGAAATCATCTTTCCTCTTTTAATCTGATTGTTTTGAATTTTATTTGTTGGTTCGTTTTACGTTAAGTCTCCTTTAACTAAAAAATAAATCAAATTATTCGAAAAATAACACCATTCTTAACATTATCATTATCCGAACTAAAATGACGTAATCCTTCCTATTTTAAATTGATTATTTTTTTACCCTTGATTTATAGTTTCCAATTTTGCAACGTTACCTTCAACTTAATAAAAAAAAAAGTCAAATTGATCGAAAATGACGTCATCTTTGGCATTATCATTATCCGAACGAAAATGACGTCATCCTTTCTCTTTAAAACTGATTATATCATATTATCAAATATTTGTAGGTTCGTATTATATAAAATCACCTTCAACTAAAAAGTAAATAAAATTATGCGAAAAATGACGCCATCTTTCCTCTTTAAAATTGATTATTTCTTTTTCCCTCAAAACGTAGTTTACAATTTTTTAAAGTTACCTTCAACTAAAGAAAACAAAGTCCAATTATACGAAAAATTTCGTCATCGTACGTATTACCGTTAAAAGAACCAAAATCACGTCATCCTTCCTCTTTAAAATTAATTATTTCATATTCCCGAATATTTGAAGGTTCATATTATGCCAAAGTTACCTTCAACATAAAAAAAAAATCAAATTATGCGTAATATGATGTCATTTTTCGCATTATCCATATCCGAACGAAAATAACGTCATCTTTTCTCTTTGAAATTAAATGTTTTTTTACCATAAATTTGTAAGATACAATTTTTCCATGTTACCTTCAACTAAACAAAAATAAGTCAATTTATGCGAAAACATATGTCACCATTCGAAAAAGGACCTCACCGTTAGCATAGTAATTATCCGGGCGAAAATGACGTCATCTTTCGTCTTTGAAATTGATTATTTCTTTTACCCTAAATTTGTTTTTTCTAATTTGGCAAAGTTACCTTCAACTAAAGAAAAAAAAGGTCAAATTATGCGAATAATGACGTAATCATTCGCATTATCGTTATACGAACAAAAATAACGTCATCATTCCTCTTTAAAATTGATTATTTCATATTCCCTAATATTTGAAGGTTCATAGTATGCGAAAGTTATATTCAAAAGAAAAAACTCAAATTATGCGAAATATAACGTCATTTTTCGCATTATCATTATCCGAACAAAAATGACGTGATCTTTCCTCCTTTAAAATTAATGTTTCTTTTACCCTATATTTGTAGGATACAATTTTGCAACTTTAGCTTCGACTAAAGAAAATAAGTCAAATTATACGAAAAGTGACGTCATTGTTCGCATAAATCATTATTAGAACAAAAATGAAATCATCTTTCCTCTTTAAAACTGATTATTTCATATTTTATTTGTTGGTTCGTATTACGCTAAGTATCCTTCAAATAAAAAATAAATCAAATTATTCGAAAAATGACGTCATTCTTAGCATTTTCATTATCCGAACGAAAATGACGTCATCCTTCCTTTTTGAAATTGATTATTTTTTTACCCTTGATTTGTAGGTTTCAATTTTGAAAAGCTACCTTCTACTTAACAAAAAAAAAGTCAAATTGAGCGAAAATGACGTCATCTTTCGCATTATCATTATTCCGAACGAAAATGACGTCATTCTTTCTCTTTAAAACTGATTATTTCATATTATCAAATATTTGTAGGTTCGTATTATGCAAAACCACCTTCAACTAAAAAGTAAATCAAATTATGCGAAAAATGATGTCATCCTTCCTCTTTGAAATTGATTATTTCTTTTACCCTAAAATTGTAGTTTCTAATTTTTTAAAGTTACCTTCAACTAAATGACGTCATCTTTCCTCCTTGAAATTAAATGATTCTTTTACCCTATATTTGTAGGATACAATTTTGCAACGTTAACTTCAACTAAAGAAAATAAGTCAAATTATACGAAAAGGGACGTCATTGTTCGCATAAATCGTTAGTAGAACAAAAATGAAATCATTTTTCCTCTTTAAAACTGATTATTTCATATTTTATTTGTTGGTTCGTATTACCCTAAATTTCCTTCAACTAAAAAACAAATCAAATTATTCGAAAAATGACGTGATTCTAAGCATTATCATTATCCGAACGAAAATGATGTAATCCTCCTATTTGAAATTGATTATTTTTTTACCTTTGATTTTTAGTTTCCAATTTTGCAAAGTTACCTTCAACTTAACAAAAAAAAAGTCAAATTGAGCGAAAATGACGTCATCATTCGCAATATCTGTTGGGATTAGAACTTAGATAAAATAGTTTTAGTTTCAATTAATACTACTTCTAACTACTGATAGTAATGTATGTGATTAATGCGGGCTGAAGACAGTTAATACTGAAGTTCATTAATGCTGAAGACATACAAGTTACTACGGAAGAACAAGTTAATACTGAAGTTGAAGATTACTACTGAAGACTTTCATTACTACAGCTTCTCATTACTACTGCTGCTTCAACATAGTTACTACGGAGTTATATTAATACTGCAACACTTGCCATGCAAGTTTAGAATAGAATAACAATTGTAATTAGATTGTGTTTCTATTATTGATAGATGTAGTTTCCTAGTTTATCTAGGTTTAGCCTCAAAGTCTATAAATATAGATCCTTGTATTGATAAAAACACGTTGTATTGATTTTCATAATTAATCAATTGAGGCTTATATTTCGGCAATATTATTGTTCATCTTGTTCATACATTATACAATATTATTTGTTTGAATTATTTGTTAATATGAAAGTGTTCATATCCGTTGTTGAACTTCTTTGATAGATCACGATCTAACAATCAAGGTTTAGGTTTATATAAAGTTATTTGATCCTGACAAGTGGTTTCAGAGTACAAGAGGTGCTTTAGATCCTTTGATCAACAAGTTTACAAAGTCTCATACAGAAAAAGCTCAATCTAAAACATGTCTGACGTTCTTGTCAACAAGGTCCCAGTTCTCCACAGTAATGAGTTCGATTTATGGAATCTACGCATCAAACAGCATATTTTGCTATCAGATTTTTCAGTTTGGGATGTGATCATCAATGGCCACAAAACAGTTGAAAATCTTGCAGCTGATGGTTAACCTGGACAAGTTATCCGTCCTCTAACTGACAATGAAAGAAGAGAAAAGCAAACCGAAATCAAAGCTTTGAGTCTTCTTCTTATTGCTATTCCAAACGAGTACCAATCTCAATTTGAAGGGTACACAGATGCTAAATCTCTATGGGAAGCCTTGGAGAAAAGGTGTAGTGGAACAAAGAACACGAAGAAGAACAAGAAGGCTCTACTCAAACAAGAGTACGAGAATTTCAAGGCTCTAAAAGAAGAACGAATGACACAGACATTCGATAGGTACAAGAAACTCACAGGAGAACTTGCAAGTGCTGGAGTTAGAATGGACAAAGATGACATCAACCGTAAATTCATTAGATCTCTTGGTGAAGAATGGGTAATCTATACAGTCTCTTACAGACAAGGAGATGTACTAGAGGAGATGGAACTTGATGATCTTTATAACGATCTTCGAGTGTTTGAAGTAGAAGTGGAAGCAAAGAATCAAGCAGCAGCAGCACAAACAATTTTAATACTGCATTAATCACTTCCTCGGCCAGAACATCTCAACAGGAAGATGGAGAAGAATTAACTTTTGAAGCTTTCATCTCTCAAAGCTCATGTCTTACTAATGATGATTTGAAGCAGCTCCATCAAGATGATTGGGAAGAGAGAGATCTAAAGTGGCAGATGACCATGCTATCTCTAAGAGCTAGAAGACTTGTCCAGCGCACTGGAAGAAGATTCAATTCTAGAACCAATTATCGTGTTACCTTTGAAAAGATCAAGGTAAAGTGCTATGAATGTGGAGAGCCAGAACACTTTGCCAGAGAATGCAAGAATAAAACCAAGGGCAACAATACAAGGAACACACAAGACAATACATCCACAACTTTAGTTTCACAGGATGTATTTGGTTATAATTGGTCAGATCTGGCAGAAGAAACCAGTCAAAACAGGGCACTAATGGAGATTATCATTGAAGACACATCTGTTTCTACTGAGACAGTTAATATTGTTGCCCATGCATGCATTCCTGCGGATAATGGTGTTTCTGCTGATCAAGTTCCTACTGATGCTCTTGAAGATGTCTTTGGATACGATTGGGATGAAGACACTTCACCAACAACTAAAGAATCCAATCTCATCCAATCATTGATGGCCACCGATTCTACCTCCAAGGAAACAGTTTAGGTAAATGCTAAATTGTTTCAGTGAATGCAAAGAATTCGTGTCTAAATACAGAAGTCATAATCAATTACTATGTGATTCTGTTAAAGCTTTAGAAGAACAAAGGTGGTCAGCTGCTTTAGGTATAGAAAATCTAGAAAACCAAATTAAATCTTACAAAATTAATTAGTCAAGTTATGATGAAAAGATTAAATTGGTAGAATGGCAAAGAGATGATCTACTAGTCAAACTCACTAATTCTAGGGAGGAATTTAAACAGTTATTGGAGGAAAAAGATAAGGTTGCATTAAATGTAGGGAAATTAGAACATGCTTCTAAATCTGTTAATGACCTAATAAATCAACAAATCCATGGAAAAATCAAATCAGGATTATGTTATAAAGAGGTAGCCCCACCATTTAATCAAAACTATATCCCTCCAACTCTGGAATCCCCTAGAATTCCCATCACACCAACTCCTCCAAAAGAATCATTCATAGCTAATCCAATCAACTATGATGAAGTTCTAATAGAGGATGTAGATGAAGAATGTGACCAAGAGGTAGAGGAACAAGTGCCCAACTCAGTAGTTGTGCAACAAACACACTCACAAAATCCAGTATCAAATGGAAACCATTAAAAAGATGGATTGTGAATGCAACTGTTGTAAATATACTGATGGTAAAAGAGAAAAGATTAAAACTTGGGTTCATATAGGAACAAGAGGAAATCAACGTAATCAAAATCAGTTGGAAACTCAAAAGGGTCAAAGTCCTAAGAAACAAGTTCAATCATGCTTTATTTGTGGCAAGTCCAACCATTATGCTAAAATATGTTATTACAACCCTGAAAATCAAAAGAAAGTAGCACCAAAACAGCACAGGGGGTTAGGGTATACAAGCAAGGTTGACCATAAAGTTAAGCAAAACAAACCATCACTTGTTCGAAAATCTGCTTTGAACAGTAGTAATGGAGTTCCTACTGCAAAGAAGAACTCTGTTAATACTGCCTCAAGCAGCCACAGTATTAACAAAACAAATTTCCAAATCAGTAGAAACAAGAATAATACTGCTAAACAATCTTTTGTTAATACTGCACGTATTAATACTGTAAAGAATAATGGTGTTAATACTGCCCGTATTAAGGCTGTTAAAGGAAAGAGTGTTAAATATTGCAGGTGT
Organism: Senecio squalidus; assembly: GCA_910822075.1. Lineage (NCBI taxonomy): Eukaryota > Viridiplantae > Streptophyta > Magnoliopsida > Asterales > Asteraceae > Senecio > Senecio squalidus. Next base: position 43,336,495 of record CAJVGC010000582.1, on the reverse strand, counting down.
TAATACTGCATGTGTTAATACTGCAAAAAGTAACTCTGTTACTACTGCAAGTATTAATACTGCACCTCAAAAGAGTGTTAAAACAGTACATGTTCCTACTGTTAAAACAAAGAATGTTAATAGTTCTACAGTTCAAAAAGCTAAAACATTTAAACAAGTATGGAAACCAAAGGTCAAAGAAACTCAACCACCTACTCCACCTGATTTCAGAAACTTAGTTCAGAGGAATGTGAGTTACTTTGATGAGATGGGCAAATCCAAGTCAACTTTGGCTTGGGTCCCCACCAGAAACTAACTTCCTTGTTTATGTGCAGGTTCAGCCAACAAAAGATTTTGAGAGCAACTGGCATGTAGATAGTGGCTGTTCCAGGCACATGACAGGAAACATTGCTTGTCTTCAGGACTTTGAAAAGTTTAATGGAGGGTATTTTGCCTTTGGAGGTAATCCAAAAGGAGGGAAGATTTCTGGAAAGGGAATTGTTAGCAATGGGAGAATCCACTTCAAAGATGTCTTCTATGTGCAATAGTTACAATATAACTTGTTGAGTGTGTCTCAAGTCTGTGATGAGAAGCACACAATAATCTTCACTACATCAGAATGCATCATTATGAGGCCTGGATATGTTATTGATGAGAGCATGATCTTGCTCAGGACTCCAAGAAAAGACAATGTCTATTGTTTTGACATGTCCAAGGTCAAACCCACTGCAGCTGAAGCATGCTTTGTCTCCAAAGCAACTCTATATGAATCCACTCTATGGCACATGAGCATGTTCCATATGAACCTCAAGACTATTAATGAGCTAGTGAAATCTAGCTTATTAAGAGGATTGCCAAACGAGCAATTTTCTTTGGATGATAACTGTGTTGCATGTTTGAAGGGAAAACAACACAAGACTTCTCACAAGACCAAGGAAATAAACACCAATAATACTCCTCTACATTTTCTTCACATGGACTTATTTGGTCCAACAAATGTGAAAAGTATTGCTAAAAAGTCCTAGTGCCTAGTGATTACTGATGATTACACAAGGTATACTTGGGTGTATTTCTTGGCAACCAAAGATGAGACAAGTCAACTTACCATCACATTCATCACAAGAGTGGAACACCAAATCAATTTGAAGGTGAAGAAGATCAGGTGTGACAATGGTACAGAATTCAAAAACCAATTGATGAATGAATTCTGTGAGAAGAAAGGAATAGAGAGACAGTTCAGTTCTGCAAGGACTCCACAATATAATGGAGTAGCTGAAAGAAGGAATAGAACTCTAATTGATGCTGCTAGAAGTATGTTGGCTGACTCCAACTTACCTAATTTCTTCTGGGCAGAAGCAGTTAATACTGCCTGTTATGTACAGAACATAGTTCTCCTAGTCAAGTCTCACAACAAGACTCCTTATGAGCTATTACACAAGAAGCAGCCATTAATAAGCTTCTTAAGAGCTTTTGGATGTCCTTGCACTATTCTTAACACAAAGGAATATCTTGGAAAGTTTGAGAACAAAGCAGATATAGGATACTTTGTGGGATACTCTTCACAAAGCAAAGCCTGATCTACAATCAAAAGTCACAGATTATTGAAGAAAGCTCCAATGTTACTTTCAATGAAAACACTCCTAACACAAAGGGTCAAGGGCTAAACTGGGTTTTTGACCTGGATGCTTTAACTAAGTCCTTCAATTTGGACTTTCAATCATCCGCATCAGTTCCTACTGCCTCAACAACCACTGTTCCTACTGCTTCAGTTAAAACCGATTCAGTTTCTACTGCCGTTACTCCAGTCATTGGTATTCACAGATTAGATGTCATGGAGTACATATTTCTCCCAATCTCTCATGATGACCCTCTGAATTTGTATGACACCATTGACAAAGCAGTAGAAGAAGAGGCACAGCAGCAAGACACTCCTCAAAAACAACCTCTCCAGGATGAAGCAGCTCCAAACACAACAACTGAAAAAGATGAGGAACAAAGTATTAATGAGATTCCAACATTAATTGAGGAATATGAAGAAGGAGTTGAAATTCCAACTGCTGAAGAAGTTCAAGATAGTGATGCTGAAGTTACTACTCCAAAGCATACTACTTCCACTTCCAGTCCTTATCATGGATCCAATCCATTTCATGGATATGCCATACCTGACATCAATGATACCAATCTGGGTGTGGAGTTAAGAGTTGAGAAGATTCCTTCTACACGTATCTCCAAGAATCACCCTCCCTCTCAAATCATTGGTAACTTTGATATCTCAATGGAGACAAGAAGCTCCACCAAGCCTCCAAAGGATCCTTTGAAGGACATAAACACATGCCTATTTGCCTGTTTCCTTTCCCAAATGGAACCCAAGAAGATCCAGGAAGCCCTACTAGACCCACACTGGATAGAAGCATGTCAGGCTGAACTACTACAGTTCAAAATTCAAGGTGTTTGGGATTTGGTTCCATTGCCAAGGGGGAAGAAAGTCATAGGCACAAGATGGATCTTCAGGAACAAGAAGGATGAAAGAGGGATTGTCATTAAAAACAAAGCAATACTGGTAGCCCAAGGCTACACTCAAGAAGAAGAGATAGACTATGAAGAAGTCTTTGCTCCTGTAGCCAGAATAGAAGCAATCTGGTTCTTCCTTGCTTTTGCCGCTTTCATGGGATTTAAAGTCTACCAAATAGATGTGAAGAGTGCTTTACTTTATGGAGTTATAGAGGAGGAAGTTTATGTCAAACAGCCACCAGGCTTTGAGGACCCCCAAAACCCTCACTTGGTTTATAAATTGGACAAAGATCTTTATGGGCTTCATCAAGCACCAAGAGCTTGGTATGACACTTTATCTCACTACCTTCTCAATAACAACTTTCAAAGGGGAACAATTGACAAGACTCTCTTCTTCAAAAAGACTCATTCAGACATCCTTCTTGTGCAAATTTATGTGAAGAGCTGATGCATTCAAAGTTTCAAATGAGTTCCATGGGAGAACTCACATTCTTTCTAGGCCTCCAAGTCAAGCAGAAGACTGATGACTCTTCATCAGCCAATCAAAATATGTCAAGGATATTCTCACCAAGTTTGGCTTTCTTGAAGCAAAAGTGGCAAGCACACATGTGGAAACTCACAAACAATTGACTGCAGATCTTGAGGGGGAGGATGTAGACATTAATAACTATAGATCAATGATAGGTTCACTCATGTACCTCACAGCTTCAAGACCTGACATTATGTTTGGAGTTTGTGTGTGTGCAAGGTATCAAACCAGACCAAAGATGTCTCATCTAATTGCAGTCAAGAGAATATTCCGCTACTTGAAGGGCAAGCCTAACTTAGGCCTACGGTATCCGAAAGATTCACCCTTTGATTTAATTGTTTATATTGATCGTGATTATGGTGGTGAAAATTTAGACATGAAATCAACAACATGTGGATGCCAATTCATAGGCTCAAGACTGGTATCTTGGCAGTGCAAGAAACAAACAACGGTGTCTACTTCTTCAACAGAGGCTGAATACATTGATGCAACAAGTAGCTGTGATCAAGTGTTGTGGATTGAAAACCAAATGATAGATTATGGATACTCATTCATGAACACTCCCATCTTCATAGACAACCAGAGCACCATCAGCATAATCAACAACCCTGTGAAGCACTCCAAGACAAAGCACATAGAGATCCGCTATCACTTCATCAGAGATTGTAACGAAAAGAAGTTGATACATGTTGAGAAAGTTCATACTGACAATCAGCATGCTGATCTTCTCACAAAAGCATTTGATGTGGGAATATTTACATTCTTGATTACAAGTATTGGCTTCATCAACATGGACTAACTTATCTAACATTATCTCTTTAATTATCTCTTGTTTTGTCCCTTCGAGTAAAGCAGTAGTAACCTTAACATAATTCGAGAGCCTTACTTTTTAGTATTGCTCTATGTTACTACTGCAAAATTAACAGTAGCAATAGTTTTTGGCTAAAGTTTTATTAGTACTGCAAAATTTCATTACTACGGGAAGGTTTAACTACTACTGCCCACAGTTTCGTTAATACTGCAAGAAAAGTTAATACTGCTAGTAATGCATTAATACGGACTTCTGGTTAATACTGGCAAGTGAATTTTATTACTACTGCCAGACCAGTTAATACTGTCGTCATTACTACTGTAATTAACTTAATTACTACGGTCATTATCTGTTAATACTGCAACGATTGGTACTGCAGGGTTTCTTAATTCATAAGATTACTCTGTTAATACTGGGTTGACAAGTCAAACCCCAACTTGTAACTAATTTTTGACACGTGTCGACTTGTGATTGGACCTAAATTTTAAATCTTTGGCTCGGGTTCAGCAATTTTTGACACGTGGCAATACCCTATTGCACCGTTACTTTTAATCATAACCCGCGTCTAATCTAACTTGCCAAATTGTTATAATCTTTTCAGTATAAATAGGGTTCTAATTAATCTTTATATTAATTACCTTTATTCTCAAGAACCCTAACTAAGAAAAAGTTACCGTTACAATCAAAAATCTAAAATCTGACTTCACTGTTTGATTCAATTCTCTCTTATTCCTAACAATGGCTGATTTACAGTTCTTCGAAACCCATAATATGGTGGCATGCTTCATCAAGAATAAGGAAAACGAGGATTTTCATCCTATTATGGATTTCTTGAAGCGATCCCACATTAAATTTTCTCCCACTATTAGCCCAGAGTTACATGAAGACCACATTAGAGGATCTGGACTACTGCAGGTATCACTTCCTTGGGAGAAGTACCTGTAATCAAAGCCACAGCGGATGGAAAAGAAATCAATGTTTCAGAGACAAACATTCGCACTCATCTTCAAGTACAAGATGAAGCAGGTATAACAGACCTACCTAGTGAAACGATTTTTGAAAACTTCAGGTTAATGGGGTACGAGGGGGACTTAAATACTTCAACTTTTCTAAAAGCCAAATTGTCCCCCCAATGGAAGTACTTGTTGCATACTTTGCAACAATGTCTTTCACAGAAAAGAACGGGTTGGAATGAGGGTAGTTCCTCTTTGGCAACTGCCATGGTGTGTTTGCCTACAAACCAAACGTACAATTTTTCAAAAATCATTTTTGATGGAATGCTATGGAACTTGGTGAATCCCAAACATAAACTCTTAATGTATCCAAGATTCCTTCAGCACATCTTTAACTGTGACTTAGAGATCTCAATAGATCTTAAAACGTTTTCTCGGCCCATTCTCATACAAAGAAAGTTTTTGCAAATATGAGAAGGGTTAATAAAGGTTTTTCCAGCAAATGTGACACCATTGTTCTCTACAATGATGGTGGGCACAAGTTCTGCAACATATGAAAGACAAGTGACTTCACCTCTGTCTCAACCCACATCTGCATCTATTACTACTGTGAGTACCTTTGCAGTTTCTGCTGCAATTAATGAAGTTATAATCCCTGAGGTTACAACTACGTTTCATACTGCAAGTGTGCCTCCAGTTAATACTGAGAGTTCTACTCCAGTTAATACTGAGCCAGTCGCCACTTTTGTGACTACACCATTTTCTTCAACACCTCACTCACCACCACTTGTTGCAACTTTCTCAAGAAAGGCTAAGAGGGTTCCTCAGTCTCTTAGGCCTCCAACTTCCCCACTATCCATTTTCACAAATAGGGAAACATTGAGCAATCCCCCATGCTCACTGAGGTGGTCCATAAGGAGGGGGGAGACCATTTGGAAAGGGCTAATACTACTGGAGCCATTACTTCTCATAGTGATGCACATGATACTATTAACATCACTAAGACCCAATCGAAGGCAACACTATCCTTTGATGCTTCTTTTTTGGCATCTTTGGTAAGTGTTCCCTGGTGCCAAGAAACCACAGGGGGGGGAGGGGGTAACATGTTTCTGCAGGGCAGGAAGGTACCTCTAAATCCGATGATCAACCATGTGTTGGTACTCAACCAACATAAAAGGGGTGAGGATAGAATTAACTATTCACCATTGGAATTGATGGAAGCCTGTACCTCATTTTTTTCTTCGCATTGAATAACAAGAAGATCATCTTGCCACTCTTACTACTTTGGTACATACTCTGGTTGATCAGCAGAAACATCTGCAATAATTTTCAATGAAAAAGCCTACATCTACCAGGAGTATTGGTACCTCACCTAAGTCCTCAAGCTCATCATCTTCAGATGACACTCCTCCAGCTGACAAAATGGGGGAGAAAGAAATTGAAGATATTTTATCATCTGAAGAGAGTGCTCAACCCAAGGGGGAGGAAAGAAGGAGTGATGACACTGTAATTACTGCCACATCCTCACATGAGGAAGAAGTAGAAGGTGAGAAGATGTTAATTGATGAAGAATCTGACAAATAAGAGTAAAGAATTGAGGGGGAGCATATGGAAATTGAAAGAGAAAATATTGAAGTAATTACTACTGCAGCCATTGATGAAGTCTTAATTTCTGCTGCAGAGTTTATTACTATTGCCCCTCCTGTTTCTACTAAAGCTGTTTATACTGAAGCTGTTTCTACTAAAGCTATTCATACTGAAGAAGTTGTTACTACTGTCAGCTCAATTCCTACTGAAGAGATAGTTTCTAGTGAAGAGATAGTTTCTACTGCTCCTCATACACAACTTGTTTCTACTGAAGGAGTGAATACTGAAGATCTAATTTCTACTGTCAGCTAAATTGCTACTGATCTTCATGTTTCTACTGAAACACCTCCAACAGTATCCATTCCTCCCTTATCTAAAGCAATTCAAAGTAGTGAAGCTCCAAAGGCAATCTTTTCTGAAGCAACAACGGTCACAACAGTCACTACTGCTACAAGTTCAACTGTTGATGAAGAAGCTGCTGCTGCTGAACTCTTGAAGCTAGAGATGGCTAGAATTCTTGCAGAAAGAAAGATTGAACAAGAATCTCTTCCAAAAGAAAAATCATTGAAGATACTTGCAGTTCCTGACAAGACTAAATTGATAGAAGGACTTGACTTTGTAGCAGATCCTTCAAGGACAGAAGGTTTAAGACCAATCATTCCTTCTCGTAGATCATATGTTCCCAAACCTCTTGCAGATATTGAGCCATATGAGACGGCTAAGGGGAAGAAGGTAGCATAAGATCTTACAGAGAAGGAGAAAATGAAGAAAAAGAAGGAAAAAGAAGAGAAGTTGGCTGATTTTGTAGCTTATCAACTAGCTGCTGAAGACTAGGATATTTGAGATGATCCAGCAACTATTGTGGACATTCACACCAAGCTGCAAATTCTAGAGATGGAGAAGATTCATAACTTAAGAGAAGAGGAGGTAGCTTGGAAAGATATGCTAGAGAAAGAGATGTGTGAGTTATCCCAAGAAGAAAGAGAGAAGAAAAAGAAAGTACATAAGAAGTTATCTACTCAAGACAAATTAACTGAAGACAGACAGAAGTTCATCTCATACCTCAAGACAAAGGGCTACAATGGTAAATCATTGGGGCCAATGAAGATGGGGAACTTACTTGGCTTGGTAGAAAAGGAAAGAAAGAAAGATGCTCAAAGAAGAATTCAACTCACTAATCAAGAAAATCAAAAACAATATGAGTTGGAAAGATCCTTGAAGAGAGCTCATGAGACTGGAAGGATTATGTTTGATGCTGCAGGAAGGGAAATCAAAAACCCATTTGAACCGGCTAATCCTAATGCACGTGAGAAGCTGAAGAGGAAGAAGTCAGTATCTACAAGAGTTACAGAAAGAAACAAAGAGTAGAAGACATTCCTACTTCATCTACTCCTCAAGGAAGTCCTATCATACCAACAGCTGCAATCAAGAAAGAACCAGTCAACATTGAAGTAAGAGATGATGATATAGAGATATCACAAGATGACTGTTCTACCTTGATCATTCATGAAGAAGGACTAAGGATAGCACCATTGGCAGTTGAGCTTCCTGAGATTATAGACTGGGAGTATACTGGTGGACCAATGCAGACAGAATATGTGGTGACCAGGAAAGATAAGTCCAAGACTATTATACCAGCTTTTCACAGGATGGTAAGACACTTCTCAAGATCTGATCTGGAAAGAGTATATACTATTGGAAAAATAAGGTACTCAAACTTTAAATGTCAAAGTTCAGGCATCAATATGGCCATGGATTGGTTAATTGGCATGTTTGAGCTAGATTCAGAGAGAGTCAGAACTCAATCATCAAATGGTACATGTATGAAAGGAGTGGCACTTATTCTATAGTTAGAACTCATGGTGCAATGGAGTTTTATCTAGTAGATAAGAGGTATGCACATGATTTGAGGACTTTGAAAGAGCTGATCAAGGTGAGATTGTATGGGCTTATAGCTTCCAGAGTGGCTCATGATTTGGTATGGAGTATAATGATGCAATTGAATAAAGAACTTGCAAAGGAAGCAGCTGAGAAGAAGAAAAGTTTAGATAAATGATTATGATGTGTAATTAAAGTAGTTAATTTTGATGTATGAAACTTGTACTTTTGATATATATAAAAGTTTAAGGTTAGGGGAGATTGTTGGGATTAGAACTTAGATAAAATAGTTTTAGTTTCAATTAATAGTGCTTCTAACTACTGATAGTAATGTATGTGATTAATGCGGGCTAAAGATAGTTAATACTGAAGTTCATTAATGCTGAAGACATACACGTTACTACGGAAAAACAAGTTAATACCGAAGTTGAAGATTACTACTGAATACATTCATTACTACGGCTTCTCATTACTACTGCTGCTTCAACATAGTTACTACGGAGTTATATTAATACTTCAACACTTTCCATGCAAGTTTAGAATAGAATAACAATTGTAATTAGATTGTGTTTCTATTATTGATAGATGTATTTTCCTGGTTTATCCAGGTTTAGCCTCAAGGTCTATAAATATAGATCCTTGTATTGATAAAAACACGTTGTATTGATTTGCATAATTAATCAATGGAGGCTTATAATTCGGCAATATTATTGTTCATCTTGTTCATACATTATACAATATTATTTGTTTGAATTACTTGTTAATATCAAAGTGTTCATATCCGCTGCTGAACTTCTTTGAGAGATCACTATCTAACAATAAAGATTTAGGTTTATATAAAGTTATTTGATCCTGACAATATCATTATCCGACCGAAAATGACGTGATCCTTTCTCTTTAAAACTGATTATTTCATATTATCAAATATTTGTAGGTTCGTATTATGCAAACTCACCTTCAACTAAAAAGTAAATCAAATTATGCGAAAAATGACGCCATCCTTCCTCTTTGAAATTGATTATTTCTTTTACCCTAAAACTGTAGTTTCCAAATTTTTAAAGTTACCTTCAATTAAGAAAACAAAGTCCAATTATACGAAAAATGACGTCATCGTTCGTATTCCCGTTAAAAAAACCAAAATGACTTCATCCTGCCTCTTTAAAATTAATTATTTCATATTCCCGAATATTTGAAGGTTTATATTATGTCAAAGTTACCTTTCAACATTAAAAAAAATCAAATTATGCGAAATATGATGTCATCTTTCGCATTATAAATATCCGAACGAAAATGATGTCATCTTTCCTCTTTGAAATTAAATGTTTCTTTTACCATAAATTTGTAGGATACAATTTTTCTAAGTTACCTTACACTAAACAAAAATAAATCAATTTATGCGAAAACATACGTCACCGTTCGAATAAGGACCTCATCGTTAGCATTATCATTATTCGGGGGAAAATGACGTCATCCTTCGTCTTTGAAATTGATTATTTCTTTTACCCTAAATTTGTTGTTTCTAATTTGGCAAAATTACCTTCAACTAAAAGGAAAAAAAAAGTCAAATTATGCGAAAAATGACGTCATCGTTCGCAATTATTTCATATTTTATTTGTTGGTTCGTATTACGCTAAGTCTCCTTCAACTAAAAAATAAATCAAATTACTTGAAAAATGACGTGATTGTTAGCATTTTCATTATCCGAACGAAAATGATGTCATCCTTCCTATTTGAAGATTGAGCGAAAATGACGTCATCTTTCGCATTATCATTATTCCGAACGAAAATGACGTCATCCTTTCTCTTTAAAACTGATTATTTTATATTATCAAATATTTGTAGGTTCGTATTATGCAAAATCACCTTCAATTAAAAAGTAAATCAAATTATATGAACCTTTGAAATTGATTATTTCTTTTACCCTAAAACTGTAGTTTCCAATTTTTTTAAGTTACCTTCAACTAAAGAAAACATTGTCCAATTACAAGAAAAATGATGTCATCATTCGTATTATCGTTAAAAGACCCAAAATGACATCATCCTTCCTTTTTAAAAATAATTATTTCATATTCCCGAATATTTAAAGGTTCATATTATGCAAAAGTTACCTTCAACATAAAAAAAAAATCAAATTATGCGAAATATGATGTTATCTTTCGCATTATAAATATCCGAACGAAAATGACGTCATCTTTCCTCTTTGAAATTAAATGTTTCTTTTACCATAAATTTGTAGGATACAATTTTTCTAAGTTACCTTCAACTAAACAAAAATATGTCAATTTATGCGAAAACATAAGTCACCGTTCGAAAAATGACCTCTTCGTTAGCATTATCATTATTCGGGTGAAAATGACGTTATCCTTCGTCTTTGAAATTGATTATTTCTTTTACCCTGAATTTGTGGTTTCTGATTTGGAAAAATTACCTTCAAATAAAGAAGAAGAAAAAAAGTCAAACTATGCGAAAAATGACATCATCGTTCGCATTATCGTTATAAGAACAAAAATGACGTCATCCTTCCTCTTTAAAATTGATTATTTCGTATTCCTTAAAATTTTAAAGTTCATATTATGCGAAAGTTACATTTAAAACAAAAAACTCCAATTATGCGAAATATGACGTCATTTTTCGCATTATCATTCTCCGAACAAAAATTACGTCATCTTTCCTCCTTAAATTTAAATGTTTCTTTTACCCTATATTTGTAGGATACAATTTTGCAACGTTACTTTCAACTAAAGAAAGTAAGTCAAATTATACGAAAAGTGACGTCATTGTTCAAATAAATCGTTATTAGAACAAAAATGAAATCATCTTTCCTCTTAAAAACTGATTATTTCATATTTTATTTGTTGGTTCGTATTACGCCAAGTCTCCTTAAACAAAAAAATAAGTCAAATTATTCGAAAAATGACGTCATTCTTAGCATTATCATTATCCGAACGAAAATGACGTAATCCTTCTTATTTGAAATTGTTAATTTTTTACCCTTGACTTGTAGTTTCCAGTTTTGCAAAGTTACCTTCAACTTAACAAAAAAAAGTCAAATTGAGCGTAAATTACTTCATCTTTCGCGTTATCATTATCCGAACGAAAATGACGTCATCCTTTCTCTTTAAAACTGATTATTGCAAACTCACCTTCAACTAAAAAGTAAATCAAATTATGCGAAAAATGACGCCATCCTTCCTCTTTGAAATTGATTATTTCTTTAACCCTAAAATTGTAGTTTCGAATTTGTTAAATTTACCTTCAACTAAAGAAAACAAAGTCCAATTACACGAAAATGACGTCAGCGTTCGTATTATTTTTAAAAGAACCAAAATGACGTCATCCTTCCTCTTTAAAATTAATTATTTCATATTTCGAATATTTGAAAGTTCATATTATTCCAAAGTTACCGTCAACATAAAAAAAAAAAATCAAATATGCGAAATATGATGTCATTTTTCGCATTATTATTATCCGAACGGAAATAATGTCATATTTCCTCTTTGAAATTAAATGTTTTTTTAACCATAAATTTGTAGGATACAATTTTTCCAAGCTACCTTGAACTAAAGAAAAATAAGTCAATTTATGTGAAAACATACGTCACCTTTCAAAAAATGACCTCATCCTTAGCATTATTATTATCTAGGCGAAAATGACGTCATCCTTCGTCGTTGAAATTGATTATTCTTTTTACCCTGAATTTATGGTTTCTAATTTGGAAAAGTTACCTTCAACTAAAGAAGGAAAAAAAAAGTCAAATTATGCGAAAATGACGTCATCGTTCGCATTATCGTTATTAGAAGAAAAATGACGTCATCCTCCCTCTATAAAATTGATTATTTCATATTCCCTAAAATTTGAAGGTTCATATTATGCGAAAGTTACATTCAACATAAAAAACCTCAAATTATGCGAAATATGACGTCATCTTTCTCATTATCATTATCTGAACGAAAATGACGTCATCTTTCCTCCTTGAAATCAAATGTTTATTTTACCCTATATTTGTAGGATACAATTTTACAACGTTACCTTCAAGTAAAGAAAATAAGTCAAATTATACGAAAAGTGACGTCATCGTTCGCATAAAGCGTTATTAGAACAAAAAGGAAATCATCTTTCCTTGCTAAAACTAATTATTTCATATTTTATTTGTAGGTTCGTAATACGCCAAGTCTCCTTCAACTAAAAAATAAATTAAATTATTCGAAAAATAAAGTCATTCTTAGCATTATCATTATTCGATCGAAAATGTCGTCATCCTTCCTATTTGAAATTGATTATTTTACCCTTGATTTGTAGTTTCCAATTTTGAAAAGTTACCTTCAACTTAACAAAAAGAAGTCAAATTGATCCAAAATGACGTCATCTTTCGCATTATCAATATCCGAACCAAAATGACGTCATCCTTTCTCTTTAAAACTGATCCTTTCTCTTTAAAACTGAGTATTTCATATTATCAAATATTTGTAGGTTCGTATTATGCAAAATCACCTTCAAGTAAAAAGTAAATCAAATTATGCGAAAAATGACGTCATCCTTTCTCTTTGAAATTGATTATTTCTTTTACCCTAAAATTGTAGTTTCCAATTTTTTAAAGTTACCTTCAACTAAAGAAAACAAAGTCCAATTATACGAAAATTGACGTCATCGTTCGTATTATTGTTAAAAGAACCAAAATGATTTCATCCTTCCTTTTTAAAATTATGTCACACCCCGCTAAAGCGGAAACACGAGGTGCGAAGAGCAATAGAATCATTTCACGAGTTATAACAAAAAGTTAACGGTTCAACTTATTAAATATAAAGTTTGAAAAAGTTCCAATGTTCAAAGACATAACCAAGATTTAAAAGTTCAGTACAACAATTACATAATAAAATGTTTAACAAAAATTCCCAAAATGACAAAGGTCTTCTCCCGAATTACACTTCACATAATAAACTTGACCCGCCCAAGCAATGCACTTCATGACTTACGCTTAGTTTTCTGAAACATGAGATAAAGTGTCAAACTACATAACGTAGTGAGTGAGTTACATTTTATAAGTTCTCGTCAAAAGTTCCGACAAAAGTTCCGACAAGTATATATAAGTACAAAGTTTTTCTTAAAAGAAAGATAGTGGACAAAAGCGCTTAATTATATATACTTTTAATGAAGATCCTAGTCAAGTAGATCAACATTTAGAAAAGTCAAGTTGCAAAAATAAGTATGTAGATGCGTAAATAATAGTAACATATGATTTTTGAATTGTATCAACCACTTGGCATAATATAACGTAAGAGTTCCCACTAAACCGATTAACTGGTCTGATCCGCCCCAACCTCGCACTATCTACGAAGTTTGTCTGTTCTAGTAATATGTACTTAGATTTCCATCTAAAGTAAGGAGTGACCTCTCCTAAGTATCGATACCCATAATTAAAAGCGGCTTAAGCTAATAGTGTGTAATGAACTGTAGGAAGTCGAAAAACTAATAGTAGGCACTTACGGAGTTTATATTCTCATCAAGGGTTTGTACATATACAATCAAACAATCATAGTTTAAGTCAAGTGCCGAAAGGGGGCAAGCCATAATGTCAAAATGTCAAAGAATGTCGAACGGGGCAATTAAAATAGTTTTGCGCATAATAGTCAAACAATGTCAAATAGTTCAATAAAGTCATAGTTCATAAAAGACAAAGTTCATAAACGTTTAGATCTCATGTTTCCCCCAAAAGAGTACGTAAAAGACAAAAGTAGAGGGGTGTAACTCACGGGTTGCGAAGATAACGTAAGATCGGAAAACGGTCGGAACGACGTGCCGGGAATCACAGAAAGCCTAAGAATACCAAGATTGTTTAAGTGTTATGATCTCATTAAGTTATTATATATAATATATAATAGATGAAATTTTAGTTAAACTTTAAGTGTCAACGTTAAATTGTCCAAAAATAGTCCGAAACGGTTATCCTTATGTTTAGTCCGAAAAGTCCAAAGTTAACGTTTTTATTATTATGATAGATATATTTTGGTCGCTGAAGTGTTTTAGATTTTCTAACGAAATTTGGGCAGCGCTTCCAAGCCCAAATTTCATATCCAAAACCTAATGCCATTTTCCCGCTCACAAAACACATATATCACATAATATATTTTAAACATGTTCATCACAATATAATAAGTCTCGAAAAATCAACGTCTTTTCCCGTTTAATTATTTTACCAATCTCAGTCCAAAATTATTAGTCTCGAAAAATCAGCGTGTGCACATAAGTTTAAAATGTCAAAACGACGATTTTTCGGGAAGGACAACAATGGTGTGCGTCGTCCTGGGCTACTGGGATGGCGCACCTGCTGCTGTCTTTTCCCGTTTTGTGTTTTTCTTGCAAAACCGATTATTCCAACCATAGATTTCTACATGCATCCAGTAAATACTTCATGATATGTCATTTTTACAGTTTCTAAACAACTTTTAACCATAAAACTATAGATCTAAATGTTATTTCGGTAAAAGTTCGTTTGTGTACAAAAAGTGGTATAAATCTTTATAAAAACTTGTTTTTATGGTTTGGATCATCCATGCAACTTGTAAAAACAGTAAATAAAGATAGGAAAAAGATTTCTACCGGATGAAAGTGCTTGGATGATGGTTTAGACGAGTTTTGAGCTCCAAAAACGGTAGAAAAGCTTTGAAACCGAAATAACTTTGATCCCTTTGCTTCCTCTTGATGTTAGAACGTTTTTAGATGGTGGTTTTATGGATTTATGTGGCTGTATTTGGTTGGAAATGGAAGTGTTCTTGAGAGGGTTTGAGAGAAAATTAGTGTGTGTGTGTGTGTGTTTTTGTTTTATGAAAATGAAAAATGAAAAGAAAATAAAGGAAGTATAATGATAAAGCTTTGGGACTGTGGAAAATTGCAGTAAATGAGTCAAATCTCGTATGTGGTTGGGTGAAAATTTTATAAAAACGAGACACGCAATAAAAATTAAAAAATTTCGAAACTGGACATCCAGGACGTCGCACAAGGGGGTCTGTGCGGCGTCCTGAATCATTTTTGTAATTATTTTTTGATTTTTCGTTTTTGCGTTTTGTTTCGTTGGACCTTTTCGTTAACTAAAAGTTCTTAATTATGATACGTAATGAACTTAGGAAAGTTCCTTAGGTGTTTTCTTGGTATTAGGACTTATACAAATTGATTCCGAGAGTGATTCCGACACTGACGCGTTTTCGGTAAAAGTACGCTTAAAGACAATGACAGACATTTAAAGAAACATAGAGTGTAAAATGCACCTGAAATTTTGACGGTTGCCACATTCTCCCCGGGTTGAAAGAAATTTCGTCCCGAAATTTACTTCGTCCCATCATGAAGAGGTGTTCTCCACTAGATGTGGATACTTCTCACGGAATTGGTCCTCATGCTTCCACGTGAATTCATGACCACGTCGGGAATTCCACCGAACTTTGACAATAGGAACACGAATTTGCCTGAGTTGTTTGACCTCGCGGTCAACAACCTCAAGCGGTTCTTCAATGAAATTGAGTTTGTTATCGATCTTGACCTCGTCGAGAGGGATGACGATGGTCTCATCAGATAGGCACCTTTTCAAGTGCGAGACATGGAAAACATTATTAGCGTTGGAAAGGGTCTGGGGGAGTTGGAGACGATAAGAAACTGGACTGATACGCTCTATAACTTCGAATGGACCGGTGTACCTTGGGCTTAGTTTTCCACGCTTTCCGAAGCGGACTACCCCCTTCCATGGCGATATCTTGAGAAGCACTCTATCGCCAACTTGGAACTCGAGGGGATGTCTTCAGTCTTTCCCGGATGGTGGTGATCTTGTCGATGGTCTTCTGGATGTCTTCAGTCTTTCCCGGATGGTGGTGATCTTGTCGATGGTCTCCTGGACGATGTCGAGCCTTGTAAGTTGTCGATCGCCAGCTTCTAGCCAACAAAGCGGTGACCGACACTTGCGTCCATATAGGGCCTCGAATGGTGCGCACTTGATGCTGGCATGGTAATTGTTGTTATAGGAGAACTCGAACAAAGGAAGGTGAGCGTCCAAAATTCCTCCGAAGTCAACTACACACGCTCTCAACATATCTTCAAGCGTTTGGATGGTCCTTTCACTCTGACCATCGGTCTGAGGATGGTAAGCAGTGCAGAGGTCTAGTCGCGTCCCTAGCGATTTCCGAAGGGCATTCCAAAAATGGGACGTGAATCGACTATCCCTATCGGAGATGATGGAGAGAGGTGTTCCGTGACGAGAGACGATCTCGTTGATGTAGATTTGAGCGAATTTCTCCATCGAGTGGTTTTCTCGTACCGGTAGGAAATGAGCGGATTTTGTCAAACGGTCCACGATAACCCAAATCGTGTCGTTGCCCCTTGCCGTACGGGGCAACTTTGTGATGAAGTCCATGGAGATTTGTTCCCACTTCCACATGGGAATCTCCGGCTGCTGAAGTAGACCTGAGGGCTTTTGATATTCCGCCTTGAACTTTGAGAAAGTAAGGCACTTAGCTACATACAAAGCGATATCCTTCTTCATGCCCGACCACCAATAATATTCCCGGAGGTCCTTATTCAACTTGTCGGATCCCAGATGGATAGAATATCTGGATCGGTGGACCTCGTCCAAAATTAGCTTACGAAGATCTTCGGATTTCGGAATCCATATTCGGCCCTTGAAGTAGTGGATTCCGTCGGATTTGCGTTCGAATTCCTTTTCGTGATTGTGCAACGTTTCCACCTTAATGTTCTCGGGTTTCAACGCTTCTCGCTGAGCCCTTGCGATTTGCGTTTGAAGACTTGTCTGAATCTGAATACCCAATGCTCTAACCCGTGATGGCTTTACCCTTTCCTTCCGACTCAGGGCATCTGCTGCTACGTTTGCTTTACCCGGGTGGTATTTGATCTCGCAGTCGTAGTCACTTAGCAGTTCTATCCATCTATGTTGCCTCATGTTGACCATTTCCTGGTCCAAAATGTGTTGAACACTCTTATGATCCCTGAAAACCGTACACTTAGTACCGTACAAGTAGTGTCTCCAGATTTTTAAAGCGAACACGACGGCTCCCAGCTCTAAGTCGTGTGTTGTGTAGTTCTGCTCGTGCACTTTAAGCTGTCTTGAAGCATATGAGATGACTTTTTTCTTCTGCATTAGGACATACCCAAGTCCTTGGTGGGATGCATCGCAAAACACTACAAAATTATCCGTGCCCTCCGGCAGGGACAAAATTGGTGCGTGACATAGCTGGTGTTTGAGTTTCTGGAAGGATTCCTCCTGTTCTTTTGCCCAAATAAAGTCCTTGTCTTTCTGAGTGAGCTCGGTGAGAGGCTTAGCGATCTTCGAGAAATTCTCAATGACCTTCGATAATAGCCAGCTAACCCTAGGAATTGATGGATTTCCGTAGGAGTCGTCGGGGCTTGCCATTTCTCGATCGCTTCGATATTAGCCGGGTCTACATGAATTCCTTCTTGGTTGACCAAGTGACCAAGGAAATGTACTTCCCGGAGCCAAAATTCACACTTCGAGAATTTGGCGTACAATTTCTGATCTCTGAAGAGTTCTAGAATGAGCTTTAGGTGTTGCGCATGATCTTCCTCTTTCCTGGAGTAGATGAGAATGTCGTCTATGAATACGATTACGAATTTTTCTAGGTATGGCCTACACACTCTGTTCATTAGGTCCATGAACACTGCTGGTGCGTTGGTCAGACCAAATGGCATGACAAGGAGTTCGTAATGATCGTAACGAGTTCGGAATGCGGTTTTGGGAATGTCGGTCTCACTGACTCGAACCTGATGATAACCCGAGCTGAGGAAACTAATCGAACAAATCATCGATCCTCGGGAGTGGGTATCGGTTCTTGACGGTCAGCTTATTCAGTTCGCGATAATCGATGCACATACGGGAGGATCCGTCTTTCTTTTTGACAAAGAGGATTGGGGCTCCCCAGGGGGACGAACTTGGACGAATGAGATCATGATCTAGAAGTTCCTGTAGCTGTTTTGACATTTCTTGCATTTCGGGTGGTTCTAGACGGTACGGTGTCTTGGCAACCGGTGTTGCGCGAGGAACGATGTCTATTCGGAATTCCACTTGTCGATGCGGCGGTAGCCCAGGAAAATCCTCAGGAAAGACCTCTTGATGATCCTTGACTACGGGAATGTCTTGGACTCGGCTTTCTTTAGGTTTACGTTCGACGACATGAGCGAGGAATGCGTCGTAGTCCTTCTCGAGGTACTTGCACATTTTTATGGAAGACACGATGCGAAGTTGTCGTCCAGGTTTGTCTCCCTGAACAACTAGAGTTTCACTTTCTGAGAGAGGAATGCGAAAAAGTTTGTCGAAACAGACGATCTCGGCTCGAAAACGAGATAGCCAGTCCATTCCGACGATTATGTCAAAGCTTCTCAGCTCGATGGGAATTAGATCGATTGGGAAAATTTTGTCAGATAGGCATAATGAACATCCTAAGATTATATCCTTGGCTTCGAACTCTTGGCCGTTAGCATATTCGATAGTAAAGCTATCCTTAACAACTTTAGATCCTAGGTTAATGAGGGGTCTAAATTGTAAGGACATAGAGTGTAAAATGCACCTGAAATTTTGACGGTTGCCACAAATTAATTATTTCCTATTCCCGAATATTTGAAGGTTCATATTACGCCAAAGTTACCTTCAACATAAAAAAAAAAATCAAATATGCGAAATATCATGTCATCTTTCGCATTATCATTATCCGAACGAAAATTACGTCATCCTTTCTCTTTAAAACTACACAACACACGAAAATTACGTCATATTTTCTCTTTGAAATTAAATGTTTCTTTAACCATAAATTTGTAGGATATAATTTTTCCAAGTTACCCTCAACAAAAGAAAAAAAAGTCAATTTATGCGAAAACATTCGTCACCTTTCGAAAAATGACCTCATCCTTACCATTATCATTATCCGGGCGAATCTGACGTCATCCTTCGTCTTTCAAATTGATTATTTATTTTACCCTGAATTTGTGGTTTTTAATTTGGCAAAGTTACTTTTTTTTGGTATAAGGGAAATTACCCCGGTAAATTATATTAACACCAAAAACCAATAGAGTACAATGGAATGTGGCTGAAATACCACATTAACCTCAGGACTAGCCTGAACAGAAAAAGACAAGATGACAAACCATCTGTCTACATACTAAGCAATACAAGAAAAAGAATACTAAATAACGAAATTGCCTAAATCAGAAGAGATTCCGGAATATTCCAATTCTTCAACAGATCCAAAGCCGCTCTCGAATTCTTGAATCTACATGACAAAAGCCTGGCACGAACATCAGCCAAAATATTATCCACAAGAACATTGACCGTTCTTTTGGATCCCGTATATAATCTATCATTTCTTTCGCGCCAAATGAAATACATGGCAGCAGCCAGAACCAGCTTGGCTATGACGCTTACCGAAGACCGACGATGAGCAAATGGAAGAATGGTCCCAACGATATCCGTGAGACATGGAGGACTACTCTGAAGACCAGCCTGCCCCCGAACTTGAAACCAAACTTGCCTGGCATACGGACACTCGAAGAAAAGATGGGCATGAGAATCTGGCTGAGTTTCACAAAGAGTACAATGAGAAACCAACAAAGGAGATACATCCCAAGAGCTAAGAACATCCTGAGTTCTGAGCTTGCCTTTGATTGCAAGCCAAACAAGAAAAGCATGCTTTGGAATATTATTCGAGAACCAAACCACATCTGCCCAAGGCACCGGATTATGGTACGGACGAATAGTATTCCAAACAGCTTGAACCGAAAACATCTGAACTGACCCGGACCTATCCCTCCACTCCAGACTATCTTGAATCCCATTACTAAGACTAGGATTAGGGATAGAGAGAAAAGAAGGGTAAGCAGTACCGAGGGCGGGAGGCCATACCAAAGAGCCAGACGCCACAATATCTGCAACCCTGGATGAGATAGAAAGATCCGCCCCATACATGTCTCGAGTGGACACAAAGCCCGCAATGGGACTCAAATCACACCACTTGTCATACCAAATCGAAGTACCATTACCATCACCAATCTTGTGCCAAATGAAATCACGAACAACTGGCCTTAGCTGTAACAACTTTCTCCATCCCCATGACATAGAACCACGGCATGGAATAGTCCAGAAATTCCGATCTCTTATCTTGTGCAGATGGGTCCAAGCAACCCATAAGGACTCCTTACGCATTAAGAGCTTCCAAAGCTGACTAACCATAAGAGCTTGGTTAAATAGATCCAGCTGCCGAATCCCAAGACCGCCTTCAGATTTAGGCAAGCAAGCAGCTTCCCAAGCCACCTTTGCTTTCCCCCTGCGGAATTCGCCATTACTCCATAAAAACTTCCTCATAATCTGCTGAATTTCCAGAAGGACACGAGCGGGAAGAATGAAGACCGAAGCCCAATAAACATGCATGGATGCGAGAACAGACTTAACCAGTTGTAATCGACCCACAATAGATAAAGATTTGTTCTTCCAATCAGAAACCCGAGCCTCAACCTTAGCAAGCAGTTCTTTGCAGTCCTTATACACCAGTCTCGAAGGAACCAGCGGAACCCCAAGATACTTAACCGGAAGCCGCCCCTCCTCAAACGGCAGAACCTGAAGAATGCCTAACTTTGTATAATTAAGCACATTACAAAAATAGGCAGTACTCTTAGGCAAGCTAGGGGTCAATCCAGAAACATCCCGAAACTCATTCAAAGAATCCATAATAATCTTAGCCGAAGCGACATTACCATGAGAAAATAAGAACAAGTCATCAGCAAAACATAGATTAATTAACCCCATCTCCGAACAGGAACGGTGATACTTGAACCCATCAGTCTCCCTTACCCTCCGCTGCAAGATTAGCGTAAGAATTTCCATAACTAGGGTAAATAAGTAGGGGGACAAAGGATCACCCTGACGGAGCCCTCTTCTACCTCTGAAATGGCCATGAGTAGCACCATTAAGAGAAATGGAGAAGGAAGTAGTAGTTACACATTCCATGATCCAACCAACCATCCTCTGAGGAAAACCAAAACCAGTAAGAATAACACGAAGAAAATTCCAATCCACCGTGTCATAAGCTTTCTGAATATCGATTTTGAAGGCACATCGCGGCTCCCCACGGTCCAAATGGTAATTATGCATCAGCTCATGCGTCAGCAAAATATTATCAGCAATGCTACGCCCAGGAATAAAAGCCGACTGATTCAAGCTAACCAGCGACTGGAGACTACCCTTGATACGGTTAGCAATGATCTTGCTAATACATTTAAACAAAACATTACAACATGAGATTGGCCTGAAATCCGTAACTTTAGTTGGTGTTTGTACTTTAGGAATAAGCGCCAGAAGGGTATGGTTCATCTGTTTCAGAAGCTTCCCATTACGAAAAAACTCCTTAACAGCTAAACAAATATCCCCGCCAACAATCTCCCAAGCCTCCTTAAAGAATGCAGCCGTGAACCCATCAGGACCAGGAGATTTATCATTTCCCATGGAGAACATAGCAAGCTTAATTTCCCGGTCCCCCACCGCCATAATCATCTCCGACGCTACCTGCGGATCGAGCACACTACCAAACAAGTCCTGGGAATTTAAAGCAGAAGATTGACCAGCTTGGCCAAGAAACCCTTCATAGTGAACAACAAAAGCTTGAGCCACCTTCTCATTCTCATGAACGATCCCAGCCATATCAGTAACCACATTAATGCGATTCCGACTAATTCTACCCTTCACTGCTTTATGAAAAAACGCAGAGTTCGAATCTCCATCTTTGAGCCATTGAATCTTCGCCTTCTGCTTAAGAAATCGGTCATGAGTCACAAGAGCATTATTATAATCCTGAACCAGCAAAGCTTCCTCCTCCCGAAGGGCAACATTAAAAGAGTCAGAATCCAAGTCAGTCTGGGCCCTATCCAACTTCGAACGCAGAGAGTTAAGATTCTCAAACAGATTACCATGAGCAAATAAGAGCTTACGAAACGGCTTCTTTAGTTGCTTGAGCTTCTTAGCCACTTGAAACATGATAAATCCAGAGGAGGAATGCAACCAACCTTCCTTCACCACATCCTTGAATCTCGGATGAGATGTGAGGATGTTAGTAAACTTGAAAGGCTTAGGGGGGCCCTGAGCATTAGTAGGAATCCGAAGGATCGATGGAGTATGATCTGAAGTACGATAAGGATGAAAAATAGCATGAGCATCAGCAAACTCATCCCCAAAAGGCGTATTACCCAGAATACGATCAATCTTCTTGAGAATGCCACCAACACCCTTAGGCTTCTGAGTCCAGGTAAACTGAAGGCCAGTACTAGAAACATCCCGAACTTCAATATCATCAATACATTCCTTAAATTCACGCATAGCTATCGTCATACATGAAGAACCAGCAGTGCTTTCATTCAAGAAGAGGGAAGCATTAAAATCACCAAGGATGCTCCAAGGTCTGTCACGAATGTACGAGCAATGCATCCGAAGGTTATCCCAAAGCTGTCTTCGCTGAGTATAACTGTTATGCCCATAGATAAATGAACAAAACAGCTCCCTCTTAGCCAACTTAAGCCATATACGCGTGTGAATGACTTGATCAGTTTGCGAGATGACCACAATATCAACATCATACTTATTCCAACCCAGAATAATCCTCGTACCCTTATCACAAAATCTTCCGTTAGTTGTCCAGTCCCAATGCTTGAACACACTAGAACATAGTTTAGCCAAGTTAGACACCTGCGCGCGAGATTCTAAAATTGCACATACGGATAACTTATTATCATAAATGATCTGACGGACTTCACATTGTTTGGGGGAGAAATTAAGACCCCTTATGTTCCATGAAGCCATACTAATCATTGGAACCCACAACAACGGGAGTGCTTGCCCCCACGAGAGATTCTAAAATCTGAGTACCCGGACGATGTTCAAGTTCTAGCTCTTCCCCTTCCGAGTCACTCGGATTTAGAGTGGAATCAGGATAATCTTTAGGTACCCCTGACCTTCCAACCTCTCCATTAGATGAACCCAAAACTCCAAACGAATTGGTTGTCACGACAACCTTCTTCTTAGCAGTACCTTGGGCCTTACCCCCACCATCCTGTTTCGGTTTTGCATTTGAAGGAGTAGTTTTCACCTTCTGCTGAAATTGAAGATTAGGTCGAGGTTTGGACAACCTGACACCTTCAACAGTCTTAGCCTGCTTGGATTTCTTCTTCTTCTTCTGCTTAACCACAGTAAAACCTTCCCCATCCGCCGTTGGGGAAACTTCAGCAACCTTGGGGATAACAGCAACCTTGGGCATCAAAGGACATTTATCCGTTTTATGCTCAAAGATCTTGCAAGTGGCACAACGGGGAGGTCTCCATTCATATTCAATATCAACCGTTGCCATGGAATGGCCTAACCCACCCGAATGAGGGATAGCAACCACCATAGATTCCAAAAGATCCTCCTCAGCCGATACCTCAATCAAGGCACGAGCATAATCCTTGCGCCCCCATGAGTTTGTACACATCTTGCTGGTGTACGTATCCAGCATGATAGGTTTTCCAACTTGGGTGGTAATTAGACTTAATCCCACCTCAGAGTAGGCTACAATTGGGACATTGTGGAGTTTGACCCAAACCGGGGCCCTGGAGACAGCCTCCTTCTTCAGAATAGTGTTTGGCGTCCAAATGTTTAAGAACAACGGAATCTGTCGGATGAGCCAAGGGCCACCCTCCATAACCCTGTCCATACCATCCTTCGAGTCAAACTGGAAAAGAAAGAAATCTTTCTCCAACATCACTCTTTTAAGACCAAACTTTGCCCAAGCGTTCAGGACATAGTTCTCAACCAGTTTAAACGCCAAACGCTTTCCAATAAAGAATCCATATATGGTATTCTTAAAGCGGGCGCTAACTTCATTCACCACCGACATAGGGATAGTAACCCTAGCCCCTAGAACCACCTCGGTATTCCGCATCTCAGTTAACTTAACAGTCGACTGAGAATTAGTTTGTCGAAGAATCGTAGCAAAAGATCCAGCCTCCGGAGTAATATCCTGGGTACCTGAATTTGGGAGATTCCCCAACACAGTACCCCGGATAGGAGCACGAAGGTTACCTTGAAGACTCGTTAAAGTCCCGACCTCAGAACCTTTTAAAATGGATTTGACCCCCCCTTGAGAAGCCATTCGTACGGATCAGAATCTGTTCGTACGGATGAGGCGTACGAATGAAGGACCAAACGAACGGATAAGAGAGAATGAAACGGATGTGATCGAACGAATGAGCTAACAATATACGTACGAATGAATGGAATATTCGTACGAATGAAGTAAGTAAACGTACGGATCAAACAAAGTATACGAATGAAGGTAAACCCTAGAAGGAACAGGTACGTACGATTGAGCAATGAAATACGTACGGACGAATGTCTATACGTACGAATGAACACAAATACGTACGGATGGGGTTCTAGGGTACTACCAGCCGCCACTAGACAGAAAGTCGCCGGAATCAATGGAGATTAAGAAAATACACCACCAAACGTTCGACAAAGTGAGAACAAATGCTAAGTAGCCGAAAACGAAACGGAACAAAGGATTAATCCAATCCACAAGCCACGAAATAATCACAGCGAATGAAAAGAAAATGAAAAAAACCCTAAGGCCGATTAAGAAGATTCAGCAAGAAGAGATCAACACGGACTAGCTAGCAATCTACAAACCAATGACAAACAAACGGAAGAACAAAATAGCTACAATCTGATTACAAGATCAAACCGCAACCATGAATCCCAAGTTTTTCAAATTCTCCATTCTAGAGAGAAAAACACACAAACCATTTGGCAAAGTTACTTTCAAGTAAAGAAGAAGAAAAAAAGTCAAATTATGCGAAAAATGACGTCATCGTTCGCATTATCGTTATAAGAAGAAAAATGACGTCATCCTCCCTCTATAAAATTGATTATTTCATATTCCCTAAAATTTGAAGGTTCATATTATGCGAAAGTTACATTCAACATAAAAATCAAATTATGCGAAATATGACGTCATCTATCGCATTATCATTATCTGAACGAAATTTACGTCATCTTTTCTCCTTGAAATTAAATGTTTCTTTTACCCGATATTTGTAGGATACAATTTTGCAACGTTACCTTCAACTAAAGAAAATAAGTCAAATTATACGAAAAATGACGTCATCATTCGCATAAATCGTTATTAGAACAAAAAGGAAATCATCTTTCCTCTTTAAAACTGATTATTTCATATTTTATTTGTAGGTTCGTAATACGCTAAGTCTCTTTTAACTAAAAAATAAATCAAATTATTCGAAAAATGACGTCATTCTTCGCATTACATTATCCGAACGAAAATGATGTCATCCTTCCTATTTGAAATTGATTATTTTTTTACCCTTGATTTGTAGTTTCCAATTTTGAAAAGTTGTCACACCCCGCTAAAGCGGAAACACGGAATGTGAAGAGCAAAGAATCATTTCACGGGTTACACTAAAATTAACGGTTAAAGTCATTAGATTTAAGTTGAAAAATACAAAAGTCAAAGTTACAACCAAGATTCAAAGTTAAGACCATAATACATAATAAAACGTTTTTAAATAAAAATTCCCAAAGTAAGGTCTTCTTCCCGAGATACACTTCACATAAAAGACTTGACCCGCCTGAGCAATGCACTTCATAACTTACGCTTAGTTCCTGAAACATGAGATAAAGTGTCAACTACGAAGACGTAGTGAGTGGGTTACAGTTTATAAGTTGACGAAAGGTTTCAATTAAAAGTTCGACAAGTATATATATATATATATATATATATATATATATATATATATATAGAGGTGGGTTCAAATAGAAACCACTAAATATTTGAGAACCATTAGGAACCAATATTCACTAGTGTATATACATATGATATTCACCAGTGTATATATATATATATGATATTCACCAGTGTATATATATGATATTCACCAGTGTATATTTAATATGATATTTACCAGTGTATGTATATACACTGGTGAATATCATATATATATACACTGGTGAATATTGGTTCCTAATGGTTCCTAATTATTTGTATGGTTCTCATTTGAAACCAATTCTATATATTTATATATATATATATATATATATATATATATATATATATATATATATATATATATATATATATATATATATATATATATATATATATATATATATATATATATATATATGAGTACAAGGTTTTCAAAAGAAGTAAGCGAATGAGCAGTCGCATAAGATAGTTTATATACTGTCGTAATAGTTCAATCAAGAATTTAGAGTTCGTGAGAGTTCGAGACCAGTTCAAGGTTCATAAAAGTTCAAGATTCGTTCAAAGTCAGAGAAGTTCAAAATAAATTCAAGTGCTTAAAATTCAAGAATAGTTCAAAGTTCAAATAAGTTCAAGTGCTTAAAATTCAAGAATAGTTCAAAGTTCAAATAAGTTCAAGTTGCGTAGCAAGCGGTAAAAAGAGTAGTCATTACCTCAGTGGTGGATTAATTCACATGTGTAAGACAGAAAGTAAGCATATGCGTAAATAATAAAGACCTATGATCCTCGAGTTGTACCAACCTCTAAGCTTAATATACGTAAGATTTAGTTTTGCACACTAATCCGATTCTGGTCAAGTTCCAGCCCCTAGTTCCAGTCTAGAGTTCGAGTTCGCGAGAACTTAGCAATATGTACCCAGGTGCTACCCTAAAGTAAGGAGTGACCGCTCCTAAGTATCGATACCCATAAAATTTGCTAACGGCTAGTGTTAATAGTGTGTAGAGTTCAGTTCCAAGAAAAAGTTGCGGGGCATTTAGTTCGTTCCGTTCTAAAATTTGTTATTTTGTACTTACGGCGCTATATCCTCACCTAGGGTTTTGCTCCAAAATACAACCAGCTATCATTGACAAATCAATATCCAAAGAGGCATACCTAGGGAGTCTAAAGTAAGCCAATCCGAATAAAGGTACTGTCTACGCATATTAGTTGCAAAGTTCTAAAATAGTTCAAAAGTTCTCAAAGTTCCAAGAGTTCAAAGAGTTGCAAGTTCATTAAGTTTCCAAATTGAAAGGTAGCCCATTTATTTCAAAATTTCCCAAAAATAGAAAGGTAGCTCATTTATTTCAAAAGTTTCCAAAAATAGATCACAAAATGTTGTTCATAGGTTCAAGCACGTAAAATAGTTTCACATAAAGATGTTGTTCACAAAAGAATTTGATCTCATGTTTCCCCCAAAAAGAGTACTTAAAATGCAAGAGTAGGGAGGGGTGTAACTCACGGTTTGCGAAGATAAAGAGCGCGGGAATCGGTCGGAGTGGGAGTCGGGAATCACGGGTCGCCTAATAATACCAAGGTAGTCCAATTGTTATTATCTAATTATTTTATTGTACTTAAGATAATAAAATCAAGTTTTTAATTAAACTTTAAGTGTCAAGGTTAAGTTTAATCAAAATAGTCCCAAAACGGTGAAAGTTACGTTTTTGTCCAAAAGTCCAATTTTATCGTTTATTATTGTTAGGTCATAAGTGGTTTTGCTCGCTGAAGTGGTTTACATTTTTCTAAGGAAATTTGGGCAGCACTTCTGCGCCCAAATTTCATATCCAAAAATGTACCTACCAATTCTGCTCACAAAAACACATATAACACTATATTATATCCAAACAAGTCCATTTAAGTTCAAAAAGTTAATTACAAGTCACCAATACATTAATCTAAACAAACTCAGTCCTAAAAACGAAAGTGTCAAAAGGTCAGCGGGTCAAACGAGCTTAAAAACGTCAAACGTTAAATTTAGGGTAAAAATGCAGCTCTGTGCGTCGTCCTTGGCCGTAGGAACGACACACAGGAAGCAAATAAGCCCGCTGCGTCGTCCTAGAGCCTTTGGACGGCGCACAGGTTGTATTTTTCGGGTTTTTCGAGTTTAAACGATGATTTTAGCCACGGATTTCAACATGCAATCGGTCTAAACTTAATAAAATGTCATTTTAACAGTTTCTAAAACGTTTTCATCCATAAAAACATAGATCTAAGTAACATTTCGGTCAAAAATCGTTTTTTTACATAAAACGTTATAAATTTTTGTAAAAACTTATTTTGAGTCCATAGATCATCCATGCAAGTGATAAAATTAGTATAAAATGAAAAGAGAAAGGTTTTCACCGATGAGATTAGCTTGGATGATGATTTGGTGATGTTTGAGCTCCGAAAATCTTTACAAAAATGGTCCTTAGCCGAAATCTTTTGGTTCCTTTTGCTTCTTTGGATGTTTCAAACGTTTTTGATGGATGAAAAATGGTATTTGGTGCTGGAAATCTCCTGGAAGTTAAGATGTTTGAGAGGTTTTTAGAGAGAAAGTTGAGAGAAAAGGTGTATGTATGTGTTTTGTTTTTGTAAAAATAAATTAGTAAAAAGGAAAATGAAGGAAATAATAATGAGGTGAATAGGGACTGCCAAAAATCAGTAAATGATGGGGGAAAATTGGGTTTGATTGGTTGAATTATTTTGGAATCGAGACATGCAGAATTTTCAATTTTATTACAAAATCGTCCTCTAGGACGGCGCACATGACCTCTGTGCGCCGTCCAGGACCATTTCTGCAATAAATTTTGCGTTTTTGCTGTATTTGTACAAGTGTTTCGTTGGACCTTTTCGTTAACTAAAGTTTTAAAGTATGTTACATTATGAACTTAGGAAAGTTCATTAGGTGTTTTCTTGGCATTAGGACTTATATAAATTGGTTCCGGTTGTGATTCCGACACATGCGCGATTTCGATAAATGTTCAATTCAAATACATAAGAGACACAACGAGAGACATAGAGCGTAAAGAACACCTGAAATTTGACGGTTGTCACAAAAGTTATCTTCAACTTAAAAAAAAAAAGTCAAATTGAGGGAAAATGACGTCATCTTTCGCATTATCATTATCCGAACGAAAATAACGTCATCCTTTCTCTTTAAAACTGATTATTTTGATATTATCAAATATTTGTAGGTTCGTATTATGCAAACTCACCTTCAACTAAAAAGTAAATCAAATTATGTGAAAAATGACGTCATCCTTCCTATTTGAAATTGATTATTTCTTTTACCCTAAAATTGTAGTTTCCAATTTTTAAAGTTACCTTCAACTAAAGAAAACAAAGTCCAATTATACGAAAAATGACGTCATCGTTCGTATTATTTTTAAAAAACCAAAATGACGTCATCCTTCCTCTTTAAAATTAATTATTTCATATTCCCGAATATTTAAAGGTTCATATCACGCCAAAGTTACCTTCAACATATAATAAAAAAAATCAAATATGCGAAATATGATGTCATCTTTCGCATTATCATTATCATTTTCCGAACGAATATGACATCATCTTTCCTCTTTGAAATTAAATGTTTCTTTAACCATAACTTTGTATGATAAAAATTTTCCAAGTTACCTTCAACTGAATAAAAAATAAGTCAGTTTATGCGAAAACATACGTCACCTTTGAAAAAAATGACCTCGTCCTTAGCATTAACATTATCCGGGCGAAAATGACGTCATTATTCGTCGTTGAAATTGATTATTTCTTTTACCCTGAATTTGTGGTTTCTAATTTGGCAAAGTTATCTTCAACTGAAGAAGAAGAAAAAAAAAGTCAAATTATGCGAAAAATGATGTCATCGTTCGCATTGTCGTTATAAAAAGAAAAATGACGTCATCCTACCCCTATAAACTTCATTATTTCATATTCCCTAAAATTTGAAGGTTCATATTATGCGAAAGTTACATTCAACATAAAAAACTCAAATTATGCGAAATATGACGTCAGCTTTTGCATTATCATTTTCCTCCTTGAAATTAAATGTTTCTTTTACCCTATATTTGTAGGATACAATTTGCAACGTTACCTTCAACTAAAAAAAATATGTCAAATTATACGAAACGTTACGTCATCGTTCACATAAAGCGTTATTAGACCAAAAAGGAAATAATCGTTCCTCTTTAAAACTAATTATTTCATATTTTATTTGTAGGTTCGTAAGACACTAAGTCTCCTTCAACTAAAAAATAATTCAAATTATTCGAAAAATGACGTCATTCTTAACATTATCATTATCCGGGGGAAAATGACGTCATCCTTCCTATTTGAAATTGATTATTTTACCCTTGATTTGTAGTTTCCAATTTTGAAAAGTTACCTTCAACTTAACAAAAAAAAAGTCAAATTGAGCGAAAATGACGTCATCTTTCGCATTATCATTATCCGAGCAAAAATGACGTCATCCTTTCTCTTTAAAACTGATCCTTTCTCTTTATGCAAAAAATGACGTCAAATTATGCGAAAAATGTTTGTAGGTTCGTATTATGCAAAATCACCTTCAACCAAAAAGTAAATCAAATTATGCGAAAAATGACGTCATCCTTTCTCTTTGAAATTAATTATTTCTTTTACCCTAAAATTGTAATTTCCAATTTTTTAAATTTACCTTCAACTAAAGAAAAGAAAGTCCAATTATACGAAAATTGATGTCATCTTTCGCATTATCATTATCCGAACGAAATTGACGTCATCTTTCCTCTTTGAAATTAAACGTTTTTTTAACCATAAATTGGTAGGATACAATTCTTCCAAGTTACCTTCAACTAAAGAGAAATAAGTCAATTTATGCGAAAACAAACGTCACCTTTCGAAAAATGACCTCATCCTTTGCTTTATCATTATCCGGGCGAAAATGACGCCATCCTTCGTCGTTAAAATTGATTATTTCTTTTACTCTGAATTTGTGGTTTCTAATTTGGGAAAGTTACCTTCAACTAAAGAAGAAGAAAAAAAAAGTCAAATTATGCGAAAAATGACGTCATCGTTCACATTATCGTTATAAGAAGAAAAATGACGTCATCCTCTCTCTATAAAATTGATTATTTCATATTCCCTTAAATATGAATGTTCATATAATGCGAAAGTTACATTCAATATAAAAAAACTCAAATTATGTGAAATATGACATCATCTTTCGCATTATCATTATCTGAAGGAAAATGACGTCATCTTTCCTCCTTGAAATTAAATGTTTCTTTTACCCTATATTTGTAGGATACAATTTTGCAACATTACCTTCAACTAAAGAAAATAAGTCAAATTATACGAAAAGTGACGTCATCGTTCGCATAAATCGTTATTAGAACATAAAGGAAATCATATTTCCTTTCTAAAACTTGTTGGGATTAGAACTTAGTTAAATTAGTTTTAGTTTCATTAATACTGCTTCTAACTACTGCTATGAAGGTACTGCTCAATTACTACTGAC
This sequence comes from Senecio squalidus, assembly GCA_910822075.1. Lineage (NCBI taxonomy): Eukaryota > Viridiplantae > Streptophyta > Magnoliopsida > Asterales > Asteraceae > Senecio > Senecio squalidus. The sequence continues at coordinate 43,304,937 of CAJVGC010000582.1, read as the reverse complement.
CAAAGAAGTTACTACGGAAGGAAGACAAGTTGCTACTGCAGTTGTAGTTAATACTGAAGACTTATCATTATCATTACTACTGCTCAACTCATAACTGCGGGAAGTCTGTTTCTACTGCAACACACTTTCCATACAAGTTTAGAGAATTACAATTGTAGATAGATTGTATTTCCTTATTGATAGATGTTTCCTATTTTCTGGATAGGTTAGCCTCAAGGTCTATATATAGATCCTTGTAAATTGATAGAAACACGTTGTATTGATAATTTTTATTAATTCAATTGAGGCTTATAATTCGGAAAATTGATTGTTCATCATTGTTCATTACATTACAATATTGTTTGATTGATTAACTTGTTAATATCAAAGTGTTCAATCCACTTCTGAACTTCTTTGATAGATCACGATCTTACAAAGACAAGTTTACGTTTACAAACGTACTTGATCCTGACAAGTGGTATCAGAGCACATGAGGTGCTTAAGATCCATTGATCAACAAGTTCTAAGAAGTCTCATCCAGAAGATATCAATCTACAACATGACAGACGTTCTAGTCAACAAGGTTCCAGTTCTCAACAGTAATGATTTCGATCAATGGAAGGTACGCATCAAGCAACATATACTGTTATCTGACTATACAGTATGGGATGTCATCGTCAATGGCAACAAAGAAATCCAAAACCTTGCAGCTGATGGTTAACCTGGTCAAGTTATTCGTCCAATAACTAATAATGAAAGAAGAGAAAAGCAAACCGAGATCAAAGCTTTAAGTATACTTCTTATTGTAATTCCAAACGAGTACCAATCCAAATTTGAAGGGTACACAGAGGCTAAAGCACTATGGGAAGCCTTGGAGAAAAGGTTTAGTGGAACGAAGAATACTAAGAAGAGCGGGAAGGCTCTTCTCAAGTAAGAGTATGAAAATTTCAAGGCTCTAAAAGAATAACGAAGGACACATACATTCGACAGATACAAGAAGCTTACAGGAGAACTTGGAGGTGCTGGAGTAAGGATTGATAAGGATGACATCAATCGTAAATTCATCAAATCTCTAGGTTAAGAATGGTTTATCTACACAGTCTCCTACAGACAAGGAGATTTATTGGAGGAGATGGAGCTGGATGACCTTTACAATGATCTTAGAGTGTTTGAAGCAGAGGTAGAAGCTAAGAAGCCTAGCAGCAGCAGCATCAATATTAACAACTTTAATACGACCCTTATCACACCATCTAATGGAAAAACTCAACATGATATTGGAGATGAATTGTCCTTCGAAACATTCATCTCACAAAGTTCATGCCTTACCAATGAAGACTTGGAGCAGATCCACCAAGACGATTGGGAGGAGATTGAACCAAAGTGGCAAACTGCCATGCTGTCCTTTAAGAGCAAGGAGATTTTTCCAACGAACTAAGGGAAGATTCAATCCTCGAACCAATGATAGAATTACCTTTGAAAAGAGCAAGTTAAAGTGTTATGACTGCGGAGAACCGGGACACTTTGCCAGGGAGTGCAAGAACAAACCAAAGGGTAACAATTCAAGGAACACTCAAGAGAATACATCCACAACATTAATTACACAGGATGTATTCGGGTATGATTGGTCTGATCTAGCAGAAGAAACCAGTCAAAACAGGGCTCTAATGGCGGTGATTATTGAAGATACACATGTTTCTACTGTGACAGTTACTATTGCTTCCCATGCATGCATTACTACTGAATATGGTGTTTCTACGGACAAAGTTCCTACTGCCGCTGATGAAGATGTTTTTGGCTACGAATGGGATGAAGACACTTCAACAACAAATGAAGAATCAAATCTCATCCAATCTCTGATGGACATCGATTCCTCCTCAAAGGATCCAGCAACCTCATCACTCATGGCTGAGGTAAATTCCAAACTTTGTTCTAATGAGTGTTAAGAAGTCATGGCTAAGTATAGAAATCATAATCAATTGTTATGTGACTCTATTAAGACTTTAGAAAAACAAAGGAGGTCATCTGCTAGGGGGATAGAAAATCTAGAGAACCAAATTAAATCTTATAAAACTAACGAATCAAGTTATGATGAAAAGATTAAATTGGTAGAATGGCAAAGAGATGACCTACTAGTCAAACTTGAGAATGCTAGGGAGGAAATCAAACCCTTATTAGAGGAAAAAGATAAAGTTGAATTAAATGTAGGGAAACTAGAACATGCTTCAAAATATGTTAATGACCGAATTCAACAACAAATCCATGGAAAATCAAATCAAGATTAGGTTATAAAGACGTAGCCCCACCTTTTAATCACAACTATATCCCTCCAACTCTAGAAGCTCCTAGAATTCCAATCACCCATACACCTCCAAAAGAATCATTCATAGTTGATCCAATCAACTATGATGAAGTTTTGATAGAGGATGTGGATGAAGAAAGTGACCAAGAGATAGAAGAACACTTGACCATAACAGAAGAAGTTAAACAACCAAATTCACAAAAGCCCAGTGTCAGTAGAATCCATTAAAAAGAAGGACTTTGAATGCAACTGTTGTAAATACACTGATGGTCAAAGAGAAAAGATTAAAACTTGGGTTCACATAGGAACAAGAGGAAATCAACGAAACAAAAATCAGTTGAAAACTCAAAAGGGTCTAATTCCTAAGAAACAAGTTAAATCATGTTTTATCTGTGACAAATCTAATCATTATGCCAAAATCTGTTATTACATCCCTGAAAACCAAAAGAAAGTGGCTCAAAAACAGCACAGGTGGTTGGGGTATACTGGCAAGGTATACCATCATGATAAGAAAACAAAACCCATACTCGAAAGAAAATTTGCTTTGAACAGTAGTAATAGAGTTTCTACTGCAAAGAAAAACTCTATTAATACTGCCTCAAGCAACAAAAGTGTTAACAAAAAGAATTTCAACAAAAGTAGAAACAACATTAATACTGCTAACCAACCTTTTGTTAATACTGCACGTGTTAATACTGTCAAGAATAATGGTGTTAATACTGCCCGTGTTAAAACTGCTAAACGAAATAGTGTTAATACTGCAAAAAGTAACTATGTTACTGCTGCAAGTGTTAATACTGCACATCAAAAGATTGTTAAAACAGCACATGTTCCTACTGGTAAAACAAAACCTGTTAATAATGCTAAAGTTCCTAAAGCAAAAATCATTAAACAAGTATGGCAACCAAAGGTCAAAGTAACTCAACCACCTACTCCACCTGATTTCACAAACCTAGTTCAGAGGAAGGTGAGTTACTTTGATGAGATGGGCAAACCCAAGTCAACTTTGGCTTAGGTCCCCACCATAAACTAACTTTCTTGTTTATGTGTAGGTTCAGCTAACAAAAGAAATTTAGAGCAGTTGGCATGTAGATAGTGGCTGTTCCAGGCACATGACAGGCAACATTGCTTGCCTTCAGAACTTTGAAAAGTTTAATGGAGGTTATGTTACCTTTGGAGGAAATCCTAAAGGAGGAAAGATTACTGGGAAAAGGACTGTAAGAAATGGAAGAATCAGCTTAAAGGGTGTCTTCTATGTGCAACAACTACAGTATAATCTGCCGAGTGTCTCTCAAGTCTGTGATGAGAAAAACACTACCATCTTCACTGCATCTGAATGCATCATTATGAAGCATGGATATGTTATTGATGAAAGCATGGTCCTCCTCAGGACACCAATAAAAGACAATGTCTATTGCTTTGACATGTACAATGTCCAACCAACTGCAGCTGAAGCTTGCTTTGTCTCCAAAGAAACTATGGATGAATCCACTCTATGGCACAGACGTATGTGCCATATGATTCTCAAGAACATAAATGAGCTGGTGAAATCTAATTTAGTAAGAGGACTACCCAACAAGCAATTCTTTTTGGATGACAACTGTGTAGCTTGTTTGAAGGGAAAGCAACACAAGACTTCTCACAAGTCCAAGGAAATAAATACCATTGATACTCCTCTCCATATGCTCCATATGGACTTATTTAGACCAACCAATGTGAAGAGTATTGCCAAGAAATCATACTGCCTTGTAATCACTGATGACTACACAAGGTACACCTGGGTATATTTCCTTGCAACTAAAGATGATACCAGCCAGCTCCTCATCTCCTTCAACACAAGATTAGAACATCAAATATATTTGAAGGTGAAGAAGATTCGGTGTGTCAATGGAACAGAGTTCAAAAACCAAGTGATGAATGGATTCTGTGAAAAGAAGGGAATTGAGAGACATTTCAGTGCTGCAAGAACTCCACAACAGAATGGAGTAGCTGAAAGAAGAAATAGAACTCTAATAGAAGCTTCTAGGAGTATGTTGGCTGACTCCAACTTACCTATATTTTTCTGGGCAGAAGCAGTTAATACTGCCTGCCATGTGCAGAATAGAGTTCTCTTAGTCAAGTCTCAAAACAAGACTCCCTATGAGCTATTACACAAAAAACAGCCATTGATAAGCTTCTTAAGAGCTTTTGTGTGTCCTTGTACCATTCTCAACTCCAAAGACCATCTGGGCAAGTTTGAAAGCAAAGCGGATGTAGGTTACTTTGTGGGATAATCTTCACAAAGAAAAGCATATCGGGTCTACAATCACAAGTCCAACATAATTGAAGAAAGCTCCAATGTTACATTCAATGAAAACACCCCCAACACTAAGGGTCAAGGGACAAACTGGCTGTTTTATTTGGATGCATTAACAAAATCCTTCAATTTTGACTTTCAATCATCCGCATCAGTTCCTACTGCTCAAGTTCCTACTGCTTTAGCAAATCCTGTTACTACTGATTCAGTTAATAGTGAATCAGTTTCTACTTCCATTACACCAGTTGTTGGTCTGACATATTAGATGTTATGGAGTACATCTATCTCCCTATTTCAACGGATGACCCTCTAAATCTTTATGACACTATTGACAAAGCAGTAGAAGAGGAGGCACAGCAACAGGAAACACCTTAAGAACAACCTCTACAAGATGAAGAGGTTCCAGCTACAACAACTGGCAAAGAAGAGGAACAAAACCTTTATGAAATTCCTTCATTGGTAGAGGAGAATGAAGATGGAGTTGAAGTAATAGCTACCGAAGAAGTTGAAGATAGTGATGTTGAAATAACTACTCCAAAAAACACTACTTCAAACTCAAGTCCATTTCATGGATCCAATCCTTTCCATGGATATGCAATACCTGACATCAATGATACCAATTTGGGTGTACACTTAAGAATTGAGAAGATTCCTTCTTCCCGTATTTCAAAGCACCACCCACCCTCTCAAATAATTGGTAACTTTGATATTTCAATGGAGACAAGGAGTCACACCAATTCTCCTAAGGATCCACTGAAGGACATAAACACTTGTTTATTTGCCTGCTTTCTTTCACCAATGGAACCCAAGAAGATTCAAGAAGCTCTTCTAAACCCACACTGGATGAAAGCCTGCCAAGCAGAACTACTTCAGTTCAAAATTCAAGGTGTTTTGGATTTGGTTCCATTTCCTTGAGGGAAGAAGGTCATAGGCACAAGATGTAATTTCAGAAACAAGAAGGATGAAAGAGGGATTGTCAACAAAAACCAATCTAGACTGGTAGCTCAAGGCTACACTCAAGAAGAGGGAATAGATTATGAGGAAGTCTTTGCTCCAGTTGCAAGAATAGAAGCAATAAGACACTTCCTTGCCTTTGCATCCTTCATGGGCTTCAAAGTCTTTCAAATGGATGTGAAGAGTGCTTTCATCTATGGAGTTATAGAAGAGGAAGTTTATGTCAGACAGCCACCAGGATTTGAGGACCCTCAAAATCCTCACTTGGTATACAAATTGGACCAATCTCTTTATGGGCTTCATCAAGCACCAAGAGCATGGTATGATACTCTTTCTGACTACCTTCTCAATAACAACTTTCAAAGAGGAACCATTGACAACTTTCAGATATCCTTCTTGTACAAATTTATGTGGATAACATCATCTTTGGCTCCACCAAAGATGCTTTGCGCAAAGAATTTGAACAGCTGATGCATACAAAGTTTCAAATGAGTTCAATGGGAGAACTCACATTCTTTTTAGGCCTCCAAGTAAAGCAGAAGACTGATGGCCTCTTCATCAGTCAATCAAAATATGTCAAAGATATTCTCACCAAGTTTGGTTTCTAGAAGCAAAGGTGGCCAGCCCCCCTGTGGAAACTCACAAACAACTGACTGCAGAACTTGAGGGGGAGGATGTACACATTCACAACTACTTGTCAATGAAAGGTTCACTAATGTACCTCACAGCTTCAAGACCTGACATCATGTTTGTATTTTGTGTGTGTGCAAGATATCAAACCAGACCCAAGATGTCTCATCTCATTTCAGTCAATTGAATATTTCGTTACTTGAAGGGCAAACCTACCTTAGGCCTATGGTTTCTTAAAGATTCACCCTATGATTTAATTTTTTATACTGACAGTGATTATGGTGGTGAAAATTTAGACATGAAATCAACAACAGGAGGATGGAAATTCCTAGGCTCAAGGCGGGTCTCTTGGCAGTGCAAAAAGCAAACAACGGTTTCTACTTCCTCAACGGAAGCTGAATACATTGCTGCAGCAAGTTGTTGTGCTCAAGTGTTGTGGATTCAAAATCAAATGATGGACTATGGATATGCATTCATGAACACTCCCATCTTCATAGACAACATGAGCACCATCAGCATAATCAACAACCCGATGAAGCACTAAAAGACAAAGCACATAGAGATACGCTATCACTTCATAAGAGACGGTAACGAAAAGAAGTTGATACATGCTGAAAAGTCCATACTGATAATCAGCTTGCTGATCTTCTCACAAAAGCTTTTGATGTGGGAAGATTTACATTCTTGATTACCAGTATTGGCATGATCAACATGGATTAACCACCTAAATTTATCTCTTAATATATCTCATGTAAAGTCCCTTCGAGAAATGCAGTAGTAACCTTAACATAAATCAAGTGCCTTACTTTTTAGTATTGCTCTATGTTACTACTGCAAAATTAACAGTAGAAATAGATTTTGACTAAAGTTTTATTAGTACGGCAAAATTTTAATTACTACGGGAAGGTTTAACTACTAATGAACTTAGTTTTGTTAATACTGCTGGAATGGTTAATACTGCTAGTAACTCATTAATACGGACCTCTGGTTAATACAGGAAAGTAATTCATTACTACTGCCAGATCAGTTAATACGGCCGTCATTACTACTGTAATTAACCTAATTACTACGGTCATTATCTGTTAATACTGCAACAATTAGTACTGCAGAGCTTTCTTAATTAATAGGATTACTCTGTTAATATTGCGTTGACAAGTCAAACCTCAACTTGCAACTAAACTTTAATACGTGGAGTTTTGTGATTGGACCTCAATTTTAAATCTTGCGCAGGTTCAGTAATTTTTGACACGTGGCAACACACGATTGCACCGTCCTTTTAAATCATAACCCGCGTCTAATCCAACTCGCCAAGTTGTTATAATCTTTCACATATAAATAGGGTTCTAATTAATGTTTCAAATAATTACCTTTTCTTCTCAAGAACCCTAACTGATAAAAAGTTACCCTTACAATAAAAAATCTAAGTTTTCTTTCACTGTTTGATTAAATTCTTCCAAATTACTAACAATGGCTGATCTCCAGTTTTACGAAAGCCATAATATGGTAGCTTTTTTCAAAATGAACAAATAAAACGAGGATTTTTATCCCATAATTGATTTCTTGAAGTAGTCACACATCAAATTCGCTCTAACAGTTAGCCCTCACTTACATGAAGATCACATCAGAGGTTTTTGGGATACTGCTATGGTAGCTTATTTGGGAGAAGTACCAGTGATCAAGGCCACAGTTGATGGCAAAGAAATCATAGTTTCAGAGGTTACTATAGGCACTCATCTTCACATCCAAGATGAATAGGGTATAAGTGACTTACCCAGCAAAACTATTTTTAAAATTTTTAGACAAATGGGGTATGAGGGGGGGACCTAAACACTTCTACATTTTTAAAAGCAAAATTGTCCCCCAAGTGGAAGTAGTTGTTGCATACTTTGCAACAATGTCTTTCCCAAAAACGAACAGGGTGGAATGAGGGTAGTCTTTCTTTCGCAACTGCCATGGTATGTTTGGCCACAAACCAAAGATATAATATTTCAAACCTTATTTTTGATGGATTGTTGTGAAACTTGGCAAATCCTAAATATAAATTTTTAATGTATCCAAGGTTTCTATAGAACATCATTAATGGGGAAATCAGAGATCTAACTAGATCTCAAAATGTTTTTCCAGCCCATGCTCATACTAAAAAGGTTTTTGCAAATATGAGACCGGTAAATAAAGGTTTTTCTGCCAATGTTACACCATTGTTCTCTACAATGATGGTGGGAACAAGTTCTACTGCAGATGAGAGACAAGTGACTTCACCTCCGTCTCAACCCCTATCTGATCCTCTTAATACTGCTAGTACCTCTGCAGCTTCTACTGCAAGTACTGCAACCATAATCCCAGAGGTAACAACTTAAATTAATACTGCAAGTGTTCATCCAGTTAATACTGAGAGTACTTCTCCGGTTTTAACTGCACCAGTCACCACTATTGTGACTCCACCATCTGTTTCTACACCTCACTCACCACCAGCTATTGTTTCAACTTTCTCTAGAAAAGCTAAGAGGGTTCCTTAGCCTCTTCAGCTTCAAACCTCCTTACTTTCACAATTCAGAGAAAGGGACAACATTGGGCAATCCCCCAAGCTCACTGAGGTGGTCAATAAGGAGGGGGAAGACCATTTGGAAAGGGCTCACACTAATGGTGTCCTTACTTCTCATAGTGAGGCCAAAATGGTGTGAACATAACTAAGACCCAATCCAATTCAACACTATCCTTTGATGCTGCTTGTTTGAGCAAGAATCGACAGGCTCAGTAACTTGGGTTAGATTGATCACTCTCTTGGCCTCCTGCTCAAGCAGTGCAAACCTAACAGACTCTTGGCGAGTCTAAGGTGGACAAGAGATTGATCGGAAAGGCTTGACGGAATATGGTTAAGTATTCCGGTCAGTGAATATGTGAGGAAGATGATGAAGCTGTCCTCCAAAACGTGAAGTGTGGAGTATTTATACCCAACACTGCCAGGTATTAACAACATATGACCATGATGACCCTTTATGACTCATCAATAGGATTCCAACGTGTATTAAAGATACATGTAACGTCAATATCATTATATGACCTTGTTAATGTCTTGACGGTTACGCTCAAAGATTAGGCTTGAGTGTCTGACTGGTAGGATGTCAGGAACATGATACTATGAGATGAATCCCAAGGCATGAGTGTTGGTTTAGAGGAATACGGTACTTATTAGATACAAGGTATAAGTATTGGCTCTGGAATGCCGGGCCAAAAGCATTAGTGACAGCCTAGGCGTAAGTGCTACCAAGTGCCGAACATCGGACCACGAGTGCCGGACGCCGGGCTATGAGTGCCGGACACCGGGTCATGGTGTCGGGACTAAACTCCCAGACACGGGGCCGGATTCCCGGACGCGGGGCCGAGGCTCGGGTGCCGGCCAAATTCCCGGACACGGGGCTGGATTCCCGGGCACGGGGCCATTTTGCCCGGACATGGGGCTTGGTTCCCGGACACGGGGCCTGGTTCCCGGGACACGGGGCCTGGTTCCCGGACACGGGGCCTGGTTCCCGGACACGGGGCCTGGTTCCGGGACACGGGTCCTGGTTCCCGGGACACGGGTCCTGGTTCCCGGACACGGGTCCTGGTTCCCGGACACGGGGCGTGGTTCCCGGACACGGGTCCTGGTTCCCGGACACGGGGCCTGGTTCCCGGACACGGGGCGTGGTTCCCGGGACACGGGTCCTGGTTCCCGGACACGGGGCGTGGTTCCCGGACACGGGGCGTGGTTCCCGGACACGGGGCGTGGTTCCCGGGACACGGGGCCTGGTTCCCGGACACGGGGCGTGGTTCCCGGGACACGGGGCCTGGTTCCCGGGCACGGGGCCTGGTTCCCGGACACGGGGCCTGGTTCCCGGACACGGGTCCTGGTTCCCGGACACGGGGCCTGATTCCCGGACACGGGGCCTGGTTCCCGGGACACGGGGCCTGGTCTCGGGTGCCGGGGCCATTTTGCCCGGCCTGGTTCCCGGACACGGGGCCATTGTGCCGGGACACGGGGCCTGGTGCCGGGCCATTTTTCCTGGTCGCGGGGCTTCTGGTGTCGGGCTCACGTTCTGGTCCTTTTGTCAGATTGAGACTTAGTGGGCCGAACCCAAATGTTAGGTTTGATAGGCTATAAATATAAGCCATCACCTACTAACACTATCATGCCCCCAGTTAGGTTTTAAAAATTAGGTTTTGAAGCCTAACTCTTATGCTTTTCGGTAAGTTTTTTTTTTTTTTTTTTTTTTTTTTTTTTTTTTTTTTTTGTTAGCCGGCATATAGCCGGCCTTTTGTGCCGGCGACGTCGATTTCACAGCCGGCATATAGCCGGCGACTTGGTTTTCACAGCCGGCATATAGCCGGCCTTTTGTGCCGGCGAAAAAATTTTTTGTTGGCCTGCATATAGCCGGCCTTTTGTGCCGGCGACTTGGTTTTCCCAGCCGGCATATAGCCGGCCTTTTGTGCCGGCGAAAAAAATTTTATTTTTTTTTATTTTTTTTTATGTGTAACGGAGGCCCTCTCTTTTTTGTTTTTGGGAACAGGTGAGTTTTCTCGTTCCAATCAGAAGCGTCGTTTTTTGCGGGTAAGTTATTGTTGTTTTTTCCATCCTTGCAACTTGAGTCTTATATTTATCTTATTTGAATTGTAGCAGTTTGTTATAATGGGTTCAAAAGCTGAAATGGTTTCCCGAAAAGAGAAAGAGGTTAGGAAATGCAGTAGTGGCATTAATGATGTTAAGTTAGCGGATTTAATAACTAGGTTTCCATGCCTTAGTTCCTTCAATCCTATAGCGCCTACCATAGACCAACGTGCCACTGAGCCTCCTTCAGGAAAAATTACTTTATACACTAACCTTCTTACCCATTCAAACCTTAGACTTCCATGTAGCTCCTTTTATATGAAAGTGCTAACTCACTACAAAATTGGATTTGCCCAAATGAATCCTGTAGGTGCTGCTAAGATTATAATGTTTGAGATGTTGCTGGTTGGGATGAAAATTGCTTGTTCTGTAGATTTGTTTAGGCATTTTTATAAACTGTGTAAATCTAGAGACTGGTTTAGCCTAGAACAGAGAGAGAGAAGCAAAGAATGGAAACTGGTTGAGGATCCTCCCGATAGTCTTAAGAACTGGCGGTTTGACTTTATTTTCGTGGATAGATCGTTTATTAAGCTTTGGTCAAGTGCCCTTTTTAGTTGGCCATCTAAGATACCCAACGGAGTAAATGAACTCCCCGAGCTTTCCGTTCCTAAGGCGGAGGCATATGCACGCCTCCGCCGTATGTCTGTGAGGTATAGGATATGCCCCGAGGGGGTGCTGGCGATGGCTGGAATTATTAAGGATGTTGAAGAGGAGACGGTTCCCGTCATTGTGTCGAATACATCAAAGAAACGTGGGTCTCTGTAAAATCCTTTTTGTCTTTATTATTTCGCGAAGTTGATTGTCATTTATATCGTTTCTTTCTTGCAGTTATGGGGTTGCTAGATTTCTTAGTGGGGGATGAAGCATGTGAAGTAGAGGATCATCCGCCTGCCGTAGCTTGCCAGATGTACAAAGCAGCTGGTGTTGATGTCCCTGGTGTTTCTCCGACAGGAAGAGAGGGGCAGGGCCTGGAGGTTAGGCTTCCGCTTCCAGAGAATACTGAGGATGGAGATCTCGTAGTATCCCCTGCTGGTATTATTTCAAACCTTTTTTGGTCTATTTAAATAATAGCTATATATAACTGATGTTTTTTGTTTGTGTAGGTGATGATTTTGATCCCAATGGTTACATGCTTGAAGAGCAGGATTCTTGTCGTCAGAGACAAGGTACTTATGAGTTATGATTATTTTTCGCTGTGTGTAGTAACTAACTTGTCTTTCTTTTATGCAGTTGAGTTGGAGGATATTGGATCTGACGATGGTCATGAGCCATGCTTAGATGGTGCATCTGTGTTAGGAAAGAGGCCATTAATAAGTGTTGAGGATTATGACCTTCCTACACCCAAATCGAAAAAAATGTTGTTCCCTGCTTCTCCACTTCTTGGAACAAATCTTGTAAGGCGTTACGGGGGCCTTCAGATGGCGCCCCATGGATCTACTATCATGGCTCTTCCTGCTTGTGGCAATACTGTTCAGCCTTCTGCATTTGTTGGCACGCCATCTGGTCAACGTTTTGTGCCTGCCTGGTCATTTGCTGTGGGTGACAATGGACAAACTGTTGGATCTGTTAGGGATTTCATGGACAATGTTGTCCCACCTCAACTTGTTATGCAGTCAAAGTTGCAAGGAACTTCTGAATTATTGGATGATGCTGATATGAGCCTTTTTCATGGCTTTATGGGACATATACTTGCTCGGCAGCGTACATGTGAAGATCATGAAAAATTGAAAGTTGATTACTCGGATCTGAAGAAAGAGGTGGAAAGTTTGGCTGAGGTTAGGAAAGATCTGGAGGCCGAACGCGAGATTGTTTCCGGCCGGGACAAGGAGATTAGTGATCTTTCTGCCAAGATTTCCCACCTAGAGAAAGAGAGGGATGGATTGGTAAGGAGGGCGCAGGAGTATGAAGATATCCTGGCTGCAAAGGATAAGGAGTTGGCGACAGTGACCAAATCTTTAGAGGTTGAGAGACAGGTAGTTGAGTCTCAGTGCCAGCAACTTGATGTTGCCGTTCAGGGTAGAAAAGACCTTCTTGCTGCTTTTCCTGAGCTGTTTAAGCTATTACTTGATCATCCTGATGTGATGAATTTGATGTTGGAAGTTAATCGGGCTACTCATGCATTTGGCAAACATATTGTAGGGACCAAGTTGCGATCCGTTGCTGGTGATGCAGTTCTACCCTTTCTTGATCCTTTGGCGGAAAATCAAATGCGAGGTGCTAATGCTTTGTTTGAAAAGAAAAATTTTCTTATCCTGGAGCGCATTGTCCAAGACTTGGATATTTCTATTGATGATCTTCTTGCTATTGTTACACCACCAGTGTCTATGCCACCAGTGTAATGGTTGCTTTTTTTTTTTATATGTATGAATATTTTTCCCTTTCTGTTATGAATAGCAGCTTTATAAGCTTTATGGTTTGGATATTTTGCTTGACTCTATGAGTGGTTTTTTAATAATAAATGTTTATCCGTTGGATATTTATCTTATTATTTGTTTGCTATTTAAGCATATTACATCAGTGATACATTATTTGGTTAACCGTTTATTTGTATTACTCGCGAGGTATGTCGCTTCCCTATGAGAAGTGCTTATCTTTTCTCAAGTAGATGAAAAGACGTGTTCGCATGTTTTGGCTTAGACATGAGTGTCTTATTTGGCCTTATGCTTGTGATGTTTGAACAATGTTCATAAAATAGAAAGATAATGCAGTGCATAATTGGGATAATATCAGACCAAACGTTTTATTATAAGGCATGGTATCCATGTCCTTGACAGAAAATAAGATTAAATTTTGACAAAACAGGAAAACATAGAATAAAAATTTATCAGACCTTGATCTAGGTTTAGTCTATGTATGTCTGATCTTCAATCATCACCTACACAAACCCAATAGTTGAGCCAGGAGGTGATTAGATGAGGTTGGTGCCGGGACCGATGCTGCTCCTTGGATATTCTGAAATGTCCTTCTCTGTGTTCCCATGCTTGGGTCCTCTCCCGTTCCTTGAGTGCCGGGTTGGGATCCCGCCGAGGCAGGCTGCCTAGGGGCTTCAAAGCCATGAAGTTCTGGGACAGCCTGTCTAGAGGCTTCAGCGGCTTCTTCGTGCAGTGTTGAGGTACGAGACATGGGAATCTGAAAACTTGGCACGTTTGGGGTTGGTATGGCAGATGCACTAGCTCCGGACACCCTTGTAGAATACAAAGGTCCAGTGGTTGTTGATCGATACAGGCGGGCAGGACCTGAATCCCCTAGTGTCCAATCCTCCAAGGCGGAAAATCCGTGCCTGCCTGTCCTCCCCATAGGACCTCTTTCAAACACCATGTCTGTCTCCATGTCTGGTATGAATCGACTGGATGGAATAGGCAATGAAACAAATGCACGAGGTGACAAAACAGTTGTTGGTATCAGGGTGGTACTCCCTTCAGCTTGGGATGTGGTCACGACAGTCACTGGGGAAGGGGTTACAGTAGTCATTGGCGGTGGGTAGTTACTTCTGGGACTGAGGAAATTATTGGTGAAGAGTTCATGTCTTCCATGATGAAAAAAAAGAAGCGAATTAAAGAAAAAATTGGTGAAAATCTGGAAATGAAGATAAAACACCGTTGCTAAAACGTGTCCTACGGATGGCGCCAATGTTTGAGCAAGAATCGACAGGCTCAGTAACTTGGGTTAGATTGATCACTCTCTTGGCCTCCTGCTCAAGCAGTGCAAACCTAACAGACTCTTGGCGAGTCTAAGGTGGACAAGAGATTGATCGGAAAGGCTTGACGGAATATGGTTAAGTATTCCGGTCAGTGAATATGTGAGGAAGATGATGAAGCTGTCCTCCAAAACGTGAAGTGTGGAGTATTCATACCCAACACTGCCAGGTATTAACAACATATGACCATGATGACCCTTTATGACTCATCAATAGGATTCCAACGTGTATTAAAGATACATGTAACGTCAATATCATTATATGACCTTGTTAATGTCTTGACGGTTACGCTCAAAGATTAGGCTTGAGTGTCTGACTGGTAGGATGTCAGGAACATGATACTATGAGATGAATCCCAAGGCATGAGTGTTGGTTTGGAGGAATACGGTACTTATTAGATACAAGGTATAAGTATGGGCTCTGGAATGCCGGGCCAAAAGCATTAGTGACAGCCTAGGCGTAAGTGCTACCAAGTGCCGAACATCGGACCACGAGTGCCGGACGCCGGGCTATGAGTGCCGGACACCGGGTCATGGTGTCGGGACTAAACTCCCGGACACGGGGCCGGATTCCCGGACGCGGGGCCGAGGCTCGGGTGCCGGGCCAAATTCCCGGACACGGGGCTGGGTTCCCGGGCACGGGGCCATTTTGCCCGGACATGGGGCCTGGTTCCCGGGACACGGGGCCTGGTTCCCGGACACGGGGCCTGGTTCCCGGGACACGGGGCCTGGTTCCGGGACACGGGGCCTGGTTCCCGGGACACGGGGCCTGGTTCCCGGACACGGGGCCTGGTTCCCGGGACACGGGTCCTGGTTCCCGGGACACGGTGGTTCCCGGACACGGGGCCTGGTTCCCGGGACACGGGGCCTGGTCTCGGGTGCCGGGGCCATTTTGCCCGGCCTGGTTCCCGGACACGGGGCCATTGTGCCGGGACACGGGGCCTGGTGCCGGGCCATTTTTCCTGGTCGCGGGGCTTCTGGTGTCGGGCTCACGTTCTGGTCCTTTTGTCAGATTGAGACTTAGTGGGCCGAACCCAAATGTTAGGTTTGATAGGCTATAAATATAAGCCATCACCTACTAACACTATCGCTGCTTTTGTGGCATCTTTGGAAGGTGGTCCCGGGTGCGAAAAAACCATTGGGGAGGGACATGCTTATGTAGGGCAGAAGGGTCCCTCTACATCCTATGATCTACCATCTGTTGGTACTCAACAGGAAAGGGGTGAGGATAGCACTAATTTTACTAATCTTGAATTGATGGAGATGTACCAAACTGTCATTGTTAAAGTGGATAAACAAGGGGAGGAACTTGCCACTTTAACATAATTAGTGCAGCAGCTGGTGTCACAACAAGCCATAATTACAGCTCAACTGCTGCACAAAACTCCATCTACAAGAAGCATTGGCACATCACCAAATTCTTAAAGCTCTTCTTCTTTTTCAGATGACACTCCTCCAGCTGACAAAAAGGGGGAGACAGCTATTGAAGACATTTTGTCAACTGAAGAGAGTACTGATCCTAAGGGGGAGGAAAGAAAAAGTGATGACACTGTTATAACTGCTACATCATCACATAAAGAGGTGGAAGGTGAAAAGATGGTAATTGACGAAGAAGATGAGGAGCAACATACATTTGAGGGGGAGCAGGAAATGGAAATTGAAAAAGAAGAAGTAATTACTACTGCAAAGATTGATGAAGTCATATTTACTACTGCAGAGTTTGTTACTACTGCCCCTCCAATTTCTGTTTAGGATATAATTGCTACTGCACCTATTACAACAACTGTTTCTATTGAAGGGGTTATTAATACCGAAGATCTAGTTACTACTGCCAGTTCAATTCCCACTGATCTTCTAGTTTCTACTAAAGCTACTACATCATTAATTCCTCCAACAGTATCAATTCCAATGGATGAAGCTCCAACAGCAATCTTCACTGAAGCAACAACTATTACAACGATTACTACTGCCACATCAATTTCTATTGTTGATGAAGAAGTTGTTGCTGAAGAACTATTAAAGCTAGAAAGAAGCAAGATCCTTGAACAAAGGAAGATTGAGCAAGCTTCACTACCCAAACAGAACGGAGTTGAAATTTCTATTTCTGCAAATAAATCAAGATTGGTTGAAGGAGTTGACTTTGTCCTTGATCCAACTGTATCATCAGGTATGAGACCAATTATACCTCCTCACACTGTTTACATTCCTACAGTTATTACTCAAGTTGACTATGTTAGTGCAAGATATGCAATGACTAGATGTTCTATTATGTTTTGGTTACATAGTATTATATTAGCCTGTATATAGATAGCTTAGTGGGCTGCGCACGGACTTGCATGTCCGTGAGGCCCAATAGAGTCCAAGCCCAAACTAGCTGAACATGTTACTCTATAAATAGAGGTGTTCTGGGTAGTTTAGGGCTGTTGGTTTTTGGAGAGAATTCAGAGTTTATACTTCCGGATTGTAACAAGTGTTTTGTTAATCAGAAGTATTAGAATTCGGTAATTGTGTTTCTTTCTTTATTACGTTCGATTATAATCTGTGCATGTTCTACTGATTACGAGATTCCGCCTCGTGATTAGTGAGTTTAATCCTGTAGATCGGACCACTGGGACCTACAATTGGTATCAGAGCAAACGCATCGTTTGCTCTCTATCGAGATTTGGTTCAGGGTTAAATTCAGGTTTTAATCGATTCTGGAAATTAGGGTTCTTAATACATCTTCGACGGCGGTTTGTGAGAATTAGGGTTTTTGTTACATCTTCGGCGGTGGGATTACAGTTTAGAGTTTACAGATTAGGGTTTCTCTGCTTGTTCGTGGACACATCTCTGAGGATACTTCTTCGTGGATTTTTCTTCGTGGATTTTTCTTTGTGGTTACGTCTTCGTGGATAAGTCTTCGTGGATACATCTTCGTGGAAACAACTTCGTGGATACATCTTCGTGGGAACAACTTCGTGGATACATCTTCGTGGGAACATCTTCGTGGATACATCTTAGTGGGTACATCTTCGTGGTTTCATCTTCGAGGTTACATCTTCGTTAGTGGATCTTCCAAGTCTGCGAACAACATCTTCGTGCCTCTTCGCCGAACAACTTCTTCGTGATACACAAACTTCTTCGCCGAACACATACATCTTCGCCAAACACATACATCTTCGCCAAACATATACATCTTCGCCGAACACATACATCTTCGCCAAACACATACATCTTCGCCGAACACATACATCTTCGCCAAACACATACATCTTCGTGAACATCTTCGCCAAACATCTTCGCCATACATCTTCGTCAAACATCTTCGCCTTACATCTTCGCCTCGTCTAACATCTTCGCTGATTTCTTTTAAAATGGATTCACGACAGTCAACTAATACCCCTCCTAAGTTAATCAAATCTTCACAGTATTTCGAATGGGCCGATAAATTCGAATCCTTCTGTCGGTATAATGACGTACAAATGTGGATACTATGTGTCGATACAAAATACACACCTCCAATGCAGGCTTCTAGTATAAATGCTGGTGTAAATGTTCCTATTGAAATCTCTTCCTTCACAGCTGAGCATAGAAGAGTATATGATGCTGAAAATCGAGCATGGGCAAGTCTGAAAATGGCTCTGCCTATTGAAACGATACACATATGTCAAGTTCACAAAACTGCTTATGAACTTTGGAAAGCAATCGAGACTCAATACGTTGGAAATGCTGCTCAACAAAGAAGCAGAGGAAGTGTACTTAAACGACAATTCAATACGTTCAGAGCAGGTTTAAATGAAAATTTTGAAGACACTGTCAATAGATTTCACAACTTGCTTTCTGACCTTGCAAGAGCTCGTATAACTATTAGAGAAGAAAAGGTAGAACGATTTTTGGATGCATTACCCAAACGATGGGAAGTGTACGTGAACTTAGTGAAAGATGAATATTATCAGACAAAAGAAATAACTTTACCACAGGTAATTGAGAGATTTAGAGGATATGAACAAACACGTTTAACTATCGATGCAGTTGCAGAACACACACCCTATGGACAACCCTCAACATCTGATGCTTCTGTGAATGCAACTGCGTTCATATCTGAAAATGGTCAAGCAACTTCTGATACGCATTCCTCTATCGATACCACTACACCTGCAGGAGTACCAAAAGCTGCCAACTCTCATCAAAGAATGCTTATGAGCGTTAAATCTGCAGAAGAAAGTTTAGAAATCTTATCATGTTTCTTGTCTGCTTACGGTAATCAAGTTCAAGGTAAAATCACTGATCCAGGATTGTGGGACGAACACTTTAGTCAAGTCGATCAGGATGACCTAGAGGAAATGGACTTACAATGGCAAACTGCCATGATTACAAATAGGATCAAGCGATTTATGACTAGAACAGGACGTAGTCCTCGAACCGGAAAAGCAGGTTTTGATAAATCCAAGGTGCGCTGTTTCAACTGTCAAGGTCATGGCCACTTCGCTAGAGAATGTCAACAGCCTAAGGTTGAATATAATCAAAGCCAAGACAAAACCAAGACCTCTTCTTCGCAACCACAACGCAGCTTAGCGTCACAGGCTATGATAGTCCAACACGATGATCGAACATATGATTGGCAAATTTGTACTGACGAAAGAAATCAAGCTCTCATGGCCTCTATTGAAGAAATTCGCAGTGAAGTCAGTAACACAGAAGCAGTATCCGGTACTGACAGTGATTCAAACTCCAGCGAAGAATATACTGAAGAGGTTGAAGAAAGTCAAAACACCTCTCAAGTTTGCAGCTGCACCATCGATCTATCCAACGAGAACCTTATCGCTAAAATGGGTGACCTCGACTCGAACAAGGCAAAGGTACTTCTTGACTCTCAATCTATGAAAGATTTCTGTAAATCCTATACGGTTTTAACTCTCCAAAACGATAATCTGACTAAGTTAGTATTCAATTTGGAGTCTCAGCAAACTGCTTTCAGACAAACCATCGCAAATTTAACTTATCAAAGAGATGAATTTTCAAAGCAATATCATAAAACTGAAACAGATCGAACGGCCCTTTTATCAAATGTCGGTATTTTGACACAAAAAGTTGACTTATTATATGAATGTATCGAAACTGAAAAGAAAAAATTTGCTGAGAAGGTCCAAGAGTTAAATCTTTGTGAAATACAACTAACTGAGCAGGAAAGAAAGTTCGAGCA
The DNA here is from genome assembly GCA_910822075.1 of Senecio squalidus. Lineage (NCBI taxonomy): Eukaryota > Viridiplantae > Streptophyta > Magnoliopsida > Asterales > Asteraceae > Senecio > Senecio squalidus. Next base: position 43,285,259 of record CAJVGC010000582.1, on the reverse strand, counting down.
GTTTCGTACTTCGTCAAGCACCTTGAATTCCATCTTGAGTCGTCAGTGTACAAGTGGAAAGTCTGAAGGTCTAGGGTACAATGAAACACCACCTCCGTATAATAACAACTTTAGTTTTTTCAAGAACGGGCCTCCACAACCTGAAAATTGTGAATCTTCAAGCTCCACGGATCAGAAAAATAAAGCAAATCAAGAGCAACAAGCCACAAACGCTCCACCTCAACCCTCAACATGTGAACCTTTGAAGGAAACATTCGTATCAAGTAACGACATCAAATCTAAGCAAAGTTCATCCTCTGATGCTAATCCAGATCAATCAAATAAGATGGAAACTTTAAACTGCTTCAAATGTCGTGAACGTGGACACGTGGCTTCCGTTTGCACGAACAAGCGAAAAGAAACTCAAGCTAAACCTACTTCCACGCAGTCAGCTAAATCCACTCCCACGCAGTCAGCTAAATTCACTCCCACGAAACCAGTTCAAATTCTACGAAACCCACATCACGAAGTCCAACTTCAAACTCACGATATTATGGACACAGTAAACCAAGCACGGGACAATTTTCTCAACGTCCACACCAGCGGCCACAACAACCTTTTGTTCCATCTTATCGCCAACACCATTATGATCACCGCTCCCACAGTCCTCCACGACATCACCATCATAATCATTACCCAAGTCCTCCACAATACCATCACGGAAATTACAATCATAGCCCTCCGCGTCCTCATTATGAACCACGTCATTACACAAATTCCCGTTACAGTTCCCCACCAATGAGTCATACAGTTCCTTACAACTCTAACAGTCATTACTCCACACGCCACACATCTCCAATCTCTCACCAAAATAAAGGAATTTACAAAAGAGTCACATATGTGACTGAGAACGGTCAATCCAGGTCTGCCATGGCCTGGGTTCCCCATGACAACTAATAACTTTATCTTGTGTGCAGGAACCGGGTCACCGACTCGTCAACAACTGGTACGTTGACAGTGGCTGTTCCAGGCACATGACAGGAGAAAGAAGTCTGCTTAACAACTTCGAATCTGGAAAGAAAGGTCGAGTAAATTTTGCTGGAGAAAAGGGTGGAGAAATAACTGGAATTGGATCAGTTACAAACGGAAAAATCACACTGAAGGATGTATTTTACGTCAGGCAGCTAGAACACAATCTGCTCAGTGTCTCTCAAATCTGCGACAATGATAATCCTGTGTATTTTACCAAGAAGGAGGTTTTGATTCTTAAATCCGGAATTGATATTCCTGAGGATCTGATACTGATGCGTGCACCAAGAATGAAAAACACGTATATTATGGATATGAACAACACTGAACTCACCACCGATTCAACATGTCTTTTATCCAAGTCAACTAGTGAAGAAGCCATGCTTTGGCACAGAAAGATGGCACATTTACACTTTCGGAAGATGAATGAGATCATAAAGAAAGAGCTAGTCCTTGGAGTTCCACTCAAACGATTCGAGCATGAAGATAAATGCATTCCATGCAAACTCGGAAAGCAACACAAGCAACATCACAAGTCCAAGGCCATCAACACAATCGAGACAACATTCGAGCTAATGCACACTGATCTTTTCGGTCCTATTGCACAAAGAAGCTTCGGAGGAAAATACTACTGTCTAGTAATCACCGATGATTACACTCGCTACTCTTGGGTCTACTTTTTAGGCACTAAGAGTGAAACAGCTGGCACGTTAATCAACTTCTTCGACATGATCAAAAACGTATACAAAGCTAATGTCAAGCGTCTGCGAAGCGATAACGGGACAGAATTCAGGAATTCCACGATGACCTTCTACTGTCTTGCAAATGGAATAGTTCAACAACATAGCGCTCCATATGAACCACAGCAAAATGGTGTCGCTGAGAGGAAAAACAGAACTTTAATAGAAGCTGCACGTACCATGTTAGCTGACTCACTTCTCCCCGTTACATTCTGGGGGGAGGCAGTAAATACAGCGTGTTACGTCCTCAATCGAGTTTTGACAGTGAAACGGTTCAATAAAACGAGTTATGAACTACTTAATAGTCGTAAGCCTAATCTTGCTGGATTGGAACCCTTTGGGGTTCCTTGCACCGTTTTGAAAACAAATTATACCACCAAGTTCGCACCCAAAGCTGTCCAAGGATACTTTCTTGGATATGTTGAGGGTTGCGCGAACAAAAGAGTTTATCTTAAAACTTCACGTACAGTGGAAATTGTTTTTAACTTGGAAATAACCAGTTACACTTTTGAAAAACAAACTGGTCCAGCTATCGCTTTTGACTATGATGCTTTATTTAAATCATTTAACGTTTCTCCTAGTGTGTCTCATACAGGAACAGAGAACCCGAGTTTCTCCTCTGATGATGAAGATACAGTTTTTCCTCGTACTACTGTTATTCAAGCAGATGACCAAGACGATGTGGCAGAACCACTCGACGACGACAATCCAGCCGATGATCAATAAAATGTGGCAGAACCACATAATGCAAACGCTCAATACGGTGCGGCATTCCCGCCTGTCATGTCTCGCATTCACAAGGATCACCCACCCGACAACATTATTGGCGATCCCGATGCACCCGTTCAAACTCGAACACAAATAGAGGATTTACAAGGCATGTATGCCTTGGTCACCACCTCCAAAGATTTCAACAATTGTCGATTTCTTTGCTTCGTTTCTCAAGATGTTCCTGCTAACATTCATATGGCTCTTAAGGATGCAAACTGGGTCCATGCCTGTCAAGAGGAATTAGCTCAATTCGAGAAACTAGGGGTCTGGATACTTGTGATTCTGCCCGATGACGCCTACGCTATAGGCACTAAATGGGTTTTCCGATGCAAACGAGACGACCGCGGAATCATCACTCGAAACAAATCTCGATTAGTGGTACAAGGGTTTTATCAGGAAGAAGGATTGGATTTTCAGGATGTCTTCGCCCCAGTCGCTCGCCTCGAGGCTGTTCGTCTCTTCTTAGCATACGCCTCACACATGGGATTTACAGTTTACCAACTCGATGTTAAAAGTGCTTTCCTTTATGGTAAAATCGACGACACCGTCTATGTTCAACAACCCCCTGGCTTCGAAGACCCACAACACCCTGATAAGGTTTACAAGCTTAACAAAGCTTTATACGGTCTTCATCAAGCCCCTCGTCTGTGGTATGGAACATTGTCAACTTTTCTCTTAGAATCCGGTTTCAAGAGAGGTCGTATCGATAGCACCCTGTTTATCAAAGATTCACCCAAGGCTAAACTATTGGTTCAAGTCTACGTGGATGATATTATCTTCGGTTCCACTGATAATCAGATGTGTAAGGACTTTGAAAAGCTTATGAAAGACAAATTCGAGATGAGCGCTATGGGTGAACTCAAATTATTTCTAGGACTACAGGTCGAGCAACTACCAGACGGAATGTTTGTTCATCAATCCAACTATGTCACTGAAATGCGGAAGAAATTCAACATGACCGATGCCAAGCCAATTGCTACTCCCATTTCACAGCAGCACAATCTTGAACCAAACGCACAAAACGATCCTGATATGGATCCCACTATTTATCGCGGCATTATAGGCTCCTTAATGTATCTTACTGCATCTCGTCCTGACATAATGTTTGTTGTATGTTTATGTGCCAGGTTTCAAGCTTGTCCTAAGATGTCTCATCACTCTGCTCTAAAGAGGATTCTTCGCTACCTTAAAGGCCGACCGCGGCTGGGTCTCTGGTATCCCAAAGGAAGCGACCTCTTTCTCGAAGCATTCACCGACTCGGATTTGGGTGGATGCAATATCGATCGAAAGTCAACCTCCGGTGGTTGTCAATTTTTGGGAGGACGCCTCGTGTCTTGGCAATGCAAGAAACAGACAACCGTCTCCGTCTCATCCTGTGAAGCTGAATATATCGCTGCGGGTAGCTGTGTCTCACAGGTTCTCTGGATACAACAACAGATGCTGGATACGGTTCATCCTATACCTCTACTCCTATTAATATAGATAATGAGGCTGCCGTTTCTGTTATTAAAAATCCTGTTAAACATAGCAAAACCCGTCATACTGATTTTAAGCACCACTTTATTCGAGACTATTATGAAAAGAAACTCATCGATATCATTCGTGTCTCTTCCGAAAACAACTTGGCCGACCTCGTCACTAAGGCTTTTGACAAATCTCGCTTCGAGTCACTTGTTCACCGTATTGGACTTCGCAATTTAGATTAACCAACGTTTTTCTTTTTTTTTTTTTTTTTAAAAAAAAAAAAAAAAAAAAAAAAAAAAAATTAGTGTAACTTAGTTCGAAATCTAATATTCGAGATGAAGATAACTCCTGCTTATGACTCTTGTCTTAGATCGGGTTTACTGCTTTGACATGCATCTATAATTCTCCATCATATTTTAATTTAACCTCCAGTGTCTTGTGGCCTTTCGTCTTCTAGTTGTTCTCGATAGGGTGGTTTGTCTGGTTTAAACACCTCTTGAGTCTTACATTAAACGACTTAATTTGGTCTGCCACAATAAAGGTTGAGATTAGATTTCTGTTACGAGTCATATGTTGCGCTTACAGATGGGATTTACTCACGTTGAATTACAAATAATGAGTATGCTCTTAAGTTACTGAATTCATATAAGCGGCCTTTGAAATCTGAGTCAGTATACCCTCGGGGTGCCCTTGTTCACCTAGCCACCTAAGGCCTTTACGGTTTGGGATCGGTTGGTAGAAAGCTTGCCATAGGATTTCATAGAAAGTCAGCAGAATTCTTTAACCCTTTTATACTTCATTGCTGATAGTCTTTGACTTACGTAATACAGTTTCTTTAATATTCATCATGAGCTATCCCTTCGCCAGTTTCATATGCTGCCCTTGTCTAGGTTGGTAACCACTCCATACCACTCGTAACTTAAAACACTTCACAAATACCTAGCGTGCTCTCCGAATTTTGTCGAATGTCTGATTTACGTGGGAGCTTTTCTGCTTAAACTTCAAACCAGCTTACTTGTAATTAAAACTCTCTCTGATGACTAAACGACAGAACGGTTAAATTGGACAACTACACAAACATGGATTTAAATTAAATTATCTTTGGACCCCGATAAGCAATCTGATCGAATCTTGTTTCCTACATGTATACTACGTTTTTTGCTTAATTAACGTTATGTTTTTTTGTTTGTTCATTAATTTTTACCTTATTTCTGAAATTTTCTATAACTTTTTAAACGTTGGTTAAACACTCAAGAGTCCATTGGGCCCAGCCTACCAGGCCCAGCCTCACCAGGCCCATAGGCCCATTCTTGGTCCTTAAATACCCTCAGGGGAATTCATAATTTCACTTTTCACCTTTCCATTTTTTTTACATTCTCGGAGCTAGGGTTTCTTCTTTTTCACACACGAAGTTCTTCTTAAGGTTGACTATTCCCTCAAGTAAGTTCTTCTTTTCTTCGTTGATATTCATATGAGTTCGTCAAACTTGCTTGATGTGTTCGTGATTCTATGTGTTCATCTATGTTAATATGGGTTTTACCTTCAAAAATCTGGGTATTTAATTCAAAATCTGGGTTTAAATTCATAATCTGGGTTATAAACTTGGTCGTGATATGTACGTGTTCTTGATGTGTTCGTCTCAATTTGCTATGTTTTGCTTTGTTGATCATCTTCGTTGATGTTATTGCTTGATGATCATCTTCGCCTAGGTGTCCAGAAAACTGATATGCCTTAGAATTTTTTCCCATAAATTGAACGAAGACACATCTTCGTCTCTATTAGGTCTGTCAGACGAAGACACATCTTCGTCCCTTTAGCACTGTCAGACGAAGACACATCTTCGTTCCTCTTAGGTCTGTCAGACGAAGACACATCTTCGTCCCTTTTAGGTCTGTCACACGAAGACACATCTTCGTCACTCTAATGTCCATCACACGAAGACACATGTTCGTCTCTTTTAAGTCCAACACACGAAGACATGTCTTCGTCACTATTTTTCAGACGAAGACACATGGACGAACACCTTCTTCGTCACTATATTACCCATGTGTTCGTTTTACATGATATTTGCTTAAACTGCTCCACGAACATGCATGCTCGCCAACTCTAATGTTCGGCATACATGTTCGTGTCTATCATATCTAACATGTTCGTATTTACAAATTTCACAGATGGCGAGACAATTTGATAGACGTCACAATCAAGCAGTGAATTTCGCTCTAGACGACCCTGCATCAGTTCCGTTTCGCGAGACAATTCTATTTTTACAACACTCTCGGATGTCGTTTATTCTCAGTGAAGATCTTCCAATAAATATCCCGTTGGTTCAGCAGTTCCTCACCAACCTTACACATGTCGATCTTCTACATCCGGTTACCGCGACACACAAGGACGGTTTACGAACAGTCGTTAATGATCGGGAAATCATATTCAGCAGTACTACTCTACGGGAAATATTTCGTCTTGGCCGCAGCTCATCTGAAAGTGCCCCTTCATCATTTGGCACCCGATTTCTTGGTCGAAAGTTGCCATTACTGGGATACGCCGGGCCATTCCCCACTTTCTCTTTTCCAAAGGGCAAATTTCTCGGCCCATGGCGGTATTTGGTCCACGTGTTTGTCTTTGTGTTCAAGTTTTCCAAGACATCCCATGACAATATCGACAATCTACTGCTGTCGATGATGCTCAGTCTGGTACTCAATAAACCTTATCCCGTAGCTGAGTATGTATTCCAAATGTTCCAAAATGATCTGAAGGTGACTACGCCCAACACACTCATGCTGTACCCGAGATTCATTATGATTATATTACGACACTTCATCCCTGATCTCCCACTTCAGAATCTTCAGACGCGGGTTAATCAGATCGGTTCTGCCAAGTTGTTTCACACTTGCCAAAAGATTCATCCGCGACCTGATCACGAGGCCCAACCCACGGATGAACCTCTTTTTGGGGCTCTTGTTGATCTGCGTTTCGTTGACACAGATGTTGATGAGGATGCTCATTTTCTGTCGAGCGAGCCTCGTACTGTGTCTACTGGTCCTTCAGCGCCTAGCAAGCCAAAGGCTCGGCCAAAGCGCAAGGCTAAGATTCCTATCGCCGTGGACTCTACATCCAGCGATACCACCTTCAGGGATATTGAAAATTATCTCGAGAGTCCTCCGCTCTCTGCCATTCCTGAGCAGCCACCTCATACTCCACCTGGGAGTCATCAGTCAATTGCTACTGAGGTGATCGTAACTTCTCCTGCTCCTAATACTAGAGCTGTTGATACTCCTACGCAGGTCAACGATGCGGCAACTGAGGAACTTAACTTCGATGATGTTACTTCCTCGTTTCATCCATCCAATCGCGGGAAACGCCCATTCCCTGGCAATGATGATTCTGGATCCTCTACCGCACCTGAGCGCCCACGCAAGAAAAGGGCCGCGGAGAATCAACCTAATCTTCATAACTTACATTCTCTTGTGTTTGCAGCTTTCTGAACAGGTTGCTACTCTTTTGAAGTCTGATGCTGAGAAATCCCTACGCATTTCTTCTCTTGAAGCCCAAGTTGCACTGCTCTCGAATCGGTCATCTGCTCAGGGGGAGGAACCGTGCAAAGCATCTGCCGTTAGACAACGAAGGGATGATCCCGATGATGATCCAGATGCTGCACGCCAAAGAGAGCAGATTGCCTCTACTTCTCAAGCACTGGTTATCTATCGCTCTGCAGATCAGGGGGAGCAATCTCAGCAGCACAAACAAGATGGAGAAAATCAACAACAGGAACAGGAGATTGAGGAAAGTACGGACGATACTTGGCTATTTGAGGAAGACGGAGATTATGGTTTTCAATCACCAGCAACTACTGCAACTACTGAGGAAGCTAACATTGAAGAAGAAGGGGAAAGCGTTCCGCAACCAAGCCTTGAAGAACGACGAGGATGGTTTCGAAAGCTCGATCCTAAGAAGCAGAAACCGCTCATCAGCAAGTTCTTCATCAGAGAACGTCAGCCACATCTGGGTATAATCAGCTGGATGTTTGACTCTGAATTGCAGGTGTTTGTGATTAAGAGATTTGATGGAGTTCAGTTCTTAAGCAAAGAACGGGAAAATTTTAATTCATTCCCGAGGTCAGAACTCATCTGTTTGTCAAAGCTTAATCTGATAAACAAAGGAAAAGACGAGTATGCAAACTGGGTAGAAAGAGTGATCAAGGTCGAAGCTAGAAGCGGGACATTCAAAGAATTTACTCCAGCTATCGGGAAGATCATGATCTCAAAGAAGAAGATAGATCCGGAAACAGGAAAACTTGCGAGAAGAATGCGATATCCTCCTATCGCTTGCTTGACGAAGATTCCGATGAAGGACTTCGGTCGTGATATACTAGGTGACTTGCATGTTTGGGCTGTAGATTCTGCGACTGGTGAAGCTGTGATGTATAAGAAAGATGATGAAGTCAGAGATGGTATGACCGAGATTCTGAGAGTCATTGATGCTACTCAACTGGCGAATCTGACGGAAAACGATCTGAAGATGTTAAAGAAAGATCACATCGTTACTCTGGCTGGATGGGAAGATATTGGTAGAGATTACCAAAGGATCGTTGATGGGTGTTTGAACTTGCAAGTTAATGCAGATAGCGATATGCTGATCAGAGAATAGAAGCATCAGTCAAGGGGGAGTTTGTTAGTGCAAGATATGCAATGACTGGATGTTCTATTATGTTTTGGTTACATAGTATTATATTAGCCTGTATATAGATAGCTTAGTGGGCTGCTCACGGACTTGCATGTCCGTGAGGCCCAATAGAGTCCAAGCCCAAACTAGCTGAACATGTTACTCTATAAATAGAGGTGTTCTGGGTAGTTTATGGCTGTTGGTTTTTGTAGAGAATTCAGAGTTTATACTTCCGGATTGTAACAAGTGTTTTGTTAATCAGAAGTATTAGAATTCGGTAATTGTGTTTCTTTCTTTATTACGTTCGATTATAATCTGTGCATGTTCTACTGATTACGAGATTCCGCCTCGTGATTAGTGAGTTTAATCCTGTAGATCGGACCACTGGGATCTGCAGACTCAAGTGAGAAAGCTATGGGAAAGAAGGTAATGGTTGATACAAGTGACAAAGAGAACAAAAGAAAAAGAAAGAAATAAAGAGAGGAGAAGGTAGCTGAGTTTGCTGCTTTTCAACTTGCTGCTGAAGACTTGGATGTGTGAACTGATCCAGCTACCATTGTAGACATTCACACCAAGCTTCAAATTGCTGAAATGGAAAAGATAAAGAAGTTAAGAGATTTAGCATTGAAAGCTGAGCTAGAACAGGAGATGGTTGGTTTGGCTCAAGTTGAAAGAGAGAAGAAAAGAAAAACTTCAAAGAAACTATCCACTCAAGACAAGTTAACTGAAGACAAGAAAAAGTTCATGGAACACTTAAAATCCAAAGGCTACCAGGGAAAATCATTGGGGCCAATGAAGATTGGGAACTTACTTGCTTTGGTTGAGAAGGAAAAGAAGAAAGATTACCAAAAGAAACTCAGACTCACAAAACAAGAAAATCAGAAACAACATGAGTTAGAGAGGTCAATGAAGAGAGCACAAGAAACAGGCAGACCCATGTTTGATGCTCAAGGGAAGGAGATTCATAATCCTTTTACTCCTGTCAAGCAAAATCCTCCTGAGCAGCTGAAGAGGAAGAAATCATGTTCTACAAGAGTTATTCAGAAGAAAAAAAGAAGATAAGACATTCCTACTTCAACTACTGCTCAAAGAAGTCCTAGTTTACCAACAGTTCAAGTCAAGAAGGAACCAGTCACTATTGAAGAAAAAAAAGATGATATTGAAATATCAGAAGATGACTGTTCAGCCTTGATTGTACAAGAAGAAGGACTTAGGATTGAACCACTTGCAGTTGAGCTACCTGAGATCATTGACTGTAAGTACACTGGTGGACCAAACAAAACAGAATATGTGGTAACCAGACAAGACAAATTCAAGACAGTTGTACCAGCCTTTCACATAATGCTTAGAGATTTCTCAAGTGATGATCTGGAGCGTGTTATGTTATTGGCAAGATTAAATATTCAAATTCTAGAGGAGAAAGCTCTAGAGTAGACATGGCTATGGATTGGTTGAATGGAATGTTTGAACGAGGTATTGAGAAAGTTAACCCTGCATTCAAGAAAGGAGGGCCAAACAACCCTGTGATTAAGTGGTATATGTATGAACGAAGTGGTACTTACTCAATAGTTAGAACACATGGTGCAATGGAGTTCTATCTAGTTGATAGAAAGTATGACTTAGGGTTGAGGACTCTGAAGGAACTGATCAAGGTGTGACTACATGGTCTTGTGGCTTCCAAGATGGCACATGAGCTGGTTTGGAGCATTATGCAGCAGCTTAATGAAGAAATTGCAAAAGAAGCTGAGAAGAAGAACTTGAATGATAATTGATAATATTTTGTAATTGAAGTAGTTAAAACTGATGTAAAAACTTGTACGTTCAATATTTATAAAAGTTCAAGTTACGGGGAGATTGTTAGGATTAGAACTTAGTTAAATTAGTTTTACGTTCATTAATATTGCTTCTAACTACTGCTATGAAGGTACTGCTCAATTACTACTGACCAAAGCAGTTACTACGGAAGGAAGACAAGTTGCTACTGCAGTTGTAGTTAATACTGAAGACCTATCATTATCATTACTACTGCTCAACTCATTACTGCGGGAAGTCTGTTTCTGCTGCAACACACTTGCAATACAAGTTTAGAATAAGAATTACAATTGTAGATAGATTGTATTTCCTTATTGATAGATGTTTCCTATTTTCTAGATAGGTTAGCCTCAAGGTCTATATATAGATCCTTGTAAATTGATAGAAAACACGTTGTATTTATAATTTTAATTAATTCAATTGAGGCTTATAATTCGGAAAACTTATTGTTCATAATTGTTCATTACATTACGTTATTGTTTGATTGATTAACTTGTTAATATAAAAGTGTTCAATCCACTGCTGAACTTCTTCGATAGATCACGATCTTACAAAGAAAAGTTTAGGTTTACAAACGTTCTTGATTCTGACAAAACTGATTATTTCATATTTTATTTGTAGGTTCGTAATACGCTAAGTCTCTTTCAACTAAAATGATGTCATTCTTAGCATTATCATTATCCGAACGAAAATGATGCCATCCTTCCTATTTGAAATTGATTATTTTTTTACCCTTGATTTGTTGTTTCCAATTTTGAAAAGTTACCTTCAACTTAACAAAAAAAAGTCAAATTGAGCGAAAATGACGTCATCTTTCGCATTATCATTATCCGAACGAAAATGACGTCATCCTTTCTCTTTAAAACTGATTATTTCATATTATCAAATATTTGTAGGTTCGTATTATGCAAAATCACTTTCAACTAAAAAGTAAATCAAATTATGCGAAAAATGACGTCATCCTTCCTCTTTGAAATTGATTATTTCTTTTACCCTTAAATTGTAGTTTCCAATTTTTTAAAGTTATCTTCAACTAAAGAAAACAAAGTCCAATTATACGAAAATGACGTCATCGTTCTTATTATTTTTAAAAAAACCAAAATGACTTTATCCTTCCTCTTAAAAATTAATTATTTCATATTCCTGAATATATGAAGGTTCATATTACGCTAAAGTTACCTTCAACATAAAAAAAAAAATTAAATATGCGAAATATGATTTCATCTTTCGCATTATCATTATCCGAACGAAAATGACGTCATATTTACTTTTTGAAATTAAATGTTTCTATAACCATAAATTTGTAGGATAAAATTTTTCCAAGTTACCTTCAACAAAAGAAAAGTAAGTCAATTTATGCGAAAACATTCGTCACCTTTCGAAAAATGACCTCATCCTTAGCATTATCATTATGCGGGCGAAAATGACGTCATCCTTCGTCGTTGAAATTGATTATTCCTTTTACCCTGAATTTATGGTTTCTTATTTGGAAAAGTTACCTTCAACTAAAGAAGAAAAAAAAAGTCAAATTATGCGAAAAATGACGTCATCGTTCGCATTATTGTTATTAGAAGAAAAATGACGTCATCCTCCCTCTATAAAATTGATTATTTCATATTCCCTAAAATTTTAAGGTTCATATATTGCGAAAGTTACATTCAACATAAAAAAAACTCAAATTATGCGAAATATGACGTCATCTTTCGCATTATCATAATCTGAACGAAAATGACGTCATCTTTCCTCCTTGAAATTAAATGTTTCTTTTACCCTATATTTGTAGGATACAATTTTGCAACGTTACCTTCAACTAAAGAAAATAAGTCAAATTATACGAAAAGTGACGTCATCGTTCAAATAAAACGTTATTAGAACAAAAAGGAAATCCTCTTTCCTCGCTAAAACTAATTATTTCATATTTTATTTGTAGGTTCGTAATACGCTAAGTCTCCTTCAACTAATAAATAAATCAAATTATTCGAAAAATGACGTCATTCTTAGCATTATGATTATCCGAACGAAAATGACGTCATCCTTCCTATTTGAAATTGATTATTTTACCCTTGATTTGTAGTTTCCAATTTTGAAAAGTTACCTTCAACTTAACAAAAAAAAGTCAAATTGAGCCAAAAGGATGGCATCCTTCGCATTATCATTATCCGAACGAAAAAGACGTCATCCTTTATCTTTAAAACTGATCCTTTCTCTTTAAAACTGATTATTTCATATTATCAAATATTTGTTGGTTCGTATAATGCAAAATCACCTTCAACTAAAAAGTAAATCAAATTATGCGAAAAATGACGTCATCCTTTCTCTTTGAAATTGATTATTTCTTTTACCCTAAAATTGTAGTTTCCAATTTTTTAAAGTTACCTTCAACTAAAGAAAACAAAGTCCAATTATACGAAAATGACGTCATCGTTCGTATTATTTTTAAAAGAACTAAAATGACGTCATCCTTCCTCTTTATGTCACACCCCGCTAAAGCGGAAACACGAAGTGTGAAGAGCTGGAATTCCATTACACGGGTTATAACAAAACATAACGGTTTCAAGTCATTGATTAAATAAATAAAGAGTTTACAAATTCAAAGACAACCAAGTCATTCAGTATTTCAACACAAATACATAATTTAAGTTCAAAATAAATTCCCAAAAGTAAAGGACTAGTCTTTTCCCAATACAAATCTCACGCAACCATCCTGACCCGTCCACGCCATGCACTTCATCCTTACACTTAATTTCCTGAAACATAAGATAAAGTGTCAATTACAAAAAGTAGTGAGTGAGTTACAGTTTAGGTTTCTCGACAAAAGTTTTGGTTAAGTATATAAAAGTAAAAAGTTTCATAAAAGAAAGATAGCGGGTATAGTCGCTTAAAATTTATATACTCTTAAAATTTTCGAAGCAGCGGGCATAACAATACCCTAAAGTTTGTACAGACACAAGTGTAACAATACTTAGTAAAATAATAGTTGCGGCATCAATCGCTAAAAGAATGTTTATGCGTATACAAGTAACTAATTAGAATCTTGTATCAACCTCTTGGCATTCTATAACATAAGTGTACACACTAAACCGATTATTCAACCGTGAGGCCCCTTACCCCGCACTATCTACGAGGAGTATAAATGATCATAGCAACATGTACTTAGACTGCCATCTAAGCAAGGAACGGTTCTTTCCTAAGTATCGATACCCATTATTAATAAACGGCTCAAAGCTAATAGTATGAAGAAAGAAAAAGATGGGCACTAATTTAATTTTGTTTCAAAATGATAGTAGGCACTTAAGAATCGCGTTATAATCTCATCAAGGGTTGGTCTCGTATACAAGTAATCATAAACTAGTTTAGCCAATTAGGGGGCAAGCCGATAAGTTTAAAATAAGCCAATAGGGGCAATAAAGTGTTTTACGCATATGATCACAAAGTTTCCAAAATAGATCAATAGTTCACAATAGTTTCCAAAAGTTCACAATAGTTGCATAAATTCATAATAGTTTCCAAAAGTTCACAATAGTTGCATAAGTTCATAAAAGTTTCAAAAGGCAATTAAATCTTATGTTTCCCCCAAAAAGTTATGTAAAAATACTTTAAATAAAGGGGTTGTAAGTCACGGGTTGCGAAGAGTAAGAATGCGGAAACCAGTCGGAAACAGGAGCCGGGAATCACGGAACGCCTATTAATACCAAGATAGTTCAATTTTCATTACCTTATTATGTTATTTCATATAGTATAATAGATAAATTTTAGTTAAACTTTAAGTGTCAAGGTCCAAATCGTCCAATATAGTCCGGAACGGTTAATGTTACGTTTTTGTCCAAAAGTCCAATTTAACGTTTATTATTATCATGTTACAAGTAAGTTGTTCGCTGAAGTGGTTTGGATTTTTCTAACGAAATTTGGGCAGCGCTTCCGCGCCCAAATTTCATATCCAAAAATCCAAGTTCCATTTCCGCTCACAAAACACATATAACACGATATCATATTCAATCTAGTCCATTTTAAGTCCAAATAGTCCATACAAGTCACAACGTTATTAATTTAATCAAACTCAGTCCCAAAATAATAGTTATGAAAATTCAGCGGTGCAAACAAGTTAAAACGTCCAAATGACAAAATTTCGGGAAAAATGGCATCTCTGTGCATCGTCCTGGACCTTAGGAATGACGCACAGAAGGCAAAAATGCCCCGCTGCGTCGTCCTGGTGCTTAGGGACGGCTCACAGGTCGTGATTTTTGGGTTTTTCTTGCAACACGTTTATTTTAGCCATAGATTCCGACATGCAATAAGTCTAAACTTAATAAAACTTCATTTTTACAGTTTCTAAAGTATTTTTAACCATAAATTTATGGATCTAAAGGTTATTTCGGTTAAAAATCGTTTTTGTCCATAAAAGGTTACAAATCTTTGTAAAAACTTATTTTTATGCTTTAGATCTTACATGCAAGTGTTTATTTATGCAAAAACAGTAAAATAAAAGAAATCTACCGGATGAAATTGTGTGGATGATGTTTTGGCCGGACTTGAGCTCCAAAAGTGGTAGAAAAGCTTGAAAATCGAAATAGTTTGGTCCTCCTTGTTTGCCTTGGTGTTTTAAACGATTTTGATGGTTAATTTTAATGTGTTTAGGGGCTGGAAATCTTCTGTATTTGATGTTTCTAGAGGGAGTTTTAGAGAGAAAGTTGTAGGTGTTTTTGTTTTTGATTATGAAAAATGGAAATGAAAAGAAAAGTAAAGAAATGAGTAAAGGGGTGGGTTGGGAAAGTAAAATGGCAGTAAATGATTGCCTAAAACGAGCTTGTTTGGGTTAAATGTTGTAGGAATCGAGACATGCAAAAATTCAAATAAATTTCGAGTCTGGTCCTTCCAGGACGGCGCACAAGGTCTTTGTGCGGCATCCTGGACCATTTTTGTAAAGATTTTTGTGACTTTTTTGTTTTTGCGTTATTGTTTCGTTGGACCTTTTCGTTAACTAAAAGTTCTTTAATATGATACGTTATGAACTTAGGAAAGTTCATTAGGTGTTTTCTTGGTATTAGGACTTATATATATTGATTCCGGGTGTGATTCCGACACTGACGCATTTCCGGTAAATGAATAGTTAAAGACAACGGCAGACAATATGAGAGACATTGAGTATAAAATGCACCTAAAATTGGACGGTTGTCACATTCTCCCCGGGTTGAGAGAAATTTCGTCCCGAAATTTAGTTCGTCCCATCATGAAGAAGTGTTCTCGAACATATGTGGATATTTTTGACGGATTTGGTCCTCAGGTTCCCACGTGAATTCGTGACCACGTCGGGAATTCCACCAAACCATGACAACAGGAACACGACTTTGCCTGAGTTGCTTGACCTCTCAGTTAACAACCTTAAGCGGGTCTTCAATGAAGTTGAGTTTGTTATCGATTTTGACCTCGTCAAGAGGGATGACGATGGTCTCATCAGATAGACACTTTTTCAAGTGTGAGACATGGAATACATTATGAACGTTCGGGAGAGACTGGGGGAGTTGAAGACAATAAGCAACTGGACCGATACGCTCTATGACCTCAAATGGACCGGTGTACCTTGGGCTTAGTTTTCCGCGCTTCCCGAAGCGAACTACCTCCTTCCATGGCGATATCTTGAGAAGCACTTTGTCGCCAACTTGGAACTCGAGGGGTTTCCTCCGGTTGTCTGCGTAGCTCTTCTACCGGGTACGGGATGTCTTCAGCCTTTCACGGATAATGGTGATCTTGTCAATGGTCTCCTAGACGATCTCGAGCCTCGTAAGTTGTCGATCGCCAGCTTCTAGCCAACAAAGCGGTGACCGACACTTACGTCCGTATAGGGCCTCGAATGGTGCGCACTTGATGCTGGCATGGTAGCTGTTATTGTAGGAGAACTCGACCAAAGGAAGGTGAGCGTCCCAACTTCCTCCGAAGTCAACTACACACGCTCTCAGCATATCTTCAAGCCTTAGGATCGTCCTTTCACTCTGACCATTGGTCTGAGGGTGGTATGCAGTGCTGAGGTCTAGTCGTGTCCCTAACGATTTCTAAAGGGCATTCCAAAAGTGGGACGTGAATCGACTATCCCTATCGGAGATGATGGAGAGAGGTGTTCCATGACGAGAGACGATCTCGTTGATGTAGATTTGAGCGAATTTCTCCATCGAGTGGTTTTCTCGTACCGGTAGGAAATGAGCGGATTTTGTCAAACGGTCCACGATGACCCAAATCGTGTCATTACCCCTAGCCCTACGGGGCAACCTGGTGATGAATTCCATAGAGATTTGCTCCCACTTCCACATGGGAATCTCCGGTTGCTGAAGTAGAACAGAGGGATTTTGATATTCCGCCTTGACCTTGGAGCAAGTAAGGCACTTGGCTACATACAAGGCGATATCCTTCTTCATGCTCGGCCACCAATTGGAATCCATGCTCGACCCTTGAAGCAGTAGATTCCGTTGGACTTGCGTTCGAATTCCTTTTCATGATTATGCAGCGTTTCGACCTTAATGTTCTCGGGTTTCAACGCTTCTTGCTGCGCGTTTGCGATCTGCGTTCGAAGACTTGTCTGAATTTGAATACCCAATGCTCGAACTCGAGATGGATTTACCCTTTCCTTCCGACTCAGGGCATCTGCTACTACGTTTTCTTTACCCAGGTGGTATTTGATCTCGTAGTCGTAGTCACTTAGCAGTTCTATCCATCTACGTTTCCTCATGTTGAGCATTTTATGGTCCAAAATGTGCTGAAGTCTCTTATGATCAGTGAAGACCGTACACTTAGTACCGTACAACTAGTTTATTTTTAAAGCGAATACGACGGCTCCCAGCTCTAAGTCGTGTGTTGTATAGTTATGATCGTGCGCTTTCAGCTGCCTAGAAGGGTAAGAGATGACTTTGTCTTTCTGCATTAGAACACACCCAAGTCCTTGATGGGATGCATCGCAAAACACTACGAAGTTATCCGTGTCCTCCGGCAGGGACAAAATTGGTGCGTGACATAGTTGATGTTTAAGCTTCTAGAATTAATCCTCCTGTTCCTTTCCCCAAATGAAGTCCTTGTCTTTCTGAGTGAGTTCGGTGAGGGGCTTAGCGATTTTCGAGAAATTCCCGATGAACCTTCGATAATAGCCAGCCAACCCTAGGAATTGACGGATTTCCGTAGGAGTCGTCGGGGCTTGCCATTTCTCGATCACTTCGATGAATCCCTTCCTGGTTGACCACATGACCAAGGAAGTTTACTTCCCGGAGCTAGAATTCACACTTCGAGAATTTGGGGTACAATTTCTGATCTCGGAGGAGTTCAAGATTGAGCTTAAGATGTTTCGCATGATCTTCCTTGTTTCTTGAGTAGATGCGAATGTCGTCTATGAACACAATAACGAATTTGTCTAGGTATGGCCTACACACTCTGTTCATTAGGTCCAAGAACACTGCTGGTGCATTGGTCAGACCAAAAGGCATGACGAGAAATTTGTAATGACCGTAACAAGTTCGGAATGCGGTTTTAGGAATGTCGGTCTCACTGATACGAACCTGGTGATAACCCGAACTGGTCGAACATGTCATCGATCCTCGGGAGTGGGTATCGGTTCTTGACAGTCAGCTTGTTCAGTTCACGGTAATCGATGCACATACGAAAAGATTCGTCTTTCTTTTTGACAAAGAGGATTGGGGCTCCCCAGGGGGACGAACTTTGGCGAATAAGACCATGGTCTAAGAGTTCCTGTAGCTGTTTTGACAGTTCCAACATTTCGACGGTATGGTGTCTTGGCAACCGGTGCTGCGCCAGGAACGAGGTCTATTCGGAATTCCACTTGTCGATGCGGCGGTAGCCCAGGCAAATCCTCGGGAAAGACTTCTGGATGATCCTTGACTACGAGAATGTCTTGGATTCGGCTTTTTGTAGATTTACCTTCGACGACATGAGCGAGGAATGCGTCATAGTTCTTTTCGAGGTACTTGCGCATTTTTATGGAAGATACGATGCGAAGTTGTCGTCCAGGCTTGTCTCCCTGAACAACGAGAGTCTCTTTTTCCGAAAAAGGGATACAAATGAGTTTGTCGAAATAGACGATCTCAGCCTGAAAGCGAGATAGCTAGTCCATTCCGACGATAACGTCGAAGCTTGATAGGTCGATAGGAATTAGATCGATGGGGAAAATTTTGTCAGATAAGCACAATGAACACCCTAAGATTATATCCTTAGCTTCAAACTCTTGGCCGTTAGCATATTCGACGGTAAAGCTATCCTTAAGAACTTTAGATCCTAGGTTAATGAGGGGTCTAAATTCTAAGGAAATAAAGCTTCTCTCAGCTCTTGAGACGAATAGTACGGAAGCAAAATGATCATTGATAGGAAACGTACCCGTAACTGCGTTGGGATCCTGACGTGCTTCTTCAGCTGTTAGTGCAAAAGCACGACCCCTACCTTGTCCACCCTGATTCTGCGGAGTTCGATGCAGCTTAGGGAAGGTGTTTCGGAGGTGTTGGTCGCTTCCACACTCGAAGCACGTCGGCTTCTGAACCGGGATGATTGTCTTGTCTGGGCAGTACTTGGCGAAATGGCCTACCTTCTGGCATCTTAAGCATACCCGGCAGTTCCCGTGGTGATGAAAGTTGCACTTGTTGCACTTTGGGTTCGGTCCAGAGTAAGGCCTTGGTCCAGTAGGTGGCATCGGTGCAGGCGCAGGTATAGGTGCGGCAGTCACGGCGAAATTACGGGTGTTGCGGGTCTTCGTGTTTCGGTCACTTCTCCTTGGGGTCTGTTCAGCCTTCCTCTTCTCACCTGAATCCTTTTTGGAAGATGCAGGAGCGGTGAGGAGGTTGCTGGTGAGACGATGAGCTAAAATGATGGCGCTGTGCAATGTCTGAGGTTCAGATGAGATGACCATACCACGGATTTCCGGAACGAGACCAGAGATGTAAAGATCGATCCGGTTCTGCTCAGGGGTTACCAGCCTTGGAACTAGCCGGACGAGCTCGTGGAACCGGGTGGTGTACTTCTCGATTTCGTTTTCGATCATCTTATGGTCCCACAGCTCAGCCTCGAGCTTCTTGATTTCCCCTCTTGGGCAGTATTCTTCGATGAGTAGGTTCTTGAAGGCATTCCAGGAAAGAGCGTAGGCAGTCTCACGCCCTCGGGTTTGGACAACACTGTTCCACCACGATAAAGCTCGGCCATGGAATACGCAAGAGGCGTACTCCACTTTGTTGGCTTCAGCACATCGGTTGATGTGTAGGACTGATTCGATACTCTCGAACCATTGGAGCAGTCCTACAGCACCAGTTGTGCCGTGAAACTCCTTTGGCTTACACGCCATGAAGCTCTTATAGTTGCACGGAGGAGGGTTCGGGTGTTGGTTCTGGTTCTGGTTCTGATTCTGGTTGCCTTGATGCTGCTGTTGCTGTTGCTGCTGTTGTTGTTGCTGTTGTTGTTGCTTCTGTTGCTGCTGTTGCTGCTGGTGGTTGTTGACATTGGCGTTGATCTCTACAGTGATCTGGGCAATCATGTCGGGCATAGCAGCGTTCAGTTGGGTAGCAACTTGCTCAGCGATAAGGCTAGCGTTAGAGCGCTTAGGAGGCATGATTATGAAACAGAAAAGAGAAAAGTTTAGAACGCACGAATAAGCGCGAGCGGTAAAGAGTGTAACATAATGAATGCTAGTAATGATAATGGTTAAGGAGCAAACAAAGGATATAATAGCACACGCACGACAACGATTCAAGAGATGATAGTATAAGATTGACAATAATAAAGGATTCACCGACAAGACAAGTACTAATAATAAAAAGATAGAACTTCCATTAGTGATAATAAGGTTTGGTACATAGTACAAATTACTGAATGGAAAATACGATTACAATACATAGGAAAGATAATAAGATAAGTAGCCTAAGTCGTGTACAATGGGAAAATTACGACTAGGCTGGGTACAGTACAATACAAAGGAAATGACTAATGACGCCTCTCCAGAAACATCTTGGCCACCATGATCGCAATCAATGTACCCATCACTAGTCACACACCAATGAGGTGCTGCACAGTTCATGCCGTAGCTCGAGTCGATGCGATGACCCGCAACGACTGCTCGGACAACTGATGCGCAGCATCGGTGACCTCACTGATAAGGAGCCCTTGGTGCAGGGTCTCCTGTGCAAGTCCCCGTACCTCGCGGTGCAGGTGGAGGAATGCGGCCGGTGTGGGAGGCTGAAGAGTAGGAGGCATCCTCTGCCTAGCTGCCTCAACGTCGCGAGCGCGCTGCATCTCTTCGCGCTTCAACTGCCTTTCCCATGTGTAATGGTCCATAAGAGGGTTATGCGGAGCGTCCTCTACAGGGTGACCAAATGGGAGGTGGGAGGGTGTGGGTCGGGATTGACCGACCTGGTGTCCGGCCATCCGATCCGGTAGGCGGCCCGGGAGGATGACCTGCTCGCGGTCAACCTGGTACGCGGCCCCCGGTACTGGGGTGGCGCTCCGGTGGGTAACGTTGGGGGAGGTGGTAGCACATTTGAAGGTTCATATTACGCCATAGTTACCTTCAACATACAAAAAAAATCAAATATGCGAAATATGATTTCATCTTTCGCATTATCATTATCCGAACGAAAATGACGTCATCTTTCCTCTTTAAAATTAAATGTTTCGTTAACCATAAATTTGTAGGATACAATTCTTCCAAGTTACCTTCAACTAAAGAAAAATAAGTCAATTTATGCGAAAATATACGTCAACTTTCGAAAAAGAACCTCATCCTTAGCATTATCATTATCCGGGCGAAAATAACGTCATCTTTCGTCGTTGAAATTAATTATTTCTTTTACTCTGAATATGTGGTTTCTAATTTGACAAAGTTACCTTCAACTAAAAAAGAAAAAAAAAAGTCAAATTATGCGAAAAATGACGTCATCGTTCGCATTATCGTTATAAGAAGAAAAATGATGTCATCCTCCCTCTATAAAATTGATTATTTCATATTCCCTAAAAATTGAAGGTACATTCAACATAAAAAACTAAAATTATGACGTCATCTTTCGCATTATCGTTATCTGAACGAAAATGACGTCATCGTTCCTCCTTGAAATTAAATGTTTCTTTTACCCTAAATTTGTAGGAT
Organism: Senecio squalidus; assembly: GCA_910822075.1. Taxonomy (NCBI): domain Eukaryota; kingdom Viridiplantae; phylum Streptophyta; class Magnoliopsida; order Asterales; family Asteraceae; genus Senecio; species Senecio squalidus. The sequence continues at coordinate 43,263,686 of CAJVGC010000582.1, read as the reverse complement.
ACAATTTTGCAACTTTACCTTTAACTAAAGAAAATAAGTCAAATTATACGAAAAGTGACGTCATCGTTCGCATAAAGCGTTATTAGAACAAAAAAGAAATCATCTTTCCTCTTTAAAACTGATTATTTTATATTTTATTTGTAGGTTCGTATTACGCTAAGTCTCCTTCAACTAAAAAATAAATCAAATTATTCGAAAAGTGACGTCATTCTTAGCATTATTATTATCCGAACGAAAATGACGTCATCCTTCCTATTTAAAATTGATTATTTTTTTACCCTTGATTTGTAGTTTCCAATTTTGAAAACTTACCTTCAACTTAACAAAAACAAAAGTCAAATTGAGCGAAAATGACTTTATCTTTCGCATTATCATTATCCGAACGAAAATGACGTCATCATTTCTCTTTAAAACTGATTATTTCATATTATCAAATATTTGTAGGTTCGTATTATGCAAAATCATCTTCAAGTAAAAAGTAAATCAAATTATGCAAAATATGATGTCATCCTTCCTCTTTGAAATTGATTATTTCTATTACCCTAAAACTGAAGTTTCCAATTTTTTAAAGTTATGTTCAACTAAAGAAAACAAAGTCCAATTATACCTAAAATGACGTCATCGTTCGTATTATCGTTAAAAGAACAAAAATGACGTCATCCTTCTTCTTTAAAAATAATTATTTCATATTCCCGAGTACTTGAAGGTTCATATTACGCCAAAGTTACGATCAACATAAAAAAAATATCAAATATGCTAAATATGATGTCATATTTCGCATTATCATTATCCGAACGAAAATGACGTCATCTTTCCTCTTTGAAATTAAATGTTTCTTTAAATATAAATTTGTAGGATACAATTTTTCCATGTTACCTTCAACTAAAGAACAATAAGTTAATTTATGCCAGAACATACGTAACCTTTCGAAAAATGACCTCATCCTTAGCATTATCATTATCGTGGCGAAAATGACGTCATCGTTTGTCTTTGAAATTGATTAATTCTTTTACCCTGAATTTGTGGTTTCTAATTTGACAAAGTTACTTTCAACTAAAGAAGAAAAAAAAAAGTCAAATTATGCGAAAAATGACGTCATCGTTCGCATTATCGTTATAAGAACAAAAATGACGTCATCCTTCCTCCTTAAAATTGATTATTTCATATTCCCTAAAATTTGAAGGTTCATATTATGCGAAAGTTACATTCAACATAAAATTCTCAAATTATGCGAAATATGTCGTCATCTTTCGCATTATCATTATCCGAACGAAAATGACATCATCCTTCTTCCTAGCAATTAAATGTTTCTTTTATCATATATTTGTAGGATACAATTTTGAAACGTTACGTTCAACTAATGAAAAGAAGTCAAATTATACGAAAAGTGACGTCATCGTTAACTTAAATCGTTATTAGAATAAATATGAAATCATTTTTCCTCTTTAAAACTTATTATTTCATATTTTATTTGTAGGTTCGTATTACGCTAAGTCTCCTTCAACTAAAAAATAAATCAAATTATTCGAAAAGTGACGTCATTCTTTGCATTATCATTATCCGAACGAAAATGACGTCATCCTTCCTATTTGAAATTTATTATTTTACCCTGGATTTGTAGTTTCCAATTTTGAAAACTTACCTTCAACTTAACAAAAAAAAAGTCAAATTGAGCGAAAATGACGTCATCTTTCGCATTATCATTATCCGAACGAAAATGACGTCATCCTTTCTCTTTAAACCTAATTATTTCATATTATCAAATATTTGTAGGTTCGTATTATGAAAAATCACCTTCAACTGAAAAGTAAATAAAATTATGCGAAAAATGACGTCATCCTTCCTCTTTGAAATTGATTATTTCTTTTACCCTAAAATTGTAGTTTCCAGTTTTTTGAAGTTATCTTCAACTAAAGAAAACAAAGTCCAATTATGAGTAAAATGACGTCATCGTTCGTATTATCGTTAAAAGAACCAAAATGACGTCATCCTTCGTCTTTAAAATTAACTATTTCATATTTCCGAATATTTGAAGGTTCATATTACGCCAAAGGTACCTTCAACATAAAAAAAAAATCAAATTATTCAAAATATGTTGTCATCTTTCGTATTATCAATATCCAAACGAAAATGACGTCATCTTTCCTCTTTGAAATTAAATGTTTGTTTTACCATAAATTTGTAGGATACAATTTTGCCAAGTTACCTTCAACTAAAGAAAAATAAGTCAATTTATGCGAAAACATAAGTCACCTTTCGAATAATGATCTCATCCTTAGCATCATCATTATCCAGGCGAAAATGACGTCATCTTTCGTCTTTGAAATTGATTATTTCTTTTACCCTGAATTTGTGGTTTCTAATTTGGCAAATTCCCCTTCAACTAAAAAAGAAAAAACAAAAGTCAAATTATGCGAAAAATGACGTCATCGTTCGCATTATCGTTATAAGAACAAAAATGACGTCATCCTTCCTCTTTAAAATTGATTATTTCATATTCCCTAAAATTTGAAGGTTCATATTATGCGAAAGTTACATTCAACATAAAAAAACTCAAATTATGCGAAATATGACGTCATCTTTCGAATTATCATTATCAGAACGAAAAATGACGTCATCTTTCCTCCTTGAAATTAAATGTTTCTTTTCCCCTATATTTGTAGGATAATATGGTGCAACGTTATGTTCAACTAAAGAAAATAAGTCAAATTATACGAAAAGTGACGTCATCGTTCGCATAAATCGTTATTAGAACAAAAAGGGAATCATCTTTCCTCTTTAAAACTGATTATTTCATATTTTATTTTTAGGTTTGATTATGCTAAGTCTCCTATAACTAAAAAATAAATCAAATTATTCGAAAAAATACGTCATTCTCAGCATTATCATTATCCGAACGAAAATGACGTCATCCTTTTAGTTGAAATTTATTATTCTTTTACCCTTGATTTGTAGTTTCCAATTTTGAAAAGTTCCCTACAACTTAACAAAAAAAAGTCAAATTGAGTGAAAATGACGTCATCTTTCGCATTATCATATCCGAGTGAAAATAACGTCATCCTTTCTCTTTAAAACTAATTATTTCATATTATCGAATATTTGTAGGTTCGTATTATGCAAAATCACCTTCAACTAAAAAGTAAATAAAATTATGCGAATAATTACGTTATCCTTCCTCTTTGAAATTGATTATTTCTTTTACCCTAAAATTGTAGTTTCCAATTTTTTGAAGGTACCTTCAACTAAAGAAAACAAAGTCCAATTATACGTAAAATAACGTCATCGTTCGTATTATCGTTAAAAGAACCAAAATGACGTCATCCTTCATCTTTAAAATTAACTATTTCATATTCCTGAATATTTGAAGGTTCATATTACGCCAAAGTTACCTTCAACATAAAAAAGAATCTAATCATGCGAAATATGATGTCATCTTTCGCATTATCAATATCCGAACGGAAATGACGTCATCTTTCCTATTTGAAATTAAATGTTTCTTTTACCATAAATTTATAAGATACAATTTTCCCAAGTTACCTTCAACTACAAAAAAAAAATAAAGTCAATTTATGCGAAAACATACGTCACCGTTCGAAGAATGACCTCATCCTTTGCATTATCATTATCCGGGTTAAAGTGACGTCATCCTTCGTCTTTGAAATAGATGTGACAATCGTCTTAAAACGAAAGTCAAGTTCACAAACTTTTAAACTCAAACGCTCACTCTTGATACTCGACATAACTTATCTTATGTGTTACGTAGTTACGTAAGCATAATTCCTTAAGCTCGATGTAACTCATACAAACCTTTTAACGTAGTTTACGTTACTTAAACATTAATCGTGTGTGTCTCGGAATCGGAATCGGAAATCGGAACCAAATCATTAAATGAATTCTAATACCAAGAAAAACATAATGAACTTGCCTAAGTTCATTGCAAAACGAACGAGAAGGTAATAAGAACAACGCATGTACGTAACGATAACGAAAATACATAAAGAACTATATTTATAATAATTTTTAAGTAAAAGTAACTTTAAGTTGTTAAGTTTGTGGTCAAAAAGAAGTAGCATGGAAAGAGTTATAGTCAAGAGGACTAACTTTGTAAAGAATTTTGTATTTTAAGCTAAAATTGTCATTATGACAAAGTCAAGGGTTAAAAGTGTAAATATGGAAATTTATTTCCTTACTTAAGGCTTAAGAAAGGATACTTGTTATATATGTCTGCGTGTTGCCGTGAGTTTGAGCAAAGAAAGATAGATATAAGAAAACTTAGTTCGTTTAACTTTCCGCGACGTTTCGGTATTCATTTCTTATCGGAAAAATAAACGTAAAGCATATTTGTGCTCCTAGTGTCGAGGGGATCATTTAGGTATAAGCAAAAGTTAGTTTCTCGGTGGTTCATTTCAGAGTAATTCGTAGCTGTATTTTATAGGCTCAGGTAAAAATCGTTTAAAAAGCTTATTTATAAGATATTATCGATTTATATGATACTAGGATAAATTTTGTTGAGTTTGGTTAAGTTTGGAAAAATTGTAAATTGGTATTTGTCAGGTCCAGAAATCGTATCAAACTCGTTGTAAAACATCTTTTTGTGTTCGTAAAATTAGATTATATATCGTTATAAAAATTGTAAGGGGGTAAGTGTTTGTAAAAATATTGGATTTAAAAACTATAGCGCGGAAGCGTTGCCCTATTTTAGTAAAAAACAAATAAAAACACTTTATAACATAAGCATTTCGTTGACTAACGATTGTATAAGCTAATAAATAATGAAACTTACGCCAAAACTTGGTATAAATTAGGATTCCGGTGATTCCCAGCACTTGATGAGCGTTTTTCGAGCGCACGCTAGATTCTTCGCAAACTGTGAGTTACATAACCCCTATATTTTAAGCGTTTTATATACTTCTTGGGGTGGAAACACGAGTCTTACACTACTTAAATCATTATGTTAAACGCTCGAAACTATTTACACGATATATTATATTCGAAACATACATGCTTTGAAACATTAATGAAATTTATACTCTTATACGCGAGGCGTATCCGCTTAAACTTAAACTTTGAAAACGTTGTTGAACATATGCTTGACACTCAAACTTATTTTCTTATCGTCTTACACATGTGAATGTTCCACCGCTGAGGTAATAACGACATAAACTCATATTGCCAGTGACCGTGTATGGCTGTCATATGTTATCGAATTATCTAACATATAGACGGAGAGCCACCATAATTCCCGTTACCACTATTGACTGCTATTAATCCCTTTGGAAAGGACCGTTAGTAGTTTATGGATAGCGCTATTAGGGTAGTGAGACCCTCACCACAACGACAAATAACGATGGTTCATAATTATTAACCGAGTAAGCTACAGGCTTAGCCACATAACTCTTTTTTCATTGGGCAATACTAGGATCATCACATAGCCGTACACTATGTGATCGATGCCTACATACACAAAACTTATTCATATTTTTATGCTAATGATTGATGCGTTAAAACATTATATGTTTTTACAATATGTTGTAGCTCACTAACTACGTCTCCCGTAGTTAACATTTTAGTCGTTTTTTTTTTCCAGGAAATGAGTAAGTAGTGGAGACGCGTATACTTGGGAATAGCTTATGACGGGTTTGGTTTCTCGACTTCAAGAAGGGAATGATTCAGGTGGTTTGGATTCGAAGACTCTCTGAACTCATATTGTAAACATAAAATTTATATCGATTGTAAAACTTAAACCTTGTTCTATATTACATAAAACTTTGGTACATATCTATGCTCTTGTGTGATGACAACCTCGATGTTCACGCCCCGTGTTTCCTCTTTAGCGAGGTGTGACAGACTTGGTATCAGAGCCAAGGTTATAGTGAATACCGATTTTTTTTCAAAAATCAAACTATGACGAGTTCTAAACAAAGGATTTTATCTAACCAAAACGTGAAGACATTGTTTAACTTAAATTATTCGGAGCCTGATCACCTACGAATAATTTAGACTAAATTATGTTGGAACGGAATTGGTAAACGAACATTCCCGGCTATTCTTGAAGTCAGACCCGTGTAGACTTAAGATACACTATATGCTTCAGCTTATTACTAACTCTAACGTAAGCTTTAGTATCGACTTAACTCGTTCCCTCTTAAATTATGTCGAACGAGAAAGAGTTAGTTACGTTTGACAACAACTTCAAACCTTCGTACGGCTCACTTTAGCGATCTGGGAACCAAGATTCGGTTCCATTAGCCACAACGATTACTACATCTATACCTACTGCTATATAGCTTAGTATGGATTTAAATCCTATTCACCTTTCTATTATGCGATGAAAGGAACGAACATAATCGTAAGAGATAACGAGGTAGATACTCGACACGTACTTATGAGGACTCACATTTTCTTACAAACTCAAAATATACATTCGTGTGACATTACTAAGGTCTAGGAGTGTTGAGCTAATATCATCGTAAACTACACATACAAATGTACTAATATCATATAACGACATGGATCCGGATAGGTTTATATTGTCCTATGCCGAGTATATCTCCCGCTCATTAGATTAAGACAAAACGTTTTCAACTATCAACACCATATTCCAATGAACTTTAGACTATGCATTTCATGGAAACTGAGAAGTATTCTCACATATGACTCATGAGTGTAGTTGCAACTCGACAGACTAGTGATGCAACCAAGATATTCGGTAGTTAAGAATTGACATTGGAAAAAGATGATCGTTTCAGGTAACATGTTTAAGGATCTTCGAGGAAGATCTAGGAGTTTATGAATTAAGATATCCGTATTTACAAGCCATAACTTGATATACTTTATACCAAATAAATGATACATTGGGCAGTCCGAACAACTCGATATTAGCTGTGGAATTGCTATATGTAAGAGTTTTGATAAATCACTATTATCGTTCGTTCTCTTTAGACAAATAGGTAGTTATGTGATTGTGACACCATTGTACAATGTTTATAAACATTTTACTATTCTACAACAAATACATAACTAATCTACCTAATCTTAACTATATATATATCCATATCATATATAGTTACTTCTTTTTCTAGCAATGGATGGGTATAATCGAGAGTACGATATAGTAATTTTCCGTACTCTATATCTTTTAAAATGTTTGTCGTTGTCTTTAACTGTCACACCCCGCTAAAGCGGAAACACGGAATGTGAAGAGCAAAGAATCATTTCACGGGTTACACTAAATCAACGGTTCAAGTCATTAAGATTAAAAATTGAAAGGTACAAGTCAAAGTTACAACCAAGATTCAAAGTTAAGACCATAATACATAATAAAATGTTTTTGAATAAAAATTCCCAAAATAAGGTCTTCTTCCCAAGGTACACTTCATATAAAGGACTTGACCCGCCTGAGCAATGCACTTCATAACTTACGCTTAGTTCCTGAAACATGAGATAAAGTGTCAACTACGAAAACGTAGTGAGTGAGTTACAGTTTATAAGTTGACAAAAGGTTTCAAATAAAAGTTCGACAAGTATATATATATATATATAAGTATCAAGTTTCCAAAAGGAGTAAGCGAATGAGCAGCCGCGTAAAATCTTTTATATACTGTCGTGATAGTTCAAAATAAGGATTTAAGTTCGTAAGAGTTCGAAACAAGTTTAAAGTTCATAAAAGTTCAAGATAAGTTCAAGTGCTTAAAAGTCACGAATAGTAAAATAAGTTCAAGTGCTTAAAATTCAAGAATAATTTAAGTAAGTTTAAGTGCTTAAAATTCAAGAATAATTTAAGTAAGTTCAAGTGCTTAAAATTCAAGAATAATTTAAATAAGTTCAAGTGCTTAAAATTTAAGAATAATTTAAATAAGTTCAAGTGCTTAAAATTCAAGAATAATTTAAATAAGTTCAAGTCCAAATAAGTTCGAGCTCAAATAAGATCAAAATAAGTTCAAAGGGAGTTCAAAATAAGTTCGAATAAGATCCAAGTTAAGTTCAAAGTCAAGTAGCGTAGCGAGCGGAGAAAGCTCGTAGTCATTACCTAGCGGTGGATTAATCCACATAAGTAAGGCAGTAAGTAAGTGTATGCGTAAATAAAGACCCATGATGCTCGAGTTGTACCAACCACTAAGCTTAATATAAAGTAAGATTTAGTTTGCACACTAATCCGATTCTGGTCAAGTTCCAGCCCACTAGTTCCAGTCTAGAGTTCGAGTTCGCGAGAACTTAGCAATATGTACTCAGGTTGCTACCCTAAAGTAAGGAGTGACCGCTCCTAAGTATCGATACCCATAATCTATGCTAACGGCTTGTGTTAATAGTGTGTAGAGTTCAGTTCCAAGAAAAGTTGCAGGGCATTTAGTTCGTTCCGTTTTTAAAAATCGTTTGTTTGTACTTACAGCGTTATATCCTCACCTATGGTTTTGCTCTAAAATACAACCAAGCTATCATTGTCTAATCAAATATCCAAAGAGGCAAACCTAGGGAGTCTAAAGTAAGCCAATCCGAACAATTGATGTTGTTTACGCATATTAGTTCCAAGTTCTAAAATAGTTCAAAAGTTCTCAAAGTTCCAAGAGTTCAAAGAGTTTCAAGTTCATAAGTTCCCAAAAATAGAAAGTAGCTCAATTAGTTTAAAATTTTCCAAAAATAGATCACATCACGTTGTTCATGGATTCAAGCACGTAAAATAGTTTCACGTAAATATATTGTTCACAAAAGAATTTGATCTCATGTTTCCCCCAAAAAGAGTACTTAAAATGTAAAAGTAAGGAGGGGTGTAACTCACGGTTTGCGAAGATAAAGAGCTCGGGAATCGGTCGGAGCGGAGGTCGGGAATCACGGGTCGCCTAATAATACCAAGATAGTCCAATTATTATTAACTTGTTATGTTATCGTACTTAAGTTAGTAAAATCAAGTTTTTAATTAAACTTTAAGTATCAAGGTTAAGTTTAATCAAAATAGTCCCAAAACGGTGAAAGTTACGTTTTTGTCCAAAAGTCCAATTTTATCGTTTATTATTGTTGTGTTATAAGTAACTTTGGTCGCTGAATTGGTTTGGACTTTTCTAATGAAATTTGGGCAGCGCTTCCGCGCCCAAATTTCATATCCAAAAATCCAAATGTCAATACCGCTCACAAAATACATACATCACGATTTTATATCCAAACGAGTCCATTTAAGTTCCAAAAGTCCATTATAAGTCATCGTTATATTAGTTTAGTCAAACTCAGTCCCAAAATGGTGTTTTACGTAAAGTCAGCAGGTCAACAAGTTCAAAACGTCAAAATAAAGCAAATCGGGAAAAATCAGCCAGGCTTGTGCGCCGTTGTGGCCTTTAGAACGGCGCACAGAGCCAGTTTCACTCCCGCTGCGTCGTCCTAATGTCCTTGGACGGCGCACAGGTTGCTTATTTCGGGGTTTTCGAGTTTAAACGATTATTTAGCCACGTATTTCAACATGCAATTGGTCTAGACTTAATAAAATGTCATTTTAACAGTTTCTAAAACGTTTTCATCCATAAAAACATAGATCTAAGTAACATTTCGGTCAAAAATCGTTTTTGTACATAAAACGTTATAAATCTTTGTAAAAACTCATTTTGAACCAATAGATCTTACATGCAAATGTTTATTTCTATAAAAATAGTAAAAAGACAGAAATATAGCGGAGGAAAAGCTCGGGTGGTGAGTTTTGGTAGGATTTACGCTTCAAAAATCTTTACAAGTTTGGTCCTTTTTCGAAATAAACGACACCCCTTGCTTCTCTTGATGGTTGGAACGATTTGTATGGATAGAAAATAGATTTTGAGGGCTGAAGTTACTGGAAATGAAGAGTTCTTGATAGGAAAGTTGAGAGAAAATGGTGTTTATGTGTGTGTTTTGTTTGTAAAATGATTTTGTAAAATGAATAAAAGGAAATGTAATAAAAATGGGAGTTGGGGACTGCATTTACAGTAATTATGGCCTGTTATTCGAGATTGATTGGTGGAGAAAGTTGAGAAATCGAGACATGCAAATTTTTGAATTTTATTACAAAAATCGTCCTGGACAACGGCGCACAAGGCATGTGTGCGCCGTCCAGGACCTGTTTTGTAACAGATTTTGTACTTTGGCTGTTTTTGTATAATTGCTTCGTTGGACCTTTTCGTTAACTAATGTTTTAAAGTATGTTTCATTATGAACTTAGGGACGTTCATTAGGTGTTTTCTTTGCATTAGGACTTACATAAGTTGGTTCCGGTTGTGATTCCGACACGTACGCGTTTCCGATAAAAGTTCAATTCAAAGACATAAGAGACAAAACGAGAGACATAGAGCGTAAAGAACACCTGAAATTTGACGGTTGTCACATTCTCCCCGGGTTGGAAAGAATTTCGTCCCGAAATTTAGTTCGTCTCATGGGGAAGAAGTGCCGTCGGATCATGGTGGATTCTCCTGACGAATTTTGGTCCATGCGTCTCCGCGCTGTTGTGGGGCTACGTCGGAGGTTCCACTAAACATAGAGATGGGGACAAGGTTCTGTCTAGGTTGTCTGACCGGAGAGTCAACAACCTAAGCGGTTCATCAAGGAAATTGGGTTTGGCACCAATCTTGACCTTGTCTAGAGGGATGACGAGAGTCTCATCCGATGAACACTTTTATGCGTGAGAATGGGACACATAAGAATGTTAGAAGAAGATTGGGGGAGCTAAAGGCAATGAGTAATCGGACCGATATGTTCTAAGACTTAGATTGGACCGTTGTACTTCGGGCTCAGTTTGCCGCGTTTCCAGAAGCAGGCCATTCTCTTTCATGACGATATCCTGTGGGATACTCTATTGCCATCTTAGGGATTAAGGGCTTTTCTTCTAGGTGGTCACGCAGATCCTTGGCCGGGTACGGAATGCTTCCAGTCTTTCTCAGGTAGAGCTAGGCATCGTCCCTGGTAATTTGTCGACCGTCAGCTTCTAGCCGATAGGGTGGTGTTCGACACTTGTGTCCATATAGAGACCGAAAGGTGCGCACATTAGTGCTGGCATGGAAGCCGTTGGCATAGGTGAACTCGATCAGAGGGAGGTGAATGGTGAGGGGTGATGAGGTCTAGTCGCGTCCCTAGCAATTCTCTGGAGGGCACTCCGAAGAGAGCGGGACATGGATCGACTAATAGAGGGATGGGTCTCGGTATTCCGTCTTGACCTCGGAGTAAGTGAGGCACTCGGCTGGATACAAGGTAATGTCCTTATACATGTCCGGCCAGAACAGTACCCTCGGGAAATCTTGTACAACAAGTCGGGTCCCGGGTGGGTAAAGTAGCGGAAAATGTGGCTCTTGTCGGAAATGAGTCTACAAGGACCTCCGGGATTCAGAACTCATGCTTGGGGCTTGGCGTAACGGGTTACGTTTAGCATGAGTTCGAGTTCCTTCAAGGTTGACTACAGAATCGGGGAAATGTTCTTCTCAGTGTCAGAGTTCGCACTTTGGGAAATTGGCGTTCGACTCCTGACCTCGGGAGAGTTCTAGGATGAGCTCGGGATGTTCACAGAATCTTCCTTGAGTAGATGAGAGTGTTGACAATGAGTGCGGTATTAAATCGTCCAGTACGCCCACACACTTTGTCTATTAAGTCCATTAATATCGACCGTGTGTTGTTTAGGCATACTGACAGAGGGGAAGGCTTGGACTGCTTGCATCGAGTTTGGGGATGCGGTTTCCGGTAGCGTTGGTCATATTGTCGCGAACCTGGTGATAACCCGGGCGGGGTCGACTTTTGGAGGTATGCTGCGTCCTGCAACTACTCGGATAGGTTGTCGGTCCTCGGGGATGGTTATCGGTTCTTGACGGTTGGCTTGATACGTTTACGACGATCAGTGTATAAACGAAAGGGTCCGTCTGTCTTTTGATAGGGAAATCGGGCTTCCCATAGAATTGGATTTGAGTGGTAGGGCTAGGGTCGGGAAGTTCCTACAGCAGCTTTGGCTGCCTTAGCATCTCGGGTGGTGCTAGATGGTAGGGTGTCTTGGCGACCGGTGCTACGTCAGGCACGAGGTTTATTCGGAATTTCCACTTGTCGATTGGGCGGTAGCCCAGGCAATTTCCCAGGAAGGCTTTGGATGGTCCTTGACTACGGGAATGTCTTGGACTCGGCTTTCCTTAGATTCACGTTCGACGTGTGCGTTGAGGGTGCGTCGTAGTCCTTCTCGAGATACTGGTGCATCGTCGAGGGATACACGCTGCGAAGTTGTCATTCAGGTTTGTACTCCTGAACGACGGGGGTTTCCCTTCATGGGTAAGGATACGGTTGAGTTTGCCGGGACGGACGATCTTGGCTCAAAAATGGGGTGACCGGTCCATCCCAACGATGGCGTCAAAGCTTGATGGTTCGTTAGGAGTTGGGTTGATGGGAACAGGTTTTAGGCAAATGAAGTGTCGGAAATTCTAAGTTTGCATTCGTAGCTTCGACTATTGGTCATCGACGTATTCGAGGGAAAGCTATCCGCAAAGCTTTAGGTCCTAAACTGACAAGGGGGTCTAGTTTCTAAGGGGGCAATGTTCCTTTCAGTTCTTGAATCAAATAGTACGGAAGAAAATGGTTCTTTGACAGGGAACGTACCAGTAGCTGCATCGGGGTCTTGAGGGGTTTCCTCAGCCGTGATTGTGAGAGCACTGAGGGTTTCTGTAGTATGCTCTAGGAGGCAATCCCCACGGAGGTGCTGGTCGCTTCCACATTCGAGGCATAGCAATTTTCTGTTTGCATTTTCTGGACAGCACCAGGGGTAATGTCCTACTGCGTTGCAAAGTCTGCATACTGGGCATCTTCGAGCATGATGAAAGTGGCACCTGCTGCACTGGGGGTGCGGTCCAGTGTAGGTTCGGGTTACGGTGGTGGATTCCTGGGTGATGCTAGTCCATGAGGTTTGGTGGTGAATTTTCCTTCTCTTACTCTCTCTTCGTTGAAAGAGGGCTGGAGGGGAAGGTAGGCAGTCGGTTCCAAAATCCTCATCCTCGTCCTCCCTAATTGGTACAAGAGGGAGAAGAGGTTCGTGGATTCCGAAGACCTCTTGGTTGATTCCCGCGACGATCTGGGCGATCACGCTTGGGAGTACCGCTTGGAATTGCACGACGATATGTTCGGCTATGCGATCCGCGCGGCTTCTCTTGGGAGGCATGGTTCTACAAGGGAAAGAAGAAACTAGTTTAGAGTGCGCCATTTGGAATTTACTACTCGAATTCAACTCAGAGTTAACAATTATCGAGTACACGAGAGTGATGAGGGTGAACAATTAGCACAAGTACAATAACGATAGTAGTAAAAGAGTGTACAAGCAGGGTAACAATATACGCACGATGATGATTCAAGAATTTGTAACAATGTTTGACAATAGAGAAAGGATCACGTGACAAGACAAGTATAGTTAAATAAAGGATAGAAGTTTTCATAAATATTAGGAGGTTTTAGTACATAGAACAAAATTACTGAAAGAAATACAAGTACAATACATAGAAAAATAATAGATAATGGCTTAAGTCGTGTACAATGGGAAAATTACGACTAAGCCGGTACAGTACAAAATAAAGGAAAGTATGCCTAATAACGCTCTTCAAAGAACATCATGGCGGCAATGGCTACGATAAGCGCTCCCACGACTATGCAGGCTCTGGTGAGGCACTGCACTGTCCGGGCGGTGGCCTGAGCTGTCGCGATGATCCGCCTAGACTGTTGTGCCAGCTCATTGGCAGCATCGGAGACTTCAAAGAGGAGAAGACCCTGCTCCTGGGCTTCTTCAGCGAGTCCGCGGACCTGACGGTGCAGGTTGAGGAACGCGTCTGGTGGAAGAGGCTGATGGGTAGGTGGCATCATAGGTCGGGAGGGTCCGGCCTCCTGGGCACGCCGTCTTTCTTCTATGAACTGGCGATCCCACGCGTAGCGCTCCGCCATTGGAGTACGCAGAGCGGGATCGTAAGGGTCCAGGAAAGGAAAGACTGGGGAGGTGCGGGTCGGAACGGGCCCGAATGCTGATGCATGGGTGCTCTAGCATTGGGTCCTCGGGGCTGTGGCAGTGCTGCGACGGGCACCAGGCTAGGAGGTGGGAGTACCGTCCTTGGGCTGGACCCATTGCTGCTGCTGATGGTCCGGGATGTGTCTTCTGTTGGGTCAGTCGTCTGGTGACGCTGACTTTCGGAAGCCGTGTGGCCCTCGGAGGGTTCATGAGAGGGGGAGGCGGCTCGTGGAAGTGATCGAGTCTGGGATCGAGAGCGTGATGACTGAGACATAGCGTATCTGCGAATAGAGAGTTACATAAGTACGGGGGAAACTAAGAATAGGAAAACGTAAGTAAAATGCATGAACGGGTCAATTATGTGAGTGTCGGGAATTGACAAGACCGGGAATTTTTGGACTCAAAACCGTTAACGATAGCCATTCACTTTCCGTTCTTGCATAATTCATTTTGAACTATGCATGGTTGATCAAGTCACGCATAGTTGGAAAAGATAATCATGCAATTGCGGGAAGCAATGTTCTAAAGTTTGAACCCGAAAATGAATTTTATGAAAAGCCTTGGTTATAGTTTTGGTTTCGAAAACTTTTTGAAAAATTTTAAAACCGTTTTCACTATAACCCGCCCTCTGATACCAAGTCTGTCACACCCCGCTAAAGCGGAAACACGGAATGTGAAGAGCAAAGAATCATTTCACGGGTTACACTAAATCAACGGTTCAAGTCATTAAGATTAAAAATTGAAAAGTACAAGTCAAAGTTACAACCAAGATTCAAAGTTAAGACCATAATACATAATAAAATGTTTTTGAATAAAAATTCCCAAAATAAGGTCTTCTTCCCAAGGTACACTTCATATAAAGGACTTGACCCTCCTGAGCAATGCACTTCATAACTTACGCTTAGTTCCTGAAACATGAGATAAAGTGTCAACTACGAAAACGTAGTGAGTGAGTTACAGTTTATAAGTTGACAAAAGGTTTCAAATAAAAGTTCGACAAGTATATATATATATATATATATATATATATATATATATAAGTATCAAGTTTCCAAAAGGATTAAGCGAATGAGCAGTCGCGTAAAATCTTTTATATACTGTCGTGATAGTTCAAAATAAGGATTTAAGTTCGTAAGAGTTCGAAACAAGTTTAAAGTTCATAAAAGTTCAAGATAAGTTCAAGTGCTTAAAAGTCTAGAATAGTTCAAATAAGTTCAAGTGCTTAAAATTCAAGAATAATTTAAGTAAGTTCAAGTGCTTAAAATTCAAGAATAATTTAAATAAGTACAAGTGCTTAAAATTCAAGAATAATTTAAATAAGTTCAAGTGCTTAAAATTCAAGAATAATTTAAATAAGTTCAAGTGCTTAAAATTATAGAATAATTTAAATAAGTTCAAGTGCTTAAAATTCAAGAATAATTTAAATAAGTTCAAGTGCTTAAAATTCAAGAATAATTTAAATAAGTTCAAGTCCAAATAAGTTCGAGCTCAAATAAGTTCAAAATAAGTTCGAATAAGTTCCAAGTTAAGTTCAAAGTCAAGTAGCGTAGCGAGCGGAGAAAGCTCGTAGTCATTACCTAGCGGTGGATTAATCCACATAAGTAAGGCAGTAAGTAAGTGTATGCGTAAATAAAGACCCATGATCCTCGAGTTGTACCAACCACTAAGCTTAATATAAAGTAAGATTTAGTTTGCACACTAATCCGATTCTGGTCAAGTTCCAGCCCACTAGTTCCAGTCTAGAGTTCGAGTTCGCGAGAACTTAGCAATATGTACTCAGGTTGCTACCCTAAAGTAAGGAGTGACCGCTCCTAAGTATCGATACCCATAATCTATGCTAACGGCTTGTGTTAATAGTGTGTAGAGTTCAGTTCCAAGAAAAGTTGCGGGGCATTTAGTTCGTTCCGTTTTTAAAAATCGTTTGTTTGTACTTACGGCGTTATATCCTCACCTAGGGTTTTGCTCCAAAATACAACCAAGCTATCATTGTCTAATCAAATATATCCAAAGAGGCAAACCTAGGGAGTCTAAAGTAAGCCAATCCGAACAATTGATGTTGTTTACGCATATTAGTTCCAAGTTCTAAAATAGTTCAAAGTTCTCAAAGTTCGAAGAGTTCAAAGAGTTTCAAGTTCAAAAGTTCCCAAAAATAGAAAGTAGCTCAATTAGTTCAAAAGTTTCCAAAAATAGATCACATCACGTTGTTCATGGATTCAAGCACGTAAAATAGTTTCACTTAAAGATATTGTTCACAAAAGAATTTGATCTCATGTTTCCCCCAAAAAGAGTACTTAAAATGTAAAAGTAAGGAGGGGTGTAACTCACGGTTTGCGAAGATAAAGAGCTCGGGAATCGGTCGGAGCGGAGGTCGGGAATCACGGGTCGCCTAATAATACCAAGATAGTCCAATTATTATTAACTTGTTATGTTATCGTACTTAAGTTAGTAAATCAAGTTTTTGATTAAACTTTAAGTGTCAAGGTTAAGTTTAATCAAAATAGTTCCAAAACGGTGAAAGTTACGTTTTTGTCCAAAAGTCCAATTTTATCGTTTATTATTGTTGTGTTATAAGTAACTTTGGTCGCTGAATTGGTTTGGACTTTTCTAATGGAGTTTGGGCAGCGCTTCCGCGCCCAAATTTCATATCCAAAAATCCAAATGTCATTACCGCTCACAAAATACATACAACACGATTTTATATCCAAACGAGTCCATTTAAGTTCCAAAAGTCCATTATAAGTCATCGTTATATTAGTTTAGTCAAACTCAGTCCCAAAATGGTGTTTTACGTAAAGTCAGCAAGTCAACAAGTTCAAAACGTCAAAATAAAGCAAATCGGGAAAAATCAGCCAGGCCTGTGCGCCGTTGTGGCCTTTAGAACGGCGCACAGAGCCAGTTTCACTCCCGCTGCGTCGTCCTAATGTCCTTGGACGGCGCACAGGTTGCTTATTTCGGGTTTTTCGAGTTTAAACGATTATTTAGCCACAGATTTCAACATGCAATTGGTCTAGACTTAATAAAATGTCATTTTAACAGTTTCTAAAACGTTTTCATCCATAAAAACATAGATCTAAGTAACATTTCGGTCAAAAATCGTTTTTGTACATAAAACGTTATAAATCTTTGTAAAAACTCATTTTGAACCAATAGATCTTACATGCAAATGTTTATTTGTATAAAAATAGTAAAAAGACAGAAATCTAGGGGAGGAAAAGCTCGGGTGGTGAGTTTTGGTCGGATTTACGCTTCAAAAATCTTTACAAGTTTGGTCCTTTTTCGAAATAAACGACACCCCTTGCTTCTCTTGATGGTTGGAACGATTTGTATGGATAGAAAATAGATTTTGAGGGCTGAAGTTACTGGAAATGAAGAGTTCTTGATAGGAAAGTTGAGAGAAAATGGTGTTTATGTGTGTGTTTTGTTTGTAAAATGATTTTGTAAAATGAATAAAAGGAAATGTAATAAAAATGGGAGTTGGGGACTGCAATTACAGTAAGTATGGCCTGTTATTCGAGATTGATTGGTGGAGAAAGTTGAGAAATCGAGACATGCAAATTTTTGAATTTTATTACAAAAATCGTCCTGGACAACGGCGCACAAGGCATGTGTGCACCGTCCAGGACCTGTTTTGTAACAGATTTTGTACTTTGGCTGTTTTTGTATAATTGCTTCGTTGGACCTTTTCGTTAACTAATGTTTTAAAGTATGTTTCATTATGAACTTAGGGAAGTTCATTAGGTGTTTTCTTGGCATTAGGACTTACATAAGTTGGTTCCGGTTGTAATTCCGACACGTACGCGTTTCCGATAAAAGTTCAATTCAAAGACATAAGAGACAAAACGAAAGACATAGAGCGTAAAGAACACCTGAAATTTGACGGTTGTCACATTAACCGTACTTTTACTGGAAACGCGTCAGTGTCGGAATCAAATTCGTAATCAATTTATATAAGTCCTAATACCAAGAAATCACCTAAGGAACTTTCTTAAGTTCATAACGTACAATAATCAAAAACCTTCATTTGACGAAAAGGTCTAACGGAACAAAAACGTAAAAAACGAAAAATCAGAAAATGCTGAAAATTGGACTAGGACGATGCACAGGTCAGCCATATGGGACGTCCTGATATCGCAGATTCAAAAAAATTAAGTTTTAAAGCATGTCTTGTTTTTATACAAAAATCCAACCAATCCAACTCGGGATTTGACTTGCATTACTGGATTTCTCTCTGTCCAAAATCCCATTATTAATCTCATTACCATTTTTTTTTTATTTTCATTTTTATAAAACATAAAAAAACACACAAACACATTTTCTCTCCATCTTTTCTCTCAAATTTCTTCCAAGAACACCACAAAACCAGTAACTTACAGCCATAAAAATCCATTAAATCACCATCAAAAATCGGTCTAATATCAAAGGAAGCAAGAAGAATCAAGTTATTTCGGTCAAAAAGCTATTCTACCGATTTTTGAAGCTCAAAACTCCACCAAATCGTCATCCAAGCATTTTCCTCCGGTAGAAATCTTCCTCTTAACTAAATTTACTATTTTTATCAATTGCATGGATGATCTATGGCATAAAATGAGTTTTTATAAACTTTTATGACAAATTATAAACAAAAACGGATTTTAACCGAAAGGTACTTAGATCGATATTTTTATGGGTAAAAGTTATGTATAAACTGTAAAAATGACCTATAATGAAGTTTATACCGATTTCATGTAAAGATCTATGGCCAAAATACCCGTTTTAGCAAGAAAATCGAAAATGGGAAAATGACAACAGCCTGTGCGCCGTCCCAATAGCCCAGGACGACGCAGCGGGACACAAAAGTGTTCTGTGCGCCGTCCCAATGGTCCAGAACGACGCACAAGGCTGCTGTTTTTTCTGAAAATCGTCGTTTTGATGTTAAAAGCTTATGTGAACATTCTGTTTTGACGAAACTTATATTTTGGGACTGAGATTGGAAAATACATATATTCATGACATTTTATTGGACTTAATACACTCAAATGAAGTTGTTTAATTATGATATGTGTATATATATGTTTTGTAAGCGGGAAAGTGGTTTATATTTTGGATATAAAAATTTGGGAGCGGAAGCGCTGCCCAAATTTTGTTAGAAAATATAAGACACTTCAGCGACAAAAATATGTGTATCATAATAACTAAAACGTTAACTTTGGACACTTTTGGACTAAAAACATAATGATAACCGATTCGAACAATTTTTGGACAATTTAACCTTGACACTTAAAGTTTCACTAAGATTACATCTATTATATATTATAACTTAATGTAATCATAACACTTAATCAATCTTGGTTTTCTTTTGGGCTTTCTGTGTTTCCTGGCACGTTTCCGACCGTTTCCCGATCTGCATTATCTTCGCAATCCGTGAGTTACAACCCCTTCTATTTTATGTCGTTTAAGTACTCTTTTGGGGGAAACATGAGATCCAAATATTTATGAACTATGTCTTGTATGAACTATGTCTTTCATGAACAATGACTTTATTGATCTATTTTAAATCGCCTTATGTGGCACCCATTGACATTTGACATTGATCGAACTTATATGCGTATAACTGTTTTAAATCGCCTTATGTGGCACCCATTGACATTTGATATGTGACATTATGGCTTGCCCCCATTCGGCACTTGACTAAACTATGATTGATTGTATGTCTTCCAACCCTTGATGAGAATATAAATGCTCCGTAAGTGCCTACTATCATTTTGACAAAATTGCATAAGTGCCCCGTTTTCAGACAATCTCTACACTATTAGCCATAAGCCGTTGGTAATTATGGGTATCGATACTTAGGAGAGGATCGCTTCTTACTTTAGATGGCAATCTAAGTACATACTATTAGAACAGACAAACTTCGTAGATAGTGCGAGGTTGGGGCTGATCACGATCAGTTAATCGATTTAGTGTAAACACTTACGTTATATTATGCCAAGTGGTTGATACAATTCTTAATCATATGTTACCTTTATTTACGCATATACATACTTACTTTTGCGATTGATCTGCAACTTGACTTTTCCAAATACTGATCTATTTGTCTATGATCTACTTTAAAAGTATATATATTTTAAGCAACTTTTCCGCTCATCTTTCTTTTAAGAAAACTTACTACTTATATATACTTGTCGGAACTTTTGTCAAGAAATTATAAACTGTAACTCACTCACTACGTTATGTAGTTTGACACTTTATCTCATGTTTCAGGAAACCAAGTGTAAGTCATGAAGTGCATTGCTCGAGCGGGTCAGGAATGTTATGTGAAGTTTAATTCGGGAGAAGACATGTTTTATTTTGGGAATTTTATGAAAACATTTTATTATTTATTTGTTGTCGTAGACCCTATTTACTCTTGGTTATGTCTTTAAACATGTGAACTTTTCAACTCTATTTTAATGACTTGAACCGTTAAACTTTGTTATAACTCGTGTAATGACTCTTGCTCTTCGCACCTCGTGTTTCCGCTTTAGCGGGGTGTGACAGACTTGGTATCAGAGCACAGGTTATAGTGAAAACGGTTTTAAAAATTTTCAAAAGTTTTCGAAACCAAACTATAACCAAGGCTTTTCAGAAAAATCATTTTCGGGTTCAAACTTTAGTATATTAATTTCCGCAATTGCATGATTATTTTTCAACCACGCATAACTTGATCAACTATGCCTAGTTCAAAATGAATTATGCAAGAACGGAAAGAAATTGCTATTGTTAACGGTTTTGAGTCGAAAAATTCTCGGTCGTATCGATTCCCGATTCTCACATAACTGACCCGTGCATGCATTTTCCTTACACTTTTCCTATTTTAGTTTCCCCTGTACTTACGTAACTCACTATTCGAAGATCCGTCATGTCTCAATCATCCCGTTCGCGATCACCTTCCCGATCCCAGTCACGATCACTCTCCCGAGCCGCTTCGTCGAACAAAGCTTCTGAGGGCCGCACAACCTCCGAGAGTCAGCGTCACCAGACCACCGACCCAACAGAGGATACCTCCATGGCGATCTCTAGAAGTATCGGTTCCAGTCCGAGGATTGTGTTACCGCCTGCTCCCCCGATGCAGGTCATTCTCCCTGGCCGCCTGCCGGATCGGATGGCCGGACAGCAGCCCGGTCCATCCCGACTCGCTCCTCCTCAGTCCTGTGTGGACCCGTACGACCCTGCTATGCGTACACCAGTCATGGAACGCTATGCATGGGAACATCAGTTCCTTGAGGAGAGGCGACGTGCCCAAGAGGCCGGACCCTCTAGGACCATGATGCCGCCTACCCTTCAGCCTCCCCCACCAGCCGCATTCCTGCACCTTCACCGCGAGGTTTGGAGACTTTCAGATGAGGCCCAGCAGCAGGGTCTTCTCCTCTGCGAGGTCTCCGATGCCGCACACCGGCTGTCGGAATAGTCGATGTGAGTCATCGCATCGACTCATGCCACAGCATGGACCGTGCATCGCCTCGTTGGGGCATGTTTGGTCATGGGGACCCTGATGGCCGTCATTGTAGCCAAGATGTTCCTAGAGAGGCGTCGCTAGTCATTTCTTTATGTATTGTACTTAAAGCTAAGTCGTAATTTTTCCATGTACACGGCTTAAGCTATTTTATCTTATTATTTCCATTGTATTGTACTTGTATTTCATTTTCCTTATTTTGAACTATGTATCCAACTTTATTATTAATTAATGGAAATTTCTCTCTTTATTATCCGTACTTGTCGTTGTCGTGTGAATCTTTACATTATGGTTGAACTATTACTATCTCTTGAATCGTTATCGTGCGTGTGCTATTATTCTTCTATATTACTCTTGCGTTATCATTGTCATTGTTCATTGAATTAAATTCTTATCGCATTCTATACGTGTGTTCTAAATTGGATCTTTCATGTTGTTTTAGAATCATGCCTCCTAAGCGCTCTAACGCTAGTCTGATAGCTGAGCAAGTTGCTACTCAACTGAACGCAGCTATGCGTATCTGATAAATCCTTCCCCATCAACTTAATTCCTCTCGAGCAGAAAATATTTGACGTTACTGTTGGAATGGACTGGCTATCTCGTTTCCGAGCCGAGATCGTGTGTTTCGACAAACTCATTCGCATTCCTCTCTTAGACAGTGAGACTCTCGTTGTACAGGGAGACAAACCTGGACGACAACTCCGTATCGTCTCTATCGTCAAAATGAGCAAATACATCAAAAAGGACTGCGACGCATTCCTTGCGCATGTCGTTGAACGCAAAACCAAAGAAAACCGAGTCCAAGACATTCCAGTAGTTAATGATCACCCAGAAGTCTTTCCAGAGGATTTACCTGGGCTACCGCCGCATCGACAAGTGGAATTACGAATAGACCTCGTTCCTGGCGCAGCACCGGTTGCCAAGACACTGTATCGTCTAGCACCACCCGAAATGCAAGAACTGTCGAAACAGCTGCAGGAACTTCTAGATCATGGTCTTATTCGCCCAAGCTCGTCCCCCTAGGGAGCCCCAATCCTCTTTGTCAAAAAGAAAGACGGATCCTTCCGTATGTGTATCGATTATCGTGAACTGAACAAGTTGACCGTCAAGAACCGATACCCACTCCCGAGGATCGATGATATGTTCCACCAGTTGCAGGGTGAAACTTATTTCTATAAATTCGACCTCCGCTCGGGTTATCATCAGGTTCGTGTGAGTGATACCGACATTCCTAAAACTGCATTCTGAACTCGATACAGACATTACGAATTCCTTATCATGCCATTTGGTCTAACCAATGCACCAGCAGTGTTCCTGGACCTAATTGTCACACCCCGCTAAAGCGGAAACACGAGGTGCGAAGAGCAAAGAATCATTTCACGAGTTATAACAAAAAGTAAACAGTTCAAGTCATTAAATTAAAGTTGAAAAGTTCAATTTTTCAAAAGACATAACCAAGATACATAAATTTCACGACAACAAATACATAATAAAATGTTTTATAAAATTCCCAAAATAAAGTAGGTCTTCTCCCGAATTACACTTCACATAATAAACATGACCCGCCCGAGCAATGCACTTCATGACTTACGCTTAGTTTCCTGAAACATGAGATAAAGTGTCAACTACATAACGTAGTGAGTGAGTTACAGTTTATAAGTTCTTGACAAGAGTTTTGACGAAAAGTTCCGATAAGTATATAGGAGTACAAATTTTTCTTAAAAGAAAGATAGCGGATAAAAGCGCTTAAATATATATACTTTTAAAGTAGATCATAGACAAATAGATCAATATTTGGAAAAGTCAAGTTGCGGGGCAAGACGATAAAAATATGTTGTCATTACCTCAGCGGTGGAATAATCCACATGTGTACGACGATAAATATATGTTGTCATTACCTCGGCAGTGGAATAATCCACATGTGTAAGACGATAAGTATATGTTGTCATTACCTCAACGGTGGAATAATCCACATGTCTAAGACGATAAGTACGTTTATGCGTAATTAAAAGTAACATATGATTTAAGAATTGTATCAACCACTTGGCATAATATAACGTAAGAGTTCACACTAAACCGATTAACTGGTCTGATCCGCCCCAACCTAGCACTATCGACGAAGTTTGTCTGTTCTAGTAATATGTACTTAGGTAGATAACCTAAAGTAAGGAGTGACCTTTCCTAACTATCGATACCCATAATTACCAACGGCTTAAGCTAATAGTGTGTAATGAATTGAACGAAAACGGGGCGCTTATGTAATTTTGTTTAAAAACTGATAGTAGGCACTTACAGAGTTTATATTCTCATCAAGGGTTGGAGAGTATACAATCAAACAATCATAGTTTAAGTCACGTGTCGAAAGGGGGCAAGCCATAATGTCAAAGTGTCAAAGAGTCAAAGGTTCCACATAAGGCGGTTTAAAATAGTTTTACGCATATGAGTTCGATCAATGTCAAATAGTTCAATAAAGTCATAGTTCACGAAAGACATAGTTCATAAAAGTCAAAGTTCATAGAAGTCAAAGTTCATAAAAGTCGAAGTTCATAGAAGTCAAAAGCATGTGATCTCATGTTTCCCCCAAAAGAGTACTTAAAAGACAAAAATAGAGGGGATGTAACTCACGGATTGCGAAGATAACGAATTCGGGAAACGGTCAAGGTCAAATTGTCCAAGATTGGATAAGTGTTATGTTCTCATTATGTTATTATATATAATATATAATAGATGAAATTTTAGTTAAATTTTAAGTGTCAAGGTCAAATTGTCCAAAAATGGTCCGAAACGGTTATCGTTATGTTTTAGTCCAAAAGTCCAAAGTTGACGTTTTTATTATTATGATAGATATATTTTGGTAGCTGAAGTGGTTTGGATTTTATAATGAAATTTGGGCAGCGCTTCCGCGCCCAAATTTCATATCCAAAATCCAAAGTGACTTTCCCGCTCACAAAACACATATATCACATAATCTATTTAAACAAGTTCATTTTAACGTAAATAAGTCTAGTATATACCACAAACATAAACATTTTACCAAACTCTGTCCCAAAATTTCAGTAACGAAAATCCAGAAAGCGGAATTACTAAACGGGATAGGTAGAACCTAGGTTTTTCTCTCTAGAAAGGTGAATTGGGGAGTGTTTGGTTGCCGGATTTTTGGCCGGTTTTACATCAATTGAAGGCTGATTCTGATCCTAAATCGTTTGTTTAAGCTTTGTCACGACTAATCCTCCTTATTTTCTTCCTACTCGAATTTCTTGTTGCTGTTTTCTTCTCGGATTTGACGGTTTTGTGGTTAATCCGTAGCTGCTCTATTTGGGGCTGTTGGATTGATTATATTGCCTTCTTAATCGAATTTAGATAATAGTAGTACAATTCGGGTTTGGCTGGAGAGTTTGAGTGGTTTTCCGGCGAGCAAGGTGGGCGATTTAGGGTTCCGGCGAGTTACAAGCTTTTAGGGTTTGTTTCTGCGAATTAGGGTTTCTGGGCTGCTGGTATTCATCCGTACGAACCAACTACATCCGTACGAACCAAACCTTGATCCGTACGAACCATATACGAACCAAACCTTGATCCGTACGTATAGGAGCTGCTTCCATCCGTATTCACTTATATTCATCCGTACGAACCAAGCCTACATCCGTACGAATCAACCCTTGATCCGTACGAACCAAACCTTGATCCGTACCTATAGGAGCTGCTTCATCCGCACGGTTTATATACTTCATCCGTACGGATTGACTTCATTCGCAAGTCATTCGTGCGGATCACCTTGATTCATCCGTACACTTAGGTTCATCCGTGAGCTAACGTTATGGAGAGGGGTTTTCTTGCAAGTGGTGCTAAGAAAACGAAACAAACTGAGGTTCCGAACAAACCTAGTGAAGCTAATGCTCCGACTATGGATGCCATTGCAAAACGTTTAATGAGTATGGCGGGTAAGATCTCAGATATTGACTCGACCATGCAGAGTAGTGAAGGTGTTGACATTGGGACTGGAGGTGTTCCCACTAGTACCCCAGTGGTAGGTGCTACAAATGGTGATATGCCAGGTATAACAAACTCATATGCGAGTTGTTTTGGCGCTAGTACCCCGAGTACCAAGGTCCAATTTCGTACCCTAGTTAATGATGAAAAACTTGACGCTGTGGATTGTGTTCTACCGAGAGCTGTAGCTGCCAAAATCAAATGTCGGTATGAGAATTCTATAGTGGGGTTTTTTGTTGGTAAAGATCCGTCGTTTCCGGTGGTTAAACAGTATGTTATGAACTCTTGGGGGAAATTTGGCTTTGAACGTATTACTAGGAACAGTGACGGTGTTTATCTGTTCAAATTTGCTTCAAAAGGAGGTATGGAGCAAGTGCTGGAGAAAGGTCCTTGGATGATTCGCAAATCTCCTATTATTCTTAACAAATGGTCTCCTAATGTGTCATTGACGAAAGGAGTAGTGACTAAGATTCCAGTTTGGGTGAAGATGTACAATGTCCCTATTCTTGCCTACTCGGCTGATGGCCTGAGCTTGATTGCTACTCAAATTGGGAAACCTGTCATGCTAGATGCTTTTACTAGTTCTATATGTGATGATTCGTGGGGTCGCATAAGTTTTGCCAGGGCTCTGATAGAGATTGATGCGGCTGTAGCTTTAAAAAAGGAGGTTACTATGGCGATCCCTGTTGAGGATGGGGAAGGATATTTGACGGAAACTATTCGAGTTGAGTATGAGTGGAAACCCCCTCATTGTGTTGATTGCCACTGTTTTGGTCATGATACTAACGTGTGTCCTAAGCGGGTTACCGTGGAAATTGCTCCTCTTTCAGTTAGGGTTGGTAGGGCTACTGACAACGAAGGAACTGGTGATGGCTATACGGAGGTTAAGAGCCGTAAAAAGAAGAAGGGAACTGCTCCAAGGGCTTTTGTGGGCCTTAGGATGAATAACCCCAAGTCAACAATGATTTGGGAACAAAAGAAAGGGGGGAATAAGAAACCCTCCAATGGTGTTAACTCCGATGTGCCTATTAATAATCCGTTTGAGGGTTTAACAGTGGATCATGTCTCTAAGGAGATTGGGCCTGGTATTATTGAAGAGCAGAACAAAGGAAATGTGCCGTCGAGTAGTGCGGGGATTGATGCTGGGAGTAAGGACAAAAAGGTTAGTACGCCTCCAGCTGTTAAAAAGAACTATGATAACTGTCTCAATGCGTCTGACACGTCTGATGAGGAGGGTGGCTATTTGGGAGGGGGTCAATATCTTGAAGATGAAGATTACGGTTATGATGGCTATGATGGTTATGAAGACCAAGTGGTTGATCTTCAGGGTGCTAAGCAGGAGTTTCGGGATTTCAGGCTTAGCATGAAGAGTAGGAAGCGATAGATTTCGTTGTAATCTTTAAGGGAGGCATGTCTCCCTTAAGGTAGTATTTTTAGTTTTGTTTTGCTTTTGGTTGTTGCCCTTGTTAAGGGTTGAGATATAGGGCTTCTCCTATATCCTTTGTACTTCATTGCACTTTTTTGGTTATATAATTTACCGGGGTTTAATCCCTTTTACCAAAAAAAAAAAATCCAGAAAGCGTACATAAGTTTTAAACGACCAAACAACAACTTTCCGGGGAGGACAACAACTCGTTGCGTCATCCTGGCCTACTGGGTCGGCGCACAGCTGCTGTCTTTTTCCCGTTTTGTGTTTTTCTTGCAAAATTGTTTATTCCAACCATAAATTTCGACATGTATACAGTAAATACTTCATATTATGTCATTTTTAAAGTTTCTAAACAACTTTTAACCATAAAAATATAGATCTAAATGTTATTTCGGTTAAAAATCGTTTGTCCAAAAAGTGTTATATATCTTTATAAAAACTTGTTTTTAAACCATAGATCGTCCATGCAAGTATTTTATATATGTGAAAACAGTAAAATAAAGGAAATCTACCGGATGAAAGTGTTTGTATGATGGTTTAGACGGATTTAGAGCTCCAAAAATGGTGAAATTGCTTTGAAATCGAAATGGACTTGATCCTTCTTGCTTGCTTGGATATTTGGACGATTTTTATGGGTGTTTTTGGTGGATTTGATGGCTGTAAATGGCTGGAAATAGGGGTGTTCTTGAGAGGATTTAAGAGAAAACTTGTGTGTGTGTGTTTTATGTTTATAAAAATGTAAAATTGAAAAGAAAATGGTATAGGATAGTAATAATGGGTTTGGGACTGCCAAAATGCAGTAAATGAGTAGTCTAAGTCGTGCTTGATTGGTTGGTGGTTTATAAAAACGAGATCAACTTATAAAAATTCAAAAAAATTCGGACTGGACATCCAGGACGTCGCACAAGGGGGGGGGGGGGGGGGGGGGTGTGCGGCGTCCTGGCTCATTTGTAAACATTTTCTGATTTTTCGTTTTTGCGTTTTGTTTCGTTGGACCTTTTCGTTAATTGAAAGTTCTTATACGTTGTGAACTTAGGAAAGTTCCTTAGGTATTTTCTTGGTATTAGGACTTATATAATTTGATTCGGAGAGAGATTCCGACACTGACGCGTTCCCGGTAAAAGTACAGTTAATGACAACGACAAACAATATAAGAGACATAGAGTGTAAAATGCACCTGAAACTTGACGGTTGTCACATTCTCCCCGGGTTGAAAGAAATTTCGTCCCGAAATTTAGTTCGTCCCATCATGAAGAAGTGTTCTCGAACAGACTGGATACTTCTGTCACACCCCGCTAAAGCGGAAACACGGAATGTGAAGAGCAATAGCATTCAATACACAAAATATAGATAAACGCCAAATGTCATTAAGGAAAACATGATATTCAAGGTTTACAAAGTTTAAAACAATGTTACATATCCGAATTACAAAATGGGGTGTTCAACCAAACCACCCAAACCCATCCCGTTCTTGAAGTCATTCGCCCCAAAAGCATAAGTCATCAGCTAGCTTAGTCGTTACCTTAAAATACTAGTCAAGTGTTACCTACGGGAGACGTAGTTAGTGAGCTACAAGTTTAAGTAAAAGCATAGTTTTCAAATTGTAGTTGCATAGCCATGCATAGAGTATCGCATTCAAAATAGTTGTCACATAAAAATGTATAGAGTATAGCATTTGTGTTTATAGGCATTGACCACATAGCGCGACTATGTGACAATCCTAAGTTTTGCCCAATGATCGTTGCTAAGCCTAAAGCCTACCCACTTAGTATTATGCACCATCGTTATAAGTCGTTGTGGTGAGGGTCAATCTACCCTAATAGCGCTATCCATATCTACTAACGGTCCTTTCCAAAGGGATTAATAGCAACTAATGTCCTTGGTAGTGTCGGGAGTTTTCAATGGTTTCTCACGTCCATGTTGTACAAAGTCCGCAACATGACGATCGATTGTTTTAGTCATTGGCAAATATAGCTTTCGTGTCCTCGGCATTGTTGGCAAAACCCTCAACAATGTCGGCAAAATAGTTATTCGTTTTAGTATTCAAAATATCAGTCATCTCGTTATAGCATTCAAAGTATTCAAGTGTTTTCATAAAAGCATTTGAGAATCAAATAGTTTTCGTTTTGCATTCAAGTATCAAAGCGTTTATCAGCTTAAATAGTGTTTAAGCCTAAGACTCGCATTTCACCCCAAAAGTATGTTTAAAAGCATTTAAAAGTAGGGGTTTGTAACTCACTGTTTGTGAAAATTACTAGCGTGCTCGAAATTGCTCGAAAGTGTTCGGAATCACCGGAATCCTAGTATAAACCAAGTTTTCGTGTAAGTATATCACTTGTTAGCTTTCAAACTCGTTAGTCAACGAATAGTTTATTGTTTAAGTGTTATAAGTATGTCCAATGAGATTTGGGCAGCGCTTCCGCGCTATAAAATTTATGTCCAAAATTTCCTATCCACTTTCCCGCTTAATACGATTTATAAAATATCATTATATATCGTTATGATGAATTAGTTATTTAAATACCTCATCTTATCATTCAAAATACAAATATGTAATCTATTATATTATGTTTATAAACTGTGAAAAGTATACGTGTCTCGATTTCTCCGTTAAAAAGTTAAAAATATGATTTTGTGCACAGAATTGCCGAATTGCCGAGACAGATTTTCTTGTTTTGCCATTTTCGCGATTTTAAGCGTTTTTGAGCTAGATTTCGACATGCAACTGAATATTCATCAAGAGTACTTATATATATGTTCAAATATCAGTTTCTTTTGGATTTTTAGCCACAAATATATAGATTTATGTAAGAGATTATGAAAACCCGTTTTTGTATAAAAATCGTTATAAAACTTCATAAAAACTTGTTTTTAAGTGATGGATCGTACATGCAATGAGTTATTTATGTAATAACAGTAAAGGAAAAGTGTTTTTACCCAAAGAAAGTGTATGGATGATGATCTAGAGTAGCTAGGAGGTTTTTCGGCTTCAAATCGGTAGAAAATGATGTATTCGACTAGATGAACGGAAACCCTTGCTTAGATTGATGATGAGGACGATTTATTGGGGTGTTTTCTGGATGTTTTCTTGCTGTATTTCTGGAGTTAAATGGTGTTTGAGAGAGTTTAGAGAGAGAGAGAGTTGAGAGAACAAGAGTGAAAGTGTGTGTGTGTTATGTTAAAATGAAAGAAAAGAAAAGAGTAACAACACCTTGGGATAGTAACTTTTGGCAGAAAAGGGGGTCAAATCGGGATGAGGCAAGTGGACCACTTATGTTTCATGCAAAAATGAGTCATCGAACACCTGTCCAGCAGCCTGCTGGAGCCCAGCCGTTGGCTGAGTCCATCCAGCCGTTGGCTGAATGGCTGGTTCGGCAAAAATCTCGTTTTTCGTTCGTTAAAGTTCCCGATTGATTTAAAATTGAACTTAGGAAAGTTCTTCGTATGTTTTCATAGTATTTTAGAGTTTAATTGTTAGGTTTGATTCCGATTCCGATTCCGGTTCCGAGACACACGCGTTAAAAGTTTAAGTAACGTAAACTTACGTTAAAAGTTTTGTGTGAGTTACAACGAGCTTAGCTTTAAAGAGTTATGTCTACGTAACCACGTAACACATAAATTTCGTTATAGCAAGAATCAAACATACGTATCGAGGTCATAAGTTAGCATTCTCGACCTGAGTTTAGACGGTTGTCACATTCTCCCCACGTTGAAAGAATTTCGTCCCGAAATTTCAACTTGTGGTATTCGTTGTGGGAGAAGTGAAGAGATAAGGATACTTAAGCATCATCTGATCCTCTCGTTCCCAGGTATATTCGGGGCCTCGCTTTGCGTTCCATCGCACCCTCACTATGGGGATTTTACTATGCCTTAGTTTCTTAGTTTCGCGATCCATGATTTCAATCGGTTCCTCGACAAATTGGAGCTTCTCGTCTAGTTGTACTTCTTCCAAAGGTGTGATGAGTGTTTCGTCCGATAGGCACTTTTTCAATCTCGAGACATGAAAAGTGTTATGCATGTTACCGAGCTCTTGCGGTAGTTCTAAACGATACGCCACGGGACCTACCCTTTCGAGTATCTCAAATGGTCCCACATATCTCGGACTAAGTTTTCCTCGCTTTCCGCGGCGTATTGCACCTTTCCAAGGTGACACCTTTAGAATTACTTTGTCGCCGACTTGAAATTCTAGATCCTTTCTGCGCATATCAGCATAGCTCTTTTGACGACTTCTCGCAGTCTTAAGTCTTTCTTTAATCGTTGTGATCTTATCAATCGTTTCTTGCACTACGTCCGTGCTAATTACTTGTCGATCTCCCGGTTCCAACCAACACAGTGGAGATCTGCATTTCCTTCCGTAGAGAGCTTCAAAAGGCGCACATTTGATGCTAGCATGGTAGCTGTTATTGTAAGAGAACTCTATTAGTGGTAAGTGGTTATCCGAACTTCCTCTGAAGTCGATAACGCATGCTCTCAGCATGTCCTCTAGTGTTTGTATAGTGCGCTCGCTTTGACCATCGGTCTGCGGATGGTAAGCCGTACTTAAGTCCAATCGTGTGCCAAACGACTCTTGGAATGCCTTCCAAAATCTGGAAGTGAAGCGAGTATCTCTATCCGAGATGATTGACGTGGGTATTCCGTGACGTGTCACTACCTCGTTGATGTATATTTGGACAAGTTTTTCTACGTTAAAACTTTCCTTAATGGGAATGAAGTGTGCTGACTTTGTTAGCCGATCTACGATAACCCAGATCATGTCGTTACCCTTTGATGTCCGAGGTAACTTCGTGACGAAGTCCATTGTGATTTGCTCCCATTTCCACTCGGGAATTTCGGGTTGCTGTAGTAATCCAGATGGCTTTTGATATTCGGCCTTCACTTTCGCACAAGTGAGGCATTTCTCTACGTATAAAGCAACGTCTCTTTTCATTCCAGGCCACCAATAATGTTCCTTGAGGTCCTTATACATCTTGCTTGACCCTGGATGAATGGAATATCGCGTTCGGTGTGCTTCATCCATAATGGTCTTCCTTAATTCGTTAGTCGTAGGAATCCAGGCTCGATCCTAAAAATAAAAGACGTCGTCGCCCTTCCTCACAAAGTCCTTGTCGTGATTGTGCAAGGTTTTGACCTTTATGTTATCTACCTTCAAAGCCTCATGCTGGGCACTTGCTATGCGCGTTCTCAAATCGGGTTTAAGGTAAATTTCCTAATGCACGCACTCGAGTCGTCTGTTGCCTCTCCTTCCTACTCAGGGCATCTGCTACGACATTCGCTTTTCCAGGGTGATACTTAATATCGCAGTCGTAGTCGCTAAGGAGTTCCAACCATCTCCTTTGCCTCATATTGAGTAGCTTCTGATCTAGTATGTGTTGCAGACTCCTATGGTCCGTGAATACCGTGCATTTGGTTCCGTAGAGATAATGTCTCCAGATTTTTAAGGCAAAAACTATCGCTCCTAGTTCTAAGTCGTGAGTGGCGTAATTGACCTCGTGTTTCTTAAGTTGTCGCGATGCGTAAGCTATGACCTTGTTTCATTGCATCAATACACAACCTAATCCTAGGTTAGATGCGTCACAATAAACTACGAACTTTGTTTCCCTCAGGAAGAGTTAAGATCGGAGCGTTGAACAGTTTCGTTTTCAGGATATTGAAGGCTTGTTCTTGAGCATCTCCCCAGTTGAACTTCTCGTTCTTTTGGGTTAACTTCGTTAGGGGTTTAGCTATCTTAGAGAAATCCTGAATGAATCGCCGATAATACCCAGCCAATCCTAAAAATTGGCGGATTTCCGTCGGACTTTTGAGAGTTTTCCAATTCTCAATAGCCTCGATTTTTGATGGGTTGACGTGGATTCCAGATCCATTAACTACGTGACCGAGAAATTTTACTTCACGCAGCCAGAATTCGCACTTAGAAAACTTTGCGTAGAGTTGTTGTTCCTTGAGTAGTTCCAATAATAGTTTTAAGTGCTCTGTGTGATCTTCTTTGGTACGCGAGTAGATTAAAATGTCGTCGATGAATACAATCACGAACTTGTCTAGATACGGTCGGCATACTCTATTCATCAAATCCATGAATACCGCTGGTGCATTTGTGAGTCCAAATGGCATTACCAGGAACTCGTAGTGTCCGTATCTGGTGCGGAATGCGGTTTTTGGTATATCATCTTCAGAAACCAACACTATATGGTACCCGAACCTTAAGTCAATCTTTGAAAAGTAGGTTGCGCCTTGAAGTTGATCGAAAAGGTCATCGATTCGTGGAAGAGGATATCGGTTCTGGACGGTTAGTTTATTCAATTCTCGGTAGTCGATACACTTGCGAAAGGATCCATCCTTCTTCTTTACGAACAGAATTGGCGCTCCCCATGGTGATGAGCTTGGTCGGATAAATCCTTTATCTAATAATTCCTGAACTTGGTTGGATAATTCCTGCATCTCAGTCGGACCTAGTCGATATGGCGTCCTTGCCACTACTGTCGCTCCAGGAATTACCTCGATTCTAAACTCAACTTGCCTCTGAGGTGGTAGTCCAGGTAGTTCTTCGGGAAATACCTCCGGATAGTCTCTAACTATCGGTACATCCTTAAGGTCGGCTGCTTTTGCCTGTTTGTCCTTTATGTTCACTAACAAAGCAAAGCAGCCCTTATTTAAGTACTTGCGCATCTTCATCACCGATATGAGTTTCGAAGTCTGGCCCGGCCTATCTCCTTGTACTATCAATTCCTTTCCATCTCCTAATGGAATCCGTACCGTTTTATCTAAACAAAATATCCTTGCGTCTCGGATGGTCAACCAGTCCATTCCTATTACTACGTCAAAGCTCTTAAGTTCGATAGGGATTAGATCTATTTCGAAAGAGTGGTTAGCTAGGGTTATTGTGCAATTCTTAATTACGTCGCTAGCCTCGTATTCTTGCCCATTTGCGTATTCTACCGTAAACTTTTCACCTAGGGGTTCGGTGTCTAAAGCAATTAAGGCCTAAACTCTAAGGACACAAAACTTTTGTCCACGCCTGAGTCAAACAGTAATGAGGCATAATAGTTGTTAAGGAGAAATGTACCTGCAATCACCCGGGGGTCGTTTCTTGCCTCTTCAGCACCAATCACGAAGGCTCTGCCACGGTCTTGTCCCCCATCGTTTCCCCTCTGATTGTTCTGATTTTGGTTCTGTGGTGGGTTTTGATTGCGGTTCTGGTTTGGGTTTCGGGCAGGGTTTAGCCTAGGACAAGCATTTCGGTAGTGATCCCTACTACCGCACTCGTAACATTCTCCCTGGCGAGGCCTATCGTTCTGTTGTGGCCTCCCCGCTTGTTGCGGTCCTTCAATCTGCTGTCTTCCCGCCTGCTGCGGTCCAGCATTGACTGCCTTACAGTGTCGTGTCCAGTGACCGAGGCGGTTGCAGTTGGTGCATGACCGACATTCACCTCCGTGGTGATAACCGCACCTATCGCATTTCGGAGCCTTCCCCTGATAG
The DNA here is from genome assembly GCA_910822075.1 of Senecio squalidus. Taxonomy (NCBI): domain Eukaryota; kingdom Viridiplantae; phylum Streptophyta; class Magnoliopsida; order Asterales; family Asteraceae; genus Senecio; species Senecio squalidus. The sequence continues at coordinate 43,229,360 of CAJVGC010000582.1, read as the reverse complement.
CCGGTATTCTCTGTCGCGGCCACTCCATAATTCCTAACTGTCTTGGTCTTCTTGTTGAAACGATCCCTTCTATTTCCCGATATGTCCTCAACCTTGCGCTTTCCCTTAGCGTCTTCTGCGCCCGTCTTTGGCGCTCCTCCGCTCCTTATCCAGTCCTGGGTCAGGCGGCTCGCCAAGCTCACGGCCTGCTGCATTGTGGCTGGCTCAGTAGCTGTCGCCATGCCCCTTATCTCGGGCGAGAGTCCCCAAATGAAGTGGTCGATTCGCTTGTCCTCAGGGGTCACTAGTTCGGGTACTAGATTTGCGAGTTCATGAAATCGCGCGACGTAGGTGTTGATGTCAGTTCCCACCATGGAGTGATTCCATATTTCGTTCTTGAGCTTCTTCAAGATCTCCTTGGGACAGTACTCAATTACCAGCAGTTCCTTAAACCTTGCCCATGGTATGTTGTATGCAGCGTCCGGACCTTGGACCTGAAGCTGGCTGTTCCACCAGGTTAGTGCTCGTCCCTGAAGCATGCAAGAAGTGAATTCCCCCTTCTTGTTTTCAGCACACTGGCTGATCCTCAGCACAACTTCCATACTATCGATCCAGCACGATAGTCCGATGGCGCCCTCAGTGCCATGGAATTCCTTTGGCCTGCAAGAAATGAAGGTCTTGTAGCTACAACCTTGGTTGTTCCCCTGGTTGTTGTTTCCCTGATTGTTATTTTCTCGGTTGTTGTTTCGTTGGTTGTTGTTTCCTTGGTTGTTGTTTTCTTGGTTGTTGTTATTTCCCCTTGGTCCTCCTTGGTGGATCCTTTGGACAATGCGCTCATCGTTGGGTTCAGCCATTTTCCTACACAAGAGAGAACTCTGGTTTAGGGTTTTGATATTTCACTTCAGATTCAAATAAAGGGGAAATAACAAGAACAACAACAATCGTAATTATAATCCGTCCATTTTATAAATCGCTCAAAATTTGATGTTCTTACAAAATCCAACATCATCGACTACTGTCGTACATTACCAACCAACATAAAGTACTACGCTTACAACCCTTCATAAATTACATGTTCTGCTTACAATCCAAAAGACATCTTACAACAACCTCTAAACCTTAAATACAACCAATACAACCATAAGGAATACTAGTGTTGTTCGATTTGGTGGGTGACGTGCGCGGCGTGTTGGAAATCGTGAGCTTCCTTCACCATCCCGACGGAGGTAAGGTAGGGTGAGTGGTGACGATTGTTTACTCCTAGAGCGTGATTGGGATTCGTGAGAGTGTTCGGTTTCGTCAACTGACGTAGCTATCTCTTTCCCTCTCGACATACCCTAAATCGGTAACGCGTTAGTTCGAAGATACGGCTCATGTTAGTGTTAGTAATACGCTGAGCACATAGAGTATCTTAAGTATAGCATCTAGGTCTGTGTGGGTCTGACTTCAAGAATTCCCGGGGAGGTTCGTTTAATGTTTTACCAATCCCGTCCCGGCATAATTTAGTCCAAATTATTCATAGGTTATCAGGCTACGAATAATTCAAGTTAAACAATGCCTTCACGTTTTGGTTAAATAAAATCTTTCGTTTTTAGAAATTGGTTATAGTTTGATTTTTGAAAAATCGGTATTCACTATAACCTTGCGCTCTGATACCAAGTCTGTCACACCCCGCTAAAGAGGAAACACGGAATGTGAAGAGCAATAGCATTCAATACACAAGATATAGATAAACGCCTAATGTCATTAAGGAAGACATGATATTCAAGGTTTACAAAGTTTAAAACAAAGTTACAGCATTCAAAGTATTCAAGTGTTTTCATAAAAGCATTCAAAGTATTCAAAATATCAGTCATCTCGTTATAGCATTCAAAGTATTCAAGTGTTTTCATAAAAGCATTTGAGTATCAAATAGTTTTCGTTTTGCATTCAAGTATCAAAGCGTTTATCAGCTTAAATAGTGTTTAAGCCTAAGACTCGCATTTCACCCCAAAAGTATGTTTAAGAGCATTTAAAAGTAGGGGTTTGTAACTCACTGTTTGCGAAAATTACTAGCGTGCTCGGAATTGCTCGAAAGTGCTCGGAATCACCGGAATCCTAGTATAAACCAAGTTTTCGTGTAAGTATATCACTTGTTAGCTTTCAAACTCGTTAGTCGACGAATAGTTTATTGTTTAAGTGTTATAAGTATGTCCAATGAGATTTGGGCAGCGCTTCCGCGCTATAAAATTTATGTCCAAAATTTCCTATCCACTTTCCCGCTTAATACGATTTATAAAATATCATTATATATCGTTATGATGAATTAGTTATTTAAATACCTAATCTTATCATTCAAAATACAAATATGTAATATGTTATATTATGTTTATAAACTGTGAAAAGTATACGTGTCTCGATTTCTCCGTTAAAAAGTTAAAAATATGATTTTGTGCACAGACTTATTCAGCCAGCGGCTGAATATTTTAGCCGACGGCTGAATTGCCGAGACAGATTTTCTTGTTTTGCCATTTTCGCGATTTTAAGCGTTTTTGAGCTAGATTTCGACATGCAACTGAATATTCATCAAGAGTACTTATATATATGTTCAAATATCAGTTTCTTTTGGATTTTTAGCCACAAATATATAGATTTATGTAAGAGATTATGAAAACCCGTTTTTGTATAAAAATCGTTATAAAACTTCATAAAAACTTGTTTTTAAGTGATGGATCGTACATGCAATGAGTTATTTATGTAATAACAGTAAAGGAAAAGATTTTTTTACCCAAAGAAAGTGTATGGATGATGATCTAGAGTAGCTAGGAGGTTTTTCGGCTTCAAATCGGTAGAAAATGATGTATTCGACTAGATGAACGGAAACCCTTGCTTAGATTGATGATGAGGACGATTTATGGGGGTGTTTTCTTGATGTTTTCTTGATGTTTTCTTGCTGTATTTCTGGAGTTAAATGGTGTTTGAGAGAGTTTAGAGAGAGAGAGAGTTGAGAGAAAAAGAGTGAAGTGTGTGTGTGTTATGTTAAAATGAAAGAAACGAAAAGAGTAACAACACCTTGGGATAGTAACTTCTGGCAGAAAAGGGGGTCAAATCAGGATGAGGAAAGTGGAGCACTTACGTTTCATGCAAAAATGAGTCATCGAACACCTGTCCAGCAGCATCTAGCCGCCGGCTGGAGCCCAGCCGTTGGCTGAATGACTGGTTCGGCAAAAATCTTGTTTTTCGTTCGTTAAAGTTCCCGATTGATTTAAAATTGAACTTAGGAAAGTTCTTTGTAAGTTTTCATAGTATTTTAGAGTTTAATTGTTGGTTTGATTCCGATTCCGATTCCGGTTCCGAGACACACGCGTTAAAAGTTTAAGTAACGTAAACCTACGTTAAACGTTTTGTGTGAGTTACAACGAGCTTAGCTTTAAAGAGTCATGTCTACGTAACCACGTAACACTTAAAGTTAGTTATAGCAAGAATCAAACATACGTATCGAGGTCATAAGTTAGCATTCTCGACCTGAGTTTAGACGGTTGTCACAACTTCTGACGGATTTGGCCCTCACGTTCCCTCGTGAATTTATGACCACGTCGGGAATTCAACCGAACTTTTACAATAGGAACACGACTTTGCCTGAGTTGTTTGACCTCGCGGTCAACAACCTCAAGCGGTTCTTCAATAAAATTGAGTTTGTTATCGATCTTGACCTCGTCGAGAGGGATGACGATGGTCTCATCAGATAGGCACTTTTTCAAGTGCGAGACATGGAAAACATTATGAACGTTGGAAAGAGTCTGAGGGAGTTGGGGACGATAAGCAACTAGACCAATACGCTCTATGACTTCGAATGGGCCGGTGTACCTTGGGCTTAGTTTTTCGGGCTTTCCGAAGCGGACTACCCCCTTCCATGGAGATATCTTGAGAAGCACTCTATCGCCAACTTGGAACTCGAGGGGTTTTCTCCGGTTGTCGGCGTAGCTCTTCTGCCGGGTACGGGATGTCTTCAGTCTTTACCTGATGGTGGTGATCTTGTCGATGGTCTCCTGGACGATGTCGAGCCTCGTAAGTTGTCGATCGCCAACTTCTAGCCAACAAAGCGGGGACCGACACTTGCGTCCATATAAGGCCTCGAGTGGTGCGCACTTGATGCTGACATGGTAGCTGTTGTTATACGAAAACTCGACCAAAGGGAGGTGAGCGTCTCAACTTCCTCCGAAGTCAACTACACACGCTCTCAGCATATCTTCAAGCGTTTGGATCGTCCTTTCACTTTGACCCTCGGTTGGAGGATGGTATGCAGTACTGAGGTCTAGTCGCGTCCCGAGCGATTTCTGAAGGGCATTCCAAAAATGGGACGTGAATCGACTATCCCTATCGGAGATGATGGAGAGAGGTGTTCCGTGACGGGAGATGATCTCGTTGATGTAGATTTGGGAGAATTTCTCCATCGCGTGGTTTTCTCGTACAGGTAGGAAATGAGCGGATTTTGTCAAACGGTCCACGATGACCCAAATCGTGTCGTTACCCCTTGCCGTACGGGGCAACTTTGTGATGAAGTCCATGGAGATTTGTTCGCACTTCCACATGGAAATCTCTGGCTGCTGAAGTAGACCTGAGGGCTTTTGATATTCCGCCTTGACCTTCGAGAAAGTAAGGCACTTGGCTACATACGACATCTTTCTTCATGCCCGACCACCAATAATATTCCCGGAGATCCTTATACAACTTGTCGGATCCCGGATGGATGGAATACCGAGATCGGTGGCCCTCGTCCAAGATGAGTGTACGAAGATCTTCGGATTTCGGAATCCATGCTCGGCCCTTGAAGTAGTGGATTCCGTCGGACTTGCGTTCGAATTCCTTCTCGTGGTTGTGCAACGTTTCGACCTTAATGTTCTCGGGTTTCAACGCTTCTTGATGTGCCTTTATGATTTGCGTTCGAAGACTTGTCTGAATCTGAATACCCAATGCTCTAACTCGAGATGGTTTTACTCTTTCCTTTCGACTCAGGGCATCTGCTACTACGTTTGCTTTACCCGGGTGGTATTTTATCTCGCAGTCGTAGTCACTTAGAAGTTCTATCCATCTACGTTGCCTCATGTTGAGCATTTTCTGGTCCAAAATGTGTTGAAGACTCTTATGATCCGTGAAAACCGTGCACTTGGTGTCGTACAATTAGTGTCTCCAAATCTTCAAAGCGAACATGACGGCTCCCAGCTCTAAGTCGTGTGTTGTGTAGTTCTGCTCGTGCACTTTAAGCTGCCTCAAAGCGTATGCGATGACTTTTTCCTTCTACATTAGGACACACGCAAGTCCTTGATGGGATGCATCGCAAAATACTACAAAATTATCCGTGCCCTCCGGCAGGGACAAAATCGGTGCGTGACATAGCCGGTGTTTGAGTTTCTGGAAGGATTCCTCCTGTTCTTTTCCCCAAATGAAGTCCCTGTCCTTCTGAGTGATCTCGCTGAGAGGCGTAGCGATCTTCGAGAAATTATCGATAAACCTTCGATAGTAGCCAGCCAACCCTAGGAATTGACAGATTTCCGTAGGAGTCTTCGGGGGTTGCCGTTTCTCGATCGCTTCGATCTTAGCTGGATCTACATGAATCCCTTCTTGGTTGACCACATGACCAAGGAAATGTACTTCTCGGAGCTAAAATTCACACTTCGAGAATTTGGCGTACAATTTCTGATCTCTGAGGAGTTCTATAATGAGCTTAAGGTGTTTCGCATGATCTTCCTTGTTCCTGGAGTAGATGAGAATGTCGTCTATGAATACGATAACGAATTTTTCTAGGTATGGCTTACACACTCTGTTTATTAGGTCCATGAACACTGCTGGTGCGTTGGTCAGACCAAATGGAATGACAAGGAATTCGTAATGACCGTAACGAGTTTGGAATGCGGTTTTAGGAATGTCGGTCTCACTGACACGAACCTGATGGTAACCCGAACGAAGGTCGATTTTTTAGAAGTAAGTTGCACCCTGCAACTGATCGAACAGATCATCGATCCTCGGGAGCGAGTATCGGTTCTTGACGGTCAGCTTGTTCAGTTCACGACAATCGATGCATATACGGAAGGATCCGTCTTTCTTTTTGACAAAGAGGATTGGGGCTCCCCAGGGGGACGAGCTTGGACGAATGAGACCATGATCTAGAAGTTCCTGCAGCTGTTTTGAGAGTTCTTGCATTTCGGGTGGTGCTAGACGATACGGGGTCTTGGCAACCGGTTCTGCGCCAGGAACGAGGTCTATTCGGAATTCCACTTGTCGATGCGGCGGTAGCCCAGGAAAATCTTCAGGAAAGACCTCTGGATGATCCTTGACTACTGGAATTTCTTGGACTCGGTTTTCCTTAGGTTTACGTTTGATGACATGAGCGAGGAATGCGTCGTAGTCCTTCTCGAGGTACTTGCGCATTGTCATGGAAGACACGATGTGAAGTTGTCGTCCAGGTTTGTCTCCCTGAACAACTAGAGTTTCACTTTTTGAAAGAGGAATACGAAGGAGTTTGTCGAAACAGACAATCTCGGCTCGAAAACGAGATAGAAATTAGATCGATGGGGAAGGTTTTGTCAAATAGGCATATAGAACATCCTAAGATTATATTCTTGGCTTCGAACTCTTGGCCGTTAGCATATTCGATAGTAAAGCTATCCTTAAGAACTTTAGATCCTAGCTTAATAAGGGGTCTAAATTCTAAGGACACAACACTTCTCTCGGCTCCTGAATCGAATAGTATTGAAGCAATTTGGTTGTTTACAGGAAAATTTACCTGACGTGGCATTTGAATCCTGCCTTGCCTCTTTGGTAGTGATTGCGAGAGCACTGATAGTTTCTGTTGTATTGAATATGGGGAAAATAACACAGGGGTGTTCGTTGCTTCCGTATTCAAAGCAAGCCTACCTCTTTCCTCGCTTATCAGTATATTTGCGGCAGTGTCTGGAGAGGTGCCCCGATTCGCTACATGTATAGCACACTGGGGAGTCCCCAACATGGTGGAGGTAGCATTTGCCGCACTTGGGGTGCGTTCCAGCGTAAATTCGGGGTTCGTCGTGGGTTTCTTTTCGCGATTGCTCCTTATTGGCTGATGACTAGCCTTCCGTTTCTTACTCCCCTTTTGGTTGACGGGTGCTGGAGGGAGAAGGAGGTTATTGCTTCGGGAGCTTTCACCTTCCTCCTGTTTAACTGTGGCTGGAGAGGGAAGGGGTTTATCATTTCTGGAAAGTTTGTCGTTGATTCCTGCGATGATCCGAGCGATAATGTCGGGAATTGCTGCAGTCACGTGCGTAGCAACTTGTTCAGCTATTCGGTGAGCGTCGCTCCTGTCGAGAGGCATAATTCTACCACGGAGAAAAAGAAACTAGTTTAGAACGCACGAGTAGGGTACGATAAGAATTCAATTCGATGAAAATGACAATGATAACACAAGAGTAATATAGAGGAGTAATAACACAAACACGATAGTGATTCAAGAGATAATAACAGTTCAAAATACGGAAAATGGAAATACAACTACAATACAATGGAAGTAAATAAGATAAATAGCTTGAGTCGTGTACATGGAAAAATTACGATCTAGCTTAGTACAATACGTAAGGAAATGACTAGCGGTGTCTCTCAAGGAACATCTTGGCGACGATGACCGCTATCAGGGTCCCCATGACCAGACATGCCCTAACGAGGCGCTGCACGGTCCGTGTTGTGGCCTGAGTCGATGCCATGAATCGCAGCGACTGCTCCGACAGCCAGTGTGCGGCATCGGAGACCTCGCAGAGGAGAAGACCATGCTGTTGGGCCTTCTCTGAAAGTCCCCTACCCTCGTGGTGCAGGTGGATGAATGAGGCTGGTGGGGGAGGCTGAAGGGTAGGCGGAATCATAGGCCTGGAGGGTCCGGCCTTCTAAGCACGCTGCCTCTCCTCTAGGAACTGACGTTCCCAATGCTACCGATCCATGGTCGGTGTACGCGAAACACCCGCGTACGGATCCACAAACGGTATATGGGGAGGAGCGGGTCGAGATGGACCGGGCTGCTGGCCGGCCATCCGATCCGGCAGTCGGCCAGGGAGAATGACCTGCTTACACGTGGTCAATCTCGTGCGGGGCCCTTGTTACTGCAGGGGTGCCCCGACGGGCGCCGGTGGAGGAGGTGGAAGCACAGTCCTCGGGCTGGACCCGATACTGCTGCTGATCGCCATCGAGGTATCCTCCGTTGGGTCGGTGTTCTGATGACGTTGACTCTTGGAGTCTGTGTGGCCCTCTGGAGCTTCGTGAGACGAAGCGGCTCGGGAAAGGGATCGTGACTGAGATCGAGAAGGTGATCGCGAACGGGATGACTGAGACATGACGGATCTGCGAATATCGAGTTACATAAGTACGGGGGAAACTAAAATAGGAAAAACGTAAGTAAAATGCATGCACGGATCAGTTATGTGAGAATCGGGAATCGATAAGACCGGGAATTTTTCGACTCGAAAACTGTTAGCAATTTCTTTCCGTTCTTGCATAATTCATTTTGAACTAGCCATGGTTGATCAAGTCATGCGTAGTTGAAAAAGATAATCATGCAATTGCGGAAATTAATATACTAAAGTTTGAACCCGAAAATGATTTTTCTGAAAAGCCTTGGTTATAGTTTTGGTTTCGAAAACTTTTGAAAATTTTTAAAACCGTTTTCACTATAACCCGTGCTCTGATACCAAGTATGTCACACCCCGCTAAAGCGGAAAGTTCACGAGTTATAACAAAAAGTCAACGGTTCAAGTCATTAAATTAGAGTTGAAAAGTTCAATTGTTCAAAAGACATAACCAAGATACATAAAGTTCACGACAACAAATAAATAATAAAATGTTTTATAAAATTCCCAAAATAAAGTAGGTCTTCTCCCCAATTACACTTCACATAATAAATTTGACCCGCCCGAGCAATGCACTTCATGACTTACGCATAGTTTCCTGAAACATGAGATAAAGTGTCAACTACATAACGTAGTGAGTGAGTTACAGTTTATAAGTTCTTGACAAAAGTTTTGACGAAAGGTTCCGACAAGTATATATGATTACAAAGTTTTCTTAAAAGAAAGATAGCGGATAAAAGCGCTTAAAATATATATACTTTTAAAGTAGATCATAGATAAATAGATCAATATTTGGAAAAGTCAAGTTGCGGGGCAAGACGGTAAAAATATGTTGTCATTACCTCAGCGGTGGAATAATCCACATGTGTAAGACGATAAATATATGTTGTCATTACCTCAGCGGTGGAATAATCCACATGTGTAAGACGATAAGTATATGTTGTCATTACCTCAGAGGTGGAATAATCCACATGTGTAAGACAATAAGTACGTTTATGCGTAATGAAAAGTAACATATGATTTAAGAATTGTATCAACCACTTGGCATAATATAACGTAAGAGTTCACACTAAACCGATTAACCGGTCTGATCCGCCCCAACCTCGCACTATCGACGAAGTTTGTCTGTTCTAGTAATATGTACTTAGGTAGCTAACCTAAAGTAAGGAGTGACCTCTCCTAAGTATCGATACCCATAATTACCAACAGCTTAAGCTAATAGTGTGTAATGAATTGAACTGAAAACGGGGCACTTATGTAATTTTGTTTAAAAACTGATAGTAGGCACTTATGGAGTTTATATTCTCATCAAGGGTTGGAGAGTATACAATCAAACAATCATAGTTTAAGTCACGTGCCGAAAGGGGGCAAGCCATAATGTCAAAGTGTCAAAGAGTCAAAGGTGCCACATAAGGCGGTTTCAAATAGTTTTACGCATATGAGTTCGATCAATGTCAAATAGTTCAATAAAGTCATAGTTCACGAAAGAATAGTTCATAAAAGTCAAAGTTCATAGAAGTCAAAATTCATAGAAGTCAAATTTCATAGAAGTCAAAAGCATGTGATCTCATGTTTCCCCCAAAAGAGTACTTAAAAGACAAAAATAGAGGGGATGTAACTAACGAATTTGGGAAACGGTGGGAAAAGCGAGCCGGGAATCACGGAAAGCCTAAGAATACCAAGATTGTTTAAGTGTTATGTTCTCATTATGTTATTATATATAATATATAATAGATGAAATTTTAGTTAAATTTTAAGGGTCAAGGTCAAATTGTCCAAAAATGGTCTGAAACGGTTATCGTTATGTTTAGTCCAAAAGTCCAAAGTTGACGTTTTTATTATTATGATAGATATATTTTGGTTGCTGAAGTGGTTTGGATTTTCTAACGAAATTTGGGCAGCGCTTCTGCGCCCAAATTTCATATCCAAAATCCAAAGTCACTTTCCCGCTCACAAAACACATATATCACATAATCTATTTAAACAAGTTCATTTTAACGTAAATAAGTCTAATATATACCACAAACATAAACATTTTACCAATCTCAGTCCCAAAATGTCAGTAACGAAAATCTAGAACGCGTACATAAGTTTTAAACGACCAAACGACAACTTTCTGGGAAGGACAGCAGCTCGTTGCGTCGTCCTGGCCTACTGGGACGGCGCACAGCTGCTGTCTTTTTCCCGTTTTGTGTTTTTCTTGCAAAAACGTTTATTCCAACCATAGATTTCGAAATGCATACAGTAATACTTCATATTATGTCATTTTTACAGTTTCTAAATAACTTTTAACTATAAAAATATAGATCTAAATGTTATTTCGGTTAAAAATAGTTTTTGTCCAAAAAGTGTTATAAATCTTTATAAAAACCTTTTTTAAACCATAGATCGTCCATGCAAGTATTTATTTATGTAAAAACAGTAAAATAAAAGAAATCTACCGGATGAAAGTGTTTGGATGATGGTTTAGACGGATTTAGAGCTCCAAAATGGTGATAATGCTTTGAAACCGAAATGGACTTGATCCTTCTTGCTTGCTTGTATATTTGGACGATTTTTATGGGTGTTTGGTGGATTTGATGGCTGTAAATGGCTGGAAATAGGGGTGTTCTTGAGAGGATTTGAGAGAAAACTTATGTGTGTGTGTGTGTGTTTTATGTTTATAAAAATATAAAAATGAAAAGAACATGGTATAGGATAGTAATAATGGGTTTGGGACTGCCAAAATGCATTAAATGAGTAGTCTAAGTCGTGCTTGATTGGTTGGTGGTTTATAAAAACGAGATCAACTTATAAAAATTCAAAAAATTTCGGACTGGACATCCAGGACGTCGCACAAGGGGGGGGGGGGGGGGGTGCGGCGTCCTGGCTCATTTGTAAACATTTTCTGATTTTTCGTTTTTGCGTTTTGTTTCGTTGGACCTTTTCGCTAATTGAAAGTTCTTAATTATGATACGTTATGAACTTAGGAAAGTTCCTTAGGTATTTTCTTTGTATTAGGACTTATATAATTTGATTCCGAGAGTGATTCGGACACTGACTCGTTCCCGGTAAAAGTACAGTAATGACAACGGCAGACAATATAAGAGACATAGAGTGTAAAATGCACCTGAAACATGACGGTTGTCACACTAATGAAAAGAGTGTGTAGACCATATTTAGACAAATTCGTGATCGTATTTATAGACGACATCCTCATATACTCAAGGAACAAGGAAGATCATGCGAAACACCTAAAGCTCATCTTAGAACTCCTCAGAGATCAGAAACTTTACGCCAAATTCTCGAAGTGCGAATTTTGGCTCCGGGAAGTACATTTCCTTGGTCATGTGGTCAACCAAGAGGGAATTCATGTAGACCCGGCAAAGATCGAAGCGATGGAGAAATGGCAAGCCCGGACGACTCCTACGGAAATCCGCCAATTCCTAGGGTTGGCTAGCTACTATCGAAGGTTTATCGAGAATTTCTCGATGATCGCTAAGCCTCTTACCGAGCTCACTCAGAAAGACAAGGACTTAATTTGGGGAAAAGATCAGGACGAATCCTTTCGGAAGCTTAAACACACCAGCTATGTCACGCACCGATTTTGTCCCTGCCAGAGGGCACGGATAATTTCGTAGTATTTTGCGATGCGTCTCACCAAGGACATGGGTGTATCCTAATGCAGAAGGACAAAGTCATCGCATATGCTTCAAGGCAGCTTAAGGTACAGAACTACACCACACACGACTTAGGGAGCCGTCGTGTTGGCTTTAAAAATATGGAGGCACTACTTGTACGGCACTAAGTGCACGGTTTTCATGGATCATAAAAGCCTTCAATACATTCTTGATCAGAAAATGCTCAGCATGAGGTATCGGAGATGGATAGAACTTCTGAGCGACTATGACTGCAAGATCAAATACCACCCGGGTAAAGCAAACGTAGTAGCAAATGCCCTGAGTCGGAAGGAAAGTGTAAAACCATCTCGGGTTAGAGCATTGGGTATTCAGATTCAGACAAATCTTCAAACGCAAATCGCCAGAGCTCAGCGAGAAGCGTTGAAACACGAGAACATTAAGGACGAAACCCTGCACAACCACGAGAAGGAATTCGAACTCAATTCATACGGAATCCACTACTTCAAGGGACGAGCATGGATTCCGAAATCCGAAGACCTTCTTAAGCTAATTTTGGGCGAGGGCACCGATACATATACTCTATTCATCCGGGATCCGACAAGTTGTATAAGGATATCGCCTTGTATGTAGCTAAGTGCCTTACTTGCTCAAAGGTCAAGGCGGAATATAAGAAGCCTTCAGGTCTACTACAGCAACCGGAGATTCCCATGTGGAAGTGGGAACAAATCTCCATGGACTTCATCACAAAGTTGCCCCGTACGGCAAGGGGTAACGACACGATTTGGGTCATCGTGGATCGATTGACAAAATCCCCTCATTTCCTACCGGTACGAGAAAACCACTCGATGGAGAAATTCGCTCATATCTACATCAACGAGATCGTCTCTCGTCACGGAACACCTCTCTCCATTATCTCCGACAGGGATAGTCGATTCATGTCCCGCTTTTGGAATGCACTTCAGAAATCGCTCGGGACGCGACTAGACCTTAGCACCGCTTATCATCCTCAGAGCGATGGTCAGAGTGAAAGGACGATCCAAACGCTTGAAGACATGCTGAGAGCGTGTTTAAGTGACTTCGGAGGAAGTTGGAACGCTCACCTCCCTTTGGTCGAGTTTTCCTATAACAACAGCTGCCATGCCAGCATCAAGTGCGCACCGTTCGAGGCTTACGAGGATATCGAGGCTCGACATCGTCCAGGAGACCATCGACAAAATCACCACCATCCGGGAAAGACTGAAGACATCCCTTACCCGACAGAAGAGCTACGCCGACAACCGAAGGAAACCCCTCGAGTTCCAAGTTGGCGATAGAGTGCTCCTCAAGATATCGCCATGGAAGGGGGTAGTCCGCTTCGGGAAGTGCGGCAAGCTAAGCCCAAGGTACACCGGCCCATTCGAGGTGATAGAGCGAATTGGCACAGTTGCGTATCGACTCCAATTTCCCCAGACTCTTTCGAACGTTCATAACGTTTTCCATGTCTCGCACTTGAAAAAGTGCCTATCTGATGAGACCATCGTCATTCCGCTCGACGAGGTCCAGATCGATAAAAAACTCAACTTCATTGAAAAACCGCTTGAGGTTGTGGACCGTGAGGTCAAACAACTCAGGCAAAGTCGTGTTCCTATTGTCAAAGTTAGCTGGAATTCCCGACGTGGTCATGAATTCACGTGGGAACGTGAGGACCAAATTCGTTAGAAGTATCCACATCTATTGGAGAACGCTTCTTCATGCTGGGACGAACTAAATTTCGGGACGAAATTTCTTTCAACCCGGGGAGAATGTGACAACCGTCGAAATTTCAGGTGAAATTCGTACTCTCTATCTTTTAAAATGTCTGTCGTTGTCTTTAACTGTACGTTACCGGAAACGCGTCAGTGTCGGAATCAAATTCGGAATCAATTTATATAAGTCCTAATACCAGGAAATCACCTAAGGAACTTTCCTAAGTTCATAACGTACAATAATCAAAAACCTTCATTTGACGAAAAGGTCTAACGGAACAAAAACGTAAAGAGCGAAAAATCAGAAAATGCTGAAAATTTGACCAGGACGCCGCACAGGTCAGCCATGTGCGACGTCCTGATATCGCAGATTCAAAAAAAATTAAGGTTTAAAGCTTGTCTCGTTTTTATACAAAAATCTAACCAATCTAACTCGGGATTTGACTTGCATTACTAGATTTCTCTCTGTCCAAAGTCCAATTATTACTCTCTTTACCATTTTCTTTTCATTTTCATTTTTATTAAACATAAAAAAACACACAAACACATTTTCTCTCCATCTTTTCTCTCAAATTTCTTCCAAGAACACCACAAAAACCAATAACTTACACCCATAAAAATCCATTAAATCACCATCAAAAATCGTTCTAATATCAAAGGAAGCAAGAAGAATCAAGTTAATTCGGTCAAAAAGCTATTCTACCGATTTTTGAAGCACAAAACTCCACCAAATCGTCATCCAAGCATTTTCTCCGATAGAAATTTTCCTCTTAACTATATTTACTATTTTTATCAAATGCATGGATGATCTATGGCATAAAAATGAGTTTTTATAAACTTTTATGACACTTTATAAAAAAAAAACGGATTTTAAGCGAAAGGTACTTAGATCGATATTTTAATGGGCAAAAGTTATGTATAAACTGTAAAAATGACCTATAATGAAGTTTATACCGATTGCATGTAAAGATCTATGTCCAAAATACCCGTTTTTGCAATAAAATCGAAAATGGGAAAATAACAACAGCCTGCGCCGTCCCAATAGCCCAGGACGACGCAGCGGGACACAAAAGTGTTCTGTGCGCCGTCACAATAGTCCAGAACGACGCACAAGGCAACTGTTTTTCCCGAATATCTTCGTTTTCACGTTAAAAGCTTATGTGAACATTCTGTTTTGACGAAACTTATATTTTGGGACTGAGATTGGAAAATACATTTGTTCATGACATTTTATTGGACTTAATACACTCTAATGAACTTGTTTAATTATGATATGTGTACATATATGTTTTGTAAGCGGCAAAGTGGTTTATATTTTGGATATAAAAATTTGGCGTGGAAGCGCTGCCCAAATTTAGTTAGAAAATATAAGACACTTCAGCGACCAAAATATGTGTATCATAATAACTAAAACGTTAACTTTGGACACTTTTGGACTAAAAACATAACAATAACCGATTCGGACAATTTTTGGATAATTTAACCTTGACACTTAAAGTTTAACTAAGATTACATATATTATATATTATAACTTAATGTAATCATAACACTTAATGAATCTTGGTACTCTTTTAGGCTTTATGTGTTTCCCGGCACGTTTCCGACCGTTTCCCGATCTTCTTTATCTTCGCAATCCGTGAGTTACACCCCCCTCTATTTTATGTCTTTTAAGTACTCTTTTGGGGGAAACATGAAATCCAAATATTTATGAACTATGTCTTGTATGAACTATGTCTTTCATGAACAATGACTTTATTGAACTATTTTAAATCGCCTTATGTGGCACCCATTGACATTTGACATTGATCGAACTTATATGCGTAAAACTGTTTTAAATCGCCTTATGTGGCACCCATTGACATTTGACATTTGACATTATGGATTTCCCTCGTTCGGCACTTGACTAAACTATGATTGATTGTATGTCTTCCAACCCTTGATGAGAATATAAATGCTCCGTAAGTGCCTACTATCATTTTGACAAAATTGCATAAGTGCCCCTTTTTCAGACAATCTCTACACTATTAGCTATAAGCCGTTGGTAATTATGGGTATCGATACTTAGGAGAGAATCGCTCCTTACTTTAGATGGCAATCTAAGTACATATTACTAGAACAGACAAACTTCGTAGATAGTGCGAGGTTGGGCTGATCACGATCAGTTAATCGGTTTAGTGTAAACACTTACGTTATATTATGCCAAGTGGTTAATATAATTCTTAATCATATGTTACCTTTTTTTACGCATATACATACTTACTTTTGCGATTGCTCCGCAACTTGACTTTTCCAAATACTGATCTATTTGTCTATGATCTACTTTAAAAGTATATATATTTAAGCGACTTTTGCGCTCATCTTTCTTTTAAGAAAACTTACTACTTATATATACTTGTCGGAACTTTTGTCGGAACTTTTGTCAAGAACTTATAAAATGTAACTCACTCACTACGTTATGTAGTTTGACATCTCATGTTTCAGGAAACCAAGTGTAAGTCATGAAGTGCATTGCTCGGACGGGTCAGGAATGTTATGTGAAGTTTAATTCGGGAGAAGACTTGTTTTATTTTGGGAATTTTATGAAAACATTTTATTATGTATGGTTGCCGTAGACACTATTTACTCTTGGTTATGTCTTTGAACATGTGAACTTTTCAACTTTATTTTAATGTCTTGAACCGTTAAACTTTGTTATAACTCGTGTAATTATTCTCTTGCTCTTCGCACCTAGTGTTTCCGCTTTAGCGGGGTGTGACATAATGTACCATTATTGATCGTACTCTATTAAGGGACTAGGATTTATGGAACCGCGAGGATATTGTAAACTTATTTTGGGAATCGTTGGTTAGTATAGACACTTAGACTTGAATACGAATCTAAGGTAACTTCAAAACAATGGGGGTTTTGAAAGAATATAATAAAACAAATGATCGTCAAGAAGGTATGATCAGAATCTTAAATGATGGCAAATATGGAATAGTTATCTGTCAAACACGTTGAGGTTATTTCTCTACAAGGAAATCATCTAAACTCCTTTGTTTACGATAAGGTTTTATTCCTACAAGGTGACATAGGTAGAATAAGGTTGAACCTTGTATCCAAAAACACTTACGACAGAGGTTATCGCTCATTACCTTCTAATTAATCAAGAAAGTGCCAAAAGAAGTTGATTAGTAGTAAGGAATACCCAGAAATAATTCCTGGTGACTTTCCCGAACTATTACTAGCCTTTTTAATAAATTTAAACATTATCTCAATACTTCGCACAATCTATGTGGCTCGAGCACCTTACCAATTAGTACTTTCGTGATTATTTGAAACTCCTATCCAACTGTGAAAAACCTTGGAGAAGGGATTAATTCGGTCAATTTCCTGCCTTAAGAACCCTGATTCTAAAGGAAGAACAAATCTCTCTGAAAACACATTAACCAGCGTAAACTCGATAAGTCTATTATCAAAAACCAATGTCCTTTATCTAGGATTAAGAATATATTTACCAACTTTAGAAATCAAGTATATATTCTAAGATTAAACTTTGAATGGATCTCATGACCGAATGGACAAGCCATATTGGGACAAGTTCGTGATCATGCTTACTTATAACATTTTGATATACTCACTACGAAAGAAGCAAATCCCAAGGATATTCTAACAGTTAGAAACTATTCAGATGTATTCTTCGAAGAACTACCAGAACTAGCACCTTAGAGACAGAGACAGGTAGAATTTAGGATTGATTTAATTTCTGGAGCAGCACTAGTGGCAAGGACGCCATATCAACTAGCTCTGACAAGAATGCAGGAATCATCAAGTCAAATTCGAGAATTGTTAGATAAAGGTTTTTATCTGATCGAGCTTGTCACCATGGGAAGCGCCCATTCTATTGTAAAAAAGAAACTGATGGATCGTTTCGTATAAGTATCGATTACCTTAAGTTGAATAAACTAACTATCAAAAATCTATTTCCTCTTCCATTAATCGACGATCTATTCGACTGAATTACAAGGCGCAATCTACTTTTCAAAGATCAATTTAAGATCTAGGTATCATCAAATCCTTGTTTTTGAAAATAATATTCCAAAAACCGCATCTCGTACTAAGATATAGACATTTCGAGTTCTTTGAAATACTAATTGGACTCTCCAACGCACCGGCTACATTCATGGACTTAATGAATAGAGTTTGCTGACCATATCTAGACTATTGATGACATACTCTCGTAACAAAGAAGACTATGCAAAACATTTGAAATTATTGTTGAAACTACTTAATGGAAATATCTTTAGGCTAAATTTATAAGTGCAAATTCTGACTGCGTGAAGTCAAATTTCACGGACTTGTAGTTAATGAATCTGAAATTACGTAGATCTATAGAGAAATGGAAAACTTCAAAAAGTCCGACAGAAATTCGCCAATTTTTAGGATTGGTTAAGTATTATCGGCGATTCATACAAAATTTCTTTAAGATAGTCTAAACCATTGATAAGGTAACTCAGAGAGATGAGAAATTTAATTTGGGGAATGCGCAAAACAAGATTTTTGAGGTTCTAAAAATAAAATTGTGTAACATTCCTATTCTAGTTCTTCCTGAGAGAAATGATGATTTCGTTGAATACTGGTGCATCTAACCAAGGGTTAAGTTGTGAATTAATGCAACAAAACAAAGTCGTAGCATATGCACCTCGACAATTAAAGAAGCATGAAGTCAACTATGAAACTCATGATTTGAATTTGGGAGCAGTAGTCTTCGCTCTCAAAAATCTGAATACATTATCTCTACGGAATTAAGAATGCACTGTGTTTACGGATTATAGGAGTTTACGATATATTCTCGATCAAACGTTACTCAACATGAGGCAACGGAGATAGTTAGAACTCCTTATCAACTACAATTGTGATATTAAGTATTATTCTGGTAAGCAAAGGTGCATAACTGATGCCCAACGCCAATCATTGGAAGCAGAAGATATAAAGGCTGAAACTTTACTTGGATACGACAAAGAATTTGTATTAAAGAACGAAAGTAATTATCATTATAAGGAACGAGCATGGATTCCCATAACTAGTAACTTGCGAAAGACCGTTATGAATGAAGTATACTGTACACAATCTTCCATTCATCCAGGGGCTAGCAAAATGTACAAATATCTCAGAGAGCGTTACTGGTAATCCGGTATGAAAAAGGATATAGCTTTACACTTAGAAAAATTCCTAACTTAAGTAAAAGTTAAGGCAAAATATAGGAAACTTGAGCAAATTTTACATCAATAAAGTAATGAGATTATATGGAGTCCTTACTTCAATCATTTTGAGCCTTAATAGGAAAATCCTTAAAGGTTCTAGAAAACACTTCAAGATTCACTTGGTACTCGGTTAAACATAAGTACCGTTTAACATTCGTAAACCAACGATCAAGTGAGCGCAAATTCAAACTTTGGAAAATATGCTTCGAACGCACGTTATTGGTTTCGATAGTAGTTGGGATAGCTACATACCCCTGACAAAATTCTTATACTATGGCGGTTACCATGCTAACATCAAATACGTTACCTGCAAGGTTTTATATGCCGATCGCCAATATGTTGGTTAGTATCAGGTGACCGAAAACTAATTAGCATGAAAATAGTTCAAGAAACTATTGACAAAGATCATCACAATCAGAGAAGGTCTAACATTATGAGAACTCGCTAGAAAGGCTGCGCAAATGCACATAAAAAGTCTTTAGACTTTCAATCTGACAACAAAGTACTCCTTAAGGTTGAAAGGAAGTAGTATGCTAAGAAACCTAATCAAGTTAAGTCCAAGATAGGAAGGACCATCGAAGTTATCGGTCCTGTAGCTTATAATTTAAAGATGCCGCAAAAATCTTGGCAACATAAGTAATACTTTTCATGACTCAAACATGAAGTAATGTCTATCAGACGAATTACTCCTTTAGACGAAGTGCACTTAGATGATAAACTCCAATTCATTGAAATCAGATATCGCGAAACTAAGAGGCTAAGGCATAGCCGAATTTTCATAGTAAGGGTACGTTGGAACGCAAGGCGTGGCCTTGAATACACATGGGAACAAAAGGATCACATGATGTAAAAGTATCTTCATCTTTTCACTTCTCCCGCAACGAACGCTACAAGTTGAAATTTCGGGACGAAATTCTTTCAACGGGGGGAGAATGTGACAATCGTCTTAAAAAGAAAGTCGAGTTCACAAACTTTTAAAATCAAACGCTCACTCTTGATACTCGACATAACTTATCTTATGTGTTACGTAGTTACGTAAGCATAACTCCTTAAGCTCGATGTAACTCATACAAACTTTTTAACGTAGTTTACGTTACTTAAACATTAATCGTGTGTGTCTCGGAATCGGGATCGGAAATCGGAACCAAATCATTAAATGAATTCTAATACCAAGAAAAACATAATGAACTTGCCTAAGTTCATTGCAAAACAAACGAGAAGGTAATCGGAACAACGCATGTACGTAACGATAACGATAATACTTAAAGGAGTATATTTATAATAATTTTTAAGTAAAAGTAACTTAAGTTGTTAAGTTTGTGGTCAAAAAGAAGTAGCATGGAAAGAGTTATAGTCAAGAGGACGAACTTTGTAAAGAATTTTGTATTTTAAGCTAAAATTGTCATTATGGCAAAGTCAAGGGTTAAAAGTGTAAATATAGAAATTTATTTTCTTACTTAAGGCTTAAGAAAGGATACTTGTTATATATGTCTGTGTGTTGGCGTGAGTTCGAGCAAAGAAAGATAGATATAAGAAAACTTAGTTCGTTTAACTTTCGGCGGCGTTTTGGTATTCATTTCTTGTCGGAAAAATAAACGGAAAGCATATTTGTGCTCCTGGTGTCGAGGGGATCATTTAGGTATAAGCAAAAGTTAGTTTCACGGTGGTTCATTTCAGATTTATTCGTAGCTGTATTTTATAGGCTTAGGTAAAAATCGTATAAAAAGCTTATTTATAAGTTATTATCGATTTATATGATACTAGGATAAATTTTGTTGAGTTTGGTTAAGTTAGGAAAAATTGTAAATTGGTATTTGTCAGGTCCCGAAATCGTATCAAACTCGCTGTAAAACATCTTTTTGTGTTCGTAAAATTAGAAGTAGCGGGTAACTGTTTGGAAAAATATTGGATTTAAAAACTATACCGCGGAAGCGTTGCCCGATTTTAGTAAAACCAAATAAAAACACTTTATAACATAACCATTTCGTTGAGTGACGATTGTATAAGCTAATAAATAATCAAACTTACGCCAAAACTTGGTATAAATTAGGATTCCGGTGATTCCGAGCACTTGCTCAACGTTTTCCGAGCGCGCACTAGATTCTTTGCAAACTGTGAGTTACAAAACTCCTATCTTTTAAACGTTTTATATACTTTTTGGGGTGGAAACACGAGTCTTACACTACTTAAATCATTATGTTAAATGCTTGAAACTATTTACACGATATGTTATATTCGAAACATACATGCTTTGAAACATTAATGGAATTTATACTCTTATACGCGAGGCGTATCCGCTTAAACTTATACTTTGAAAACGTTTTTTGAACATATGCTTGACACTCAAACTTATTTGCTTATCATCTTACACATGTGGAATGTTCCACCGCTGAGGTAATGACGACATAAACTCATATTGCCAGTGACCGTGTATGGCTGTCATATGTTATCGAATTATCTAACATATAGACGGAGAGACACTATAATTCCCGTTACCACTATTGGTTGCTACTAATCCCTTTGGAAAGGACCGTTAGTAATTTATGGATAGCGCTATTAGAATAGTGAGACCCTCACAACAACGACAAATAACGATGGTACATAATTATTAACCGGGTAAGCTACAGGCTTAGCAACGTAACTCTTTTGTCACTGGGCAATACTAGGATCATCACATAGCCGTACACTATGTGATCGATGCCTACATACACAAAACTTATTCATATTTTTATGCTAATGATTGATGCGTTAAAACATTATATGTTTTTACATTATGTTGTAGCTCACTAACTACGTCTCCCGTAGTTAACATTTTACTCGTTTTTTTTTCCAGGAAATGAGTAAGTAGTGGAGATGCGTATACTTGGGAACAGCTTATGACGGGTTTGGTTTGACGACTTCAAGAAGGGAATTATTCGGGTGGTTTGGATTCGAACACTTTCTGAAATCATATTGTAAACATAAAATTTATATCGATTGTAAAACTTAACCGTTGTTCTATATTACATAAAACTTTGGTACATATCTATACCTTGTGTGATGACAACATCGATCTTCACGCCCCGTGTTTCTGCTTTAGCGGGATGTGACAATAGATTATTTCTTTCACCCTGAATTTGTTGTTTCTAATATGGCAAAGTTATCTTCAACTAAAGAACAAAATAAAAAGTCAAATTATGAGAAAAATGACGGTATCGTTCGCATTATCGTTATAAGAACAAAAATGACGTCATCCTTTCTCTTTAAAATTGATTATTTCATATTCCCTAAAATTTGAAGGTTCATATTATGCGAAAGTTACATTCAACATAAAAAAAACTCAAATTATGCGAAATATGACGTCATCTTTCGCATTATCATTATCCGAACGAAAATGACGTCATCTTTCCTCCTTGAAATTAAATGTTTCTTTTACCCTATATTTGTAGGATAAAATGTTGCAACGTTACGTTCAACTAAAGAAAATAAGTATAAAACAGATGATTTAAAACAGATTATTTCATATTTTATTTATTGGTTTGGTTACGCTAAGTCTCCTATAACTAAAAAGTAAATCAAATTATTCGAAAAATGACGTCATTCTTAGCATTATCATTATCGGAACGAAAATGACGGGATCCTTTCTATTTGAAATTGATTATTCTTTTACCCTTGATTTGTAGTTTCCAATTTTGAAAAGTTACCTTCAACTTAACAAAAAAAAGTCAAATTGAGTGAAAATGACGTCATCTTTTGCATTATCATTATCCGAACGAAAATGACGTCATCCTTTCTCTTTAAAACTAATTATTTCATATTATCAAATATTTGTAGGTTCGTATTATGCAAAATCACCTTAACCTAAAAAGTAAATAAAATTATGCGAAAATTACGTCATCCTTCCACTTTGAAATTGATTATTTCTTTTACCCGAAAATTGTAGTTTCCAATTTTTTGAAGTTACCTTCAACTAAATAAAACAAAGTCCAATTATACGTAAAATGACGTCATCGTTCGTACTATCGTTAAAAGAAAAAAAAATGACGTCATCCTTCATCTTTAAAATTACCTGTTTCATATTCCCGAATATTTAAAAGTTCATATTATCCCAAAGTTACCTTCAACATAAAAAAAAATCAAATTATGCGAAATATGTTGTGATCTATCGCATTATGCGAAATATGTTGTGATCTATCGCATTATAAAATCGTTATTAGAACAAAAAGGAAATCATCTTTCCTCTTTAATACCGATTATTTCATATTTCATTTCTAGGTTTGATTACGCTACGTCTCCTATAACTAAAAAATAAATCAAATTATTCGAAAAATGACGTCATTCTTAGCATTATCATTATTCGAACGAAAACGACGTCATCCTTTCTATTTGAAATTGATTATTCTTTTACCCTTGATTTGTAGTTTCCAATTTTGAAAAGTTACCTTCAACTTAACAAAAAAAAGTCAAATTGAGTGAAAATGACGTCATCTTTCGCATTATCATTATCCGAACGAAAATGGCGTCATCCTTTCTCTTTAAAACTAATTGTTTCATATTATCAAATATTTGTAGGTTCGTATTATGCAAAATAACCTTAAACTAAAAAGTAAATAAAATTATGCGAAAAATGACGTCATCCTTCCTCTTTGAAATTGATTATTTCTTTTACCCTTAAATTGTAGTTTCAAATTTTTTAAAGTTACCTTCAACTAAAGAAAACAAAGTCCAATTATACGTAAAATGACGTCATTGTTCGTACTATCGTTAAAAAACCAAACTAACGTCATCCTTCATCTTTAAAATTAACTATTTCATATTCCCGAATATTTGAAGGTTCATATTACGCCAAAGTTACCTTCAACATAAAAAAAATCAAATTATGCGAACTATGATGTCATTTTTCGCATTATCAATATCCGAACGAAAATGACGTCATCTTTCCTCTTTGAAATTAAATGTTTCTTTTACCATAAATTTGTAGGATAAAATTTTGTCAAGTTACCTTCAACTATAGAAAAATTAGTCAATTTATGCGAAAACATGCGTCACCATTCGAAGAATGACCTCATCCTTTGAATTATCATTATCCGGCCGAAAATTACGTCATCCATCGTCTTTGAAGTTGATTATTTCTTTTACCCTGAATTTGTGGTTTCAAATTTAGCAAAATTACCTTCCAGTAAAGAAAAAAAAAAGTCAAATTAGGCGAAAAATGACGTCATCGTTCGCATTATCGTTATAAGAACAAAAATGACGTAATCCTTCCTCTTTAAAATTGATTATTTCATATTCCCTAAAATTTGAAGGTTCATATTATGCGAAAATTACATTCAACATAAACAAAACTCAAATTATGCGAAATATGACGTCATCTTTCGCATTATCATTATCCGAACGAAAATGACGTCATCTTTCCTCCTTGAAATTAAATGTTTCTTTTACCCTATATTTGTAGGATAAAATGTTGCAACGTTATGTTCAACTAAAAAAAATAAGTCAAATTATACGAAAAGTGACGCTATCGTTCGCATAAATCGTTATTAGAACAAAAAGGAAATCATCTTTCCTCTTTAATACTGATTATTTCATATTTCATTTCTAGGTTTGATTACGCTACGTCTCCTATAACTAAAAAATAAATCAAATTATTCGAAAAATGACGTCATTCTTAGCATTATCATTATCCGAACGAAAACGACGTCATCCTTTCTATTTGAAATTGATTATTCTTTTACCCTTGATTTGAAGTTTCCAATTTTGAAAAGTTACCTTGAACTTAACAAAAAAAAGTCAAATTGAGTGAAAATGACGTCATCTTTCGCTTTATCATTATCCGAACGAAAATCGCGTCATCCTTTCTCTTTAAAACTAATTATTTCATATTATCAAAGATTTGTAGGTTCGTATTATGCAAAATAACCTTAAACTAAAAAGTAAATAAAATTATGCGAAAAATGACGTCATCCTTCCTCTTTGAAATTGATTATTTCTTTTACCCTAAAATTGTACTTTCAAATTTTTTAAAGTTACTTTCAACTAAAGAAAACAAAGTCCAATTATACGTAAAATGACGTCATCGTTCGTACTATCGTTTAAAAACCAAACTAACGTCATCCTTCTTCTTTAAAATTAACTATTTCATATTCCCGAATATTTGAAGGTTCATATTACGCCAAAGTTACCTTCAACATAAAAAAAATCAAATTATGCGAAATATGATGTCATCTTTCGCATTATCAATATCCGAACGAAAATGACGTCATCTTTCCTCTTTGAAATTAAATGTTTCTTTTACCATAAATTTGTAGGATAAAATTTTGTCAAGTTACCTTCAACTATAGAAAAACTAGTCAATTTATGCGAAAACATGCGTCACCATTCGAAGAATGACCTCATCCTTTGCATTATCATTATCCGGGCGAAAATTACGTCATCCATCGTCTTTGAAATTGATTATTTCTTTTACCCTGAATTTGTGGTTTCTAATTTGGCAAAATTACCTTCCACTAAAGAAGAAAAAAAAAAGTCAAATTATGCGAAAAATGACGTCATCGTTCGCATTATCGTTATAAGAACAAAAATGACGTAATCCTTCCTCTTTAAAATTGATTATTTCATATATTCCCTAAAATTTGAAGGTTCATATTATGCGAAAGTTACATTCAACATAAAAAAAGAACTCAAATTATGTGAAATATGACGTCATCTTCCGCATTATCATTATTCGAACGAAAATGACGTCATCTTTCCTCATTGAAATTAAATGTTTCTTTTACCTTATATTTGTAGGATAAAATGTTGCAACGTTACGTTCAACTAAAAAAAATAAGTTAAATTATACGAAAAGTGACGTCATCGTTCGCATAAATCGTTATTAGAACAAAAAGGAAATCATCTTTCCTCTTTAATACCGATTATTTCATATTTCATTTCTAGGTTTGATTACGCTACGTCTCCTATAACTAAAAAATAAATCAAATTATTCGAAAAATGACGTCATTCTTAGCATTATCATTATCCGAACGAAAACGAAGTCATCTTTTCTATTTGAAATTGATTATTCTTTTACCCTTGATTTGTAGTTTCCAGTTTTGAAAAGTTACCTTCAACTTAACAAAAAAAAGTCAAATTGAGTGAAAATGACGTCATCTTTCGCATTATCATTATCCGAACGAAAATGGCGTCATCCTTTCTCTTTAAAACTAATTATTTCATATTATCAAATATTTGTAGGTTCGTATTATCCAAAATAACCTTAAACTAAAAAGTAAATAAAATTATGCGAAAAATGACGTCATCCTTCCTCTTTGAAATTGATTATTTCTTTTACCCTAAAATTGTAGTTTCAAATTTTTAAAGTTACCTTCAACTAAAGAAAACAAAGTCCAATTATACGTAAAATGACGTCATCGTTCGTACTATCGTTAAAAGAACCAAACAGACGTCATCATTCATCTTTAAAATTAACTATTTCATATTCCCGAATATTTGAAGGTTCATATTACGCCAAAGTTACCTTCAACATAAAAAAAATCAAATTATGCGAAATATGATGTCATCTTTCGCATTATCAATATCCGAACGAAAATGACGTCATCTTTCCTCTTTGAAATTAAATGTTTCTTTTACCATAAATTTGTAGGATAAAATTTTGTCAAGTTACCTTCAACTATAGAAAAATTAGTCAATTTATGCGAAAACATGCGTCACCATTCGAAGAATGACCTCATCCTTTGCATTATCATTATCCGGGCGAAAATTACGTCATCCATCGTCTTTGAAATTGATTATTTCTTTTACCCTGAATTTGTGGTTACAAATTTAGCAAAATTACCTTCCACTAAAGAAGAAAAAAAAAAGTCAAATTAGGCGAAAAATGACGTTATCGTTCGCATTATCGTTATAAGAACAAAAATGACGTAATCCTTCCTCTTTAAAATTGATTATTTCATATTCCCTAAAATTTGAAGGTTCATATTATGCGAAAATTACATTCAACATAAATAAAACTCAAATTATGCGAAATATGACGTCATCTTTCGTATTATCATTATCCGAACGAAAATGACGTCATCTTTCCTCCTTGAAATTAAATGTTTCTTTTACCCTATATTTGTAGGATAAAATGTTGCAACGTTATGTTCAACTAAAAAAAATAAGTCAAATTATACGAAAAGTGACGCTATCGTTCGCATAAATCGTTATTAGAACAAAAAGGAAATCATCTTTCCTCTTTAATACTGATTATTTCATATTTCATTTCGAGGTTTGATTACGCTACGTCTCCTATAACTAAAAAATAAATCAAATTATTCGAAAAATGACGTCATTCTTAGCATTATCATTATCCGAACGAAAACGACGTCATCCTTTCTATTTGAAATTGATTATTCTTTTACCCTTGATTTGTAGTTTCCAATTTTGAAAAGTTACCTTCAACTTAACAAAAAAAAGTCAAATTGAGTGAAAATGACGTCATCTTTCGCGTTATCATTATCCGAACGAAAATGGCGTCATCCTTTCTCTTTAAAACTAATTATTTCATATTATCAAAGATTTGTAGGTTCGTATTATGCAAAATAACCTTAAACTAAAAAGTAAATAAAATTATGCGAAAAATGACGTCATCCTTCCTCTTTAAAATTGATTATTTCTTTTACCCTAAAATTGTAGTTTCAAATTTTTTAAAGTTACCTTCAACTAAAGAAAACAAAGTCCAATTATACGTAAAATGACGTCATCGTTCGTACTATCGTTAAAAAACCAAACTAACGTCATCCTTCATCTTTAAAATTAACTATTTCATATTCCCGAATATTTGAAGGTTCATATTACGCCAAAGTTACCTTCGACATAAAAAAAATCAAATTATGCGAAATATGATGTCATTTTTCGCATTATCAATATCCGAACGAAAATGACGTCATCTTTCCTCTTTGAAATTAAATGTTTCTTTTACCATAAATTTGTAGGATAAAATTTTGTCAAGTTACCTTCAACTATAGAAAAATTAGTCAATTTATGCGAAAACATGCGTCACCATTCGAAGATTGACCTCATCCTTTGCATAATCATTATCCGGGCGAAAATTACGTCATCCATCGTCTTTGAAATTGATTATTTCTTTTACCCTGAATTTGTGGTTTCAAATTTAGCAAAATTACCTTCCACTAAAGAAGAAAAAAAAAAGTCAAATTAGGCGAAAAATGACGTTATCGTTCGCATTATCGTTATAAGAACAAAAATGACGTAATCCTTCCTCTTTAAAATTGATTATTTCATATTCCCTAAAATTTGAAGGTTCATATTATGCGAAAATTACATTCAACATAAATAAAACTCAAATTATGCGAAATATGACGTCATCTTTCGTATTATCATTATCCGAACGAAAATGACGTCATCTTTCCTCCTTGAAATTAAATGTTTCTTTTACCCTATATTTGTAGGATAAAATGTTGCAACGTTATGTTCAACTAAAAAAAATAAGTCAAATTATACGAAAAGTGACGCTATCGTTCGCATAAATCGTTATTAGAACAAAAAGGAAATCATCTTTCCTCTTTAATACTGATTATTTCATATTTCATTTCGAGGTTTGATTACGCTACGTCTCCTATAACTAAAAAATAAATCAAATTATTCGAAAAATGACGTCATTCTTAGCATTATCATTATCCGAACGAAAACGACGTCATCCTTTCTATTTGAAATTGATTATTCTTTTACCCTTGATTTGTAGTTTCCAATTTTGAAAAGTTACCTTCAACTTAACAAAAAAAAGTCAAATTGAGTGAAAATGACGTCATCTTTCGCGTTATCATTATCCGAACGAAAATGGCGTCATCCTTTCTCTTTAAAACTAATTATTTCATATTATCAAAGATTTGTAGGTTCGTATTATGCAAAATAACCTTAAACTAAAAAGTAAATAAAATTATGCGAAAAATGACGTCATCCTTCCTCTTTAAAATTGATTATTTCTTTTACCCTAAAATTGTAGTTTCAAATTTTTTAAAGTTACCTTCAACTAAAGAAAACAAAGTCCAATTATACGTAAAATGACGTCATCGTTCGTACTATCGTTAAAAAACCAAACTAACGTCATCCTTCATCTTTAAAATTAACTATTTCATATTCCCGAATATTTGAAGGTTCATATTACGCCAAAGTTACCTTCGACATAAAAAAAATCAAATTATGCGAAATATGATGTCATTTTTCGCATTATCAATATCCGAACGAAAATGACGTCATCTTTCCTCTTTGAAATTAAATGTTTCTTTTACCATAAATTTGTAGGATAAAATTTTGTCAAGTTACCTTCAACTATAGAAAAATTAGTCAATTTATGCGAAAACATGCGTCACCATTCGAAGATTGACCTCATCCTTTGCATAATCATTATCCGGGCGAAAATTACGTCATCCATCGTCTTTGAAATTGATTATTTCTTTTACCCTGAATTTGTGGTTTCAAATTTAGCAAAATTACCTTCCACTAAAGAAGAAAAAAAAAGTCAAATTAGGCGAAAAATGACGTTATCGTTCGCATTATCGTTATAAGAACAAAAATGACGTAATCCTTCCTCTTTAAAATTGATTATTTCATATTCCCTAAAATTTGAAGGTTCATATTATGCGAAAATTACATTCAACATAAATAAAACTCAAATTATGCGAAATATGACGTCATCTTTCGTATTATCATTATCCGAACGAAAATGACGTCATCTTTCCTCCTTGAAATTAAATGTTTCTTTTACCCTATATTTGTAGGATAAAATGTTGCAACGTTATGTTCAACTAAAAAAAATAAGTCAAATTATACGAAAAGTGACGCTATCGTTCGCATAAATCGTTATTAGAACAAAAAGGAAATCATCTTTCCTCTTTAATACTGATTATTTCATATTTCATTTCGAGGTTTGATTACGCTACGTCTCCTATAACTAAAAAATAAATCAAATTATTCGAAAAATGACGTCATTCTTAGCATTATCATTATCCGAACGAAAACGACGTCATCCTTTCTATTTGAAATTGATTATTCTTTTACCCTTGATTTGTAGTTTCCAAAAAGTTACCTTCAACTTAACAAAAAAAAGTCAAATTGAGTGAAAATTGACGTCATCTTTCGCATTATCATTATCCGAACGAAAATGGCGTCATCCTTTCTCTTTAAAACTAATTATTTCATATTATCTAAGATTTGTAGGTTCGTATTATGCAAAATAACCTTAAACTAAAAAGTAAATAAAATTATGCGAAAAATGACGTCATCCTTCCTCTTTGAAATTGATTATTTCTTTTACCCTAAAATTGTAGTTTCTAATTTTTTAAAGTTACCTTCAACTAAAGAAAACAAAGTCCAATTATACGTAAAATGTCACACCCCGCTAAAGCGGAAACACGGAATGTGGAGAGCAAAGAATCATTTCACGGGTTACACTAAAATTAACGGTTCGAGTCATTAAGATTTAAATTAAAAAAAAGTACAATTCGAAGATACAACCAAGATTCAACGTAAGACCATAGTACATAACAAAATGTTTTTAAATAAAATTCCCAAAATAAGGTCTTCTTCCCAAGGTACACTTCACATAAAAGACTTGACCCGCCTGAGCAATGCACTTCATAACTTACACTTAGTTCCTGAAACATGAGATAAAGTGTCAACTACGAAAACGTAGTGAGTGAGTTACAGTTTATGAATTGAAAAGAGTTTCAACTTAAAAGTTCATAAGTGTCCGAGACGAGTTCAAGGTTCATAAAAGTTCAAGAGTTGTTCAAAGTCAAAGAATTTCAAGATAAGTACAAGTGCTTAAAATTCAAGAATAACTCAACAAAGTTTAAGTGCGTAAAATTTTAGAACAATTAAATTTCAAGATAAGTTCAAGTCCAAGTACGATCCAAGACCAAGTACGTTCAAAATAAGTTCCAAGACCAAGTACGTTCAACATAAGTTCCAAGACCAAGTACGTTCAAAATAAGTTCCAAGACCAAGTACGTTCAACATAAGTTCCAAGACCAAGTACGTTCAAAATAAGTTCCAAGACCAAGTACGTTCAAAATAAGTTCCAAGTCAAGTTCAAAAGTCAAGTAGCGTAGCGAGCGAAAAAGTCCGTAGTCATTACCTCAGCGGTGGGTTAATCCACATGTGTAAGACAGTAAGTAAGTATATGCGTAAATAAAGACCTATGATCCTCGAGTTGTACCAACCACTAAGCTTAATATACGTAAGATTTAGTCTACACACTAATCCGATTCTGGTCAAGTACCTGCCCACTAGTCCAGTCTAAAGTCTGAGTTCGCGAGAACCTAGCAATATGTACCTTGGTCGCTACCCATTGGTAAGGAGTGACCGCTCCTAAGTATCGATACCCATAATCTATGCTAACGGCTTGTATTAATAGTGTGTATAGTACAATCCAAGAAAAGTTGCGGGGCATTGTTCGTTCCATTTTTCAAAAAGTCTTTTTGTCTGCACTTACGTTGCTATATTCTCACCTAGGGTTTTGCACCAAATACAACCAAGCTATCAATGTCTAATCAAGTATCCAAAGAGGCAAACCTAGGGAGTCTAAAGTTAGCCAATCCGAACAATTGATATTGTTTACGCATATCAGTCCAAATAGTCGTACAAAATAGTTCCACAACTAGTTCAAATAGTTCGTACCAAAATAGTTCCAAAGTAGTTCAAACAGTTCTCAAAGTTCCAAAATAGCTCGTTTAGTTCAAAAGTTTCCATAAATAGAAAGTCGTTCAAATAGTTCAAAAGGTTTCCAAGGGTTCGCAAAAGTTTAACAAGTTCATAAAAGTTTTAAATAATAAGTAGCCAATAAGGCAATAAAGCATTTTTACGCATAAGAGTCTCAAAGAAGTTGTCCAAAATAGTTCAAAGATCCAAAAGTCAAAATAGTTCAAATAGACCAAAGTCGAAATAGTTCAAATAGACCAAAGTCAAAATAGTTCAATAAGTACCAAAATTCAAATCAGTCGTACAAGTTCACAAAAGGTTTTGATCTCATGTTTCCCCCAAAAAGAGTACTTAAAATGTAAGAGTAGAGAGGGGTGTAACTCACGGTTTGCGAAGAGAGTGAACTCGGAATCGGTCGGATAAAGGAGCCGGGAATCACGGAATGCCTAAGAATACCAAGATTGTCCAAAAGTTAATGTCTTATTAGGTTCTTTATATAAGATTAGGTAACTTTTGTTTATGATTATGTGTTGAAGTCAAATTGTCCCAAAATTGGTCCGAAGCGGTTAACGTTTATTTTTAGTCCGAAAGTTCAAAGTTAAAGTTATTACTATGATAGACATGTTTAGGTTACTGAAATGGTTTAGATTTTCTAATGAAATTTGGGCAGCGCTTCCGCGCCCAAATTTCATGTCCAAAACCTACAACCATTTCCATTCACAAAACATGCATATACATATAATAACTTCATAACAAGTCAAATAAGTCCAAAGAGTCCAATATAAGTCATTATTATTATTAGTTTTACTCATCTCAGTCTTATAATAATATTAGCAAAAGTCCAGAATGTGTGCACAAGTTTAAAACGGACAAACGACGATTTTTCGGGAGGATCAGCAGCCCGGTGCGCAGCACCTGTCAGGGGGTGCTGCGCACCTCCTCGCTGTCCTTCCCGTTTTGGATTTTTCTAGCCAAAAACGTTTTGTTACCCATAGATTTCGACATGCAACCAGTAGATATCTTATAAAACATCATTTTTATAGCTTCTAAACAACTTTTATCCACAAAAACATAGATCTAAGTATCATCTAGATAAAAATCGTTTTTGCCGAGAAAGTGATATAATCTTTATAAAAATTCATTTTTGTTGTTTAGATCATACATGCAATTAGTAAAAACAGTAAATAAAGATAGGGAAGTGTTTTCTACCGAAGGAAAATGGATGGATGATGTTTTGGTCGGATTTTTGCCTCAAAAACCTTTACAAAACTAGTCCTTTTTCGAAATAAATGGCACCCCTTGCTTGCCTTGATGATTCAAACGTTTTCTATGGATTGAAATGGTGTTTTTAGTGGCTGGAACCTCTGGTTTCAATGGAGGTTTAGAGAGAAAAATAGAGAGAAAAAGATGAACTAGGTGAAGTGTGTGTGTGTTTTGGATTATAAAAAATGAAAATGAAATAGAAAATAGGGGAGTTATAATGAGGAAGTTTGGGACTGTCAAAAACCAGTAATGGAGTGGCTAATCCCGTTTTTAATTGGTTTAATTTTGTGTAAAAACGAGGCAAGGACCAAAATTGTAATTTTTTTTTGAATTCTGGCACTGGGTGCTGCGCACCTAGCCCAGAATCAGCATTTTTCTGATTTTTCGTTTTTACATTTTTGCTTCGTTGGACCTTTTTGTTAAATGGGAGTTCTTAATTATGATTCGTTATGAACTTAGGAAAGTTCAATATGTGTTTCTTGGTATTAGGACTTATAAAATTGATTCCAGAAGTTATTCCGACACTAGTTCCGACAAAGTACAGACTCAACAATTACGAACTAGAACAAAGCGAACACGATAAAAGAGTAGCTAATGTTTCGAACCGATATAGTAGCTGAACAAGTACCTAGATTTTTGACGGTTTTCACATTCTCCCCGGGTTGAAAGGAATTTCGTCCCGAAATTTAGTTCGTCTCATGGGGAAAAATTGCCGTCGGATCGTGGTGGATTCTCCTGACGAGTTTCGGTCCATGCGTCTTCACGCGGTAGTGGAACTACGTCGGAGGTTCCACTGAACTCAGAGATGGGTACATGGTTCGGTTGATGTCGTCTGACCTTGGAGACGACAACCTGAGCGGTTCAACAAGGGAGTCGGCTTGGTAGCAGTTTTGTCCTTGTCTAGAGGGAGATGACGAGGGTCTCATCCGATGAACACTCTTCAAGCGTGAAAGGGACACATAAGAATGTTAGGAGACGGTTGGGAGAGTTAAGTGCAATGGGAAGCCGAATCAGTATATCCCAAGACTTAGATTGGACCGGTGTACTTCAGGCTTAGTTTGCCGCGTTTCCTGAAGCAGACTATCCTCCTTCCGTGGCGATATCCTAGGGGATACCCTATTGCCATCTAAGGGATTGAGGCTTTTCTTCTAGATGGTCACGCAGCTCCTTGGCCGTGTACGGGAATGTTTCCAGTCCTTCGCGAGTAGAGGTAGACGTAGGACCTTGCAAGTCGTCGACCGTCAGATTCCAGTCGATAGGGCGGTGTTCGACACTTGCGTCCAGGTATAGACTAATGGGTGTGCACTTAGTGCGGGCACGGGGTCCGTGACATAAGTGTACCCGATTAAAGGAAGGTAAATAGTGAGAGGTGATGAGGTCTAGTCGCGTTCCTAGCGGTTCCCGGGAGGGTATTCCGAAGGGAGTGGGACGCAGATCGGCTAATAGAGAGATGGGTTTCGGTGTCCTGCCTTGACCTCGAAGTAAGTGAGGCACTCGGCTGGATACCAGGCAATGTCCTCATTTATGTCCGGCCAGAACAGTATTCTCGGGAACTCTTGGTACAGCAAGCTGGATCCCGGATAGATGGAATAACAATTCGATGGCCCTTGACGGGAATGGATTCACGAATACCTTCGGATTTCGGAACTCATGCTAGGGGCTTGGCGCAACAAGCTACGTTTGGCCTGGGTGCGAGTTCCTTCAAGGTTGACTATAGAATCGGGAAATGTTCTGCTCGGGGTCAGAGTTAGAACCTTGGGAAATGGGCGTACGACTCCCGACCTTGGAAGGGTTCTTGGGTTGCTTGCATCGAGTTTGGGAAAATGCGGTCCTCGGTAGTGTTGGTCAAAATGTCGCGAACCGGCTGATAACTCGGGCGGGGTCGACTTTTGAGAGGGATGTTGCGTCCTGCAACTACTCGAACAGGTTGTCGATCCTCGGGGGTGGTTATCGGTTCTTGACGGTAGGCTTGTTATATTTACGACGATCAATGTATGGATGAAAAGGTTCGTCTGTCTCTTGTTAGGAAAATTAGGGCCTCTCATGTAATTGGATTCGAGTGTAAAGACCAGGGTTGGGAAGTTCCTACAGCTGCTTTGGCTGCCTTGGCATCTCGGTGGTGATAGGTGGTAGGGAGCC
This sequence comes from Senecio squalidus, assembly GCA_910822075.1. Taxonomy (NCBI): domain Eukaryota; kingdom Viridiplantae; phylum Streptophyta; class Magnoliopsida; order Asterales; family Asteraceae; genus Senecio; species Senecio squalidus. The sequence goes on along the minus strand of CAJVGC010000582.1, from coordinate 43,194,369 downwards.
CCAGCTATGGGTGCCGTGTCATGAACGAGATTCATTTGAAATTTTACTTGTCGATTCAGTGGTAGTCCGGAAGTTTCTCAGGAAGGATTTGGATGGTCCTCGACTACGGAAGTGTCTTGGACGCGGCTTTCCTTAGATTCATGTTCGACGTCGTGAGCGGAGGGTGCGTCGTAGTCCTTCTCGAGATACTGGTGCATCATCGAGGGATACACGCTGCAAGGTTATCATTCAGGTTGTACTCTTGAACGACGGGAGTTTCCTTTTAGGGAGAGGGATACAGGGGAGCTTGTCAGGGCGGACGATCTTGGCTCAATACTAAGGTGACCTGTCCATCCTAACGATAGCGTCAAAGTTCAATGGTTCGGTAGGAAATGGGGTGATGGAAAAGGTTTTAGACAAGCTAAGTATTGGAATCCTGTAGTTTGCACTCGTGGCTTCGACTATTGGTCATTAGCATATTCGATGGAAAGGGTGTCCACAAGACTTTAGGTCCTAAGCTGATAAGGGTCCAATTTCTAAGGGGGGTAAGGTTTCCTTTAGTTCCTGAATCAAATAGCATGGAAGGGGGGGGGGGGGGTATTTGACAGGGAACGTACCAGTAGCTGCATTGAGGTCCTGAGGGGTTTCCTCGGCTGTGATTGCGAGAGCACTGAGGGTTTCTGTGGTGCGCTCTAGGAGACAATCACCACGGAGATGCTGGTTGCTCCCACATTCGAGACATAGCAGCTTTCTGTTTGCATTCTCTGGACAGCACCAGGGGTAATGCCCTACTGTGTTGCAAAGTCTGCATACCGGGCACTCCCGGCATGGTGGAAGTGGCACTTGCCGCACTGGGGGCGTGGTATGGAGTAGGTGCGGGTTATGGCGGTGGATTCCGGGTTGATGCTAGTCCTTGAGGTTTGGTGGTGAATTGTCCTTCTCTTATTCCCTCTTCGTTGGAAGAGAGCTGGAGGGCAAAGTAGGAGGTTGGTTCCAAAATCCTCGTCTTCGTCCTCCGTAATTGGTACAAGAGGGAGAAGAGGTTCGCGGGTTCCGAAGACCTCTTGGTCGATTCCAGCGACGATCTGGGCGATCACGCTTGGGAGTAGTGCTAGGAACTGCACCACGATCTGCTTGGCTATACGATTTCCGCGTCTTCTCCTGGGAGGCATGGTTCTACAAGGGAAAGAGGAACTAGTTTAGAACGTGCCATTTGGACTTTACTACTAGAATTCAGCTCAGAGTTAACAGTTATCAAGTACACGGGAGTAATGAGGGTGAACAATTTGCACAAGTACGATCTCGATAGTAGCAAAAGAGTGTACAGGCTAGATAACAATATACGCACAACGAAGATTCAAGAATTTGTGACAATGTTTGACAAATAGAGAAAGGTTCACGTGACGAGACAAATAAGGTTAAATAGAGATGGAAGTTTTCATTAATAATGGAAGATTCAGTACATAGGACAAATCACTGAAGGAATACAAGTACAATACATAGAAAGAAAATAAATAATGGCTTAAGTCGTGTACAATGGAAAATTACGACTAAGCCGGTACAGTACAAAATAAAGGGAAATATGCCTAATAACGTTCTTCCAAGAACATCATGGCGGCGAGAGCTACGACAAGTGCTCCCATGACTACGCAGGATCTGACGAGGCACTGCACGGTCCGGGCGGTGGCCTGAGCCGTTAGGATGATCCGTCGGGACTGTTGTGCTAACTCGTTCGCAGCACCGGAGACTTCAAAGAGAAGGTGGCCCTGCTCCTGGGCTTCCTCGGCGAGTCCACGAACTTGACGGTGTAAGTTGAGGAAGGCGTCTGGTGGAAGAGGCTGAAGAGTAGGTGGCATCATGGGTCGGGAGGGTCCGGACTCCTGCGCACGTCGTCTTTCCTCGATGAACTGACGATCCCATGCGTAACGTTCCGATATCGGAGTGCGGAAAGCGGGATCGTAGGGGTCCAAGAAAGACTGTGGAGGCGCGGGTCGGAACGGGCCCGACTGCCGATGCACAGGTGCTCCAGCGTTGGGTCCTCGGGGCTGTGGTGCTGCAACGGGCACCAGCCTAGGAGGTGGAAGTACCGTCCTTGGGCTGGACCCATTACTGCTACTGATGGTCTGGGATGTGTCTTCCGTTGGGTCAGTCATCTGGTGACGCTGACTCTCGGATGCGGTGTGGCCCTCAAAGGGTTCGTGAGAGGGGGAGGCGGCTCGGGGAAGTGATCGAGTCTGGGATTGGGAGCGTGACGACTGAGACATAGCGTATCTGCGAATAGAGAGTTACATAAGTACGGGGAAACTAAGAATAGGAAAAACGTAAGTAAAATGCATGCACGGGTCAATCATGTGAGTGTCGGGAATTGACAAGACCGGGAATTTATGGACTCAAAACCGTTTAACGATAGCCTTTCACTTTCCGTTCTTGCATAATTCATGTTGAACTACGGGTGGTTGATCAAGTCACGCATAGTTGAAAAAGTTAATCATGCAATTGCGGAAAATAACATACTAAAGTTTGAACCCGAACATGACGTTTTCTGAAAAGCCTTGGTTATAATTTTGGTTTCGAAAACTTTATGAAATATTTTTAAAACCGTTTTCACTATAACCCGTGCTCTGATACCAAGTCTGTCACACCCCGCTAAAGCGGAAACACGGAATGTGAAGAGCAAAGAATCATTTCACGGGTTACACTAAAATTAACGGTTCGAGTCATTAAGATTTAAATTAAAAAAAAGTACAATTCAAAGATACAACCAAGATTCAACGTAAGACCATAGTACATAACAAAATGTTTTTAAATAAAATTCCCAAAATAAGGTCTTCTTCCCAAGGTACACTTCACATAAAAGACTTGACCCGCCTGAGCAATGCACTTCATAACTTACGCTTAGTTCCTGAAACATGAGATAAAGTGTCAACTACGAAAACGTAGTGAGTGAGTTACAGTTTATGAATTGAAAAGAGTTTCAACTTAAAAGTTCATAAGTGTCCGACACGAGTACAAGGTTCATAAAAGTTCAAGAGTTGTTCAAAGTCAAAGAATTTCAAGATAAGTACAAGTGCTTAAAATTCAAGAATAACTCAACAAAGTTTAAGTGCGTAAAATTTTAGAACAATTAAATTTCAAGATAAGTTCAAGTCCAAGTACGATCCAAGACCAAGTACGTTCAAAATAAGTTCCAAGACCAAGTACGTTCAACATAAGTTCCAAGACCAAGTACGTTCAAAATAAGTTCCAAGACCAAGTACGTTCAACATAAGTTTCAAGACCAAGTACGTTCAAAATAAGTTCCAAGACCAAGTATGTTCAAAATAAGTTCCAAGTCAAGTTCAAAAGTCAAGTAGCGTAGCGAGCGAAAAAGTCCGTAGTCATTACCTCAGCGGTGGGTTAATCCACATGTGTAAGACAGTAAGTAAGTATATGCGTAAATAAAGACCTATGATCCTCGAGTTGTACCAACCACTAAGCTTAATATACGTAAGATTTAGTCTACACACTAATCCGATTCTGGTCAAGTACCTGCCCACTAGTCCAGTCTAAAGTCTGAGTTCGCGAGAACCTAGCAATATGTACCTTGGTCGCTACCCATTGGTAAGGAGTGACCGCTCCTAAGTATCGATACCCATAATCTATGCTAACGGCTTGTATTAATAGTGTGTATAGTACAATCCAAGAAAAGTTGCGGGGCATTGTTCGTTCCATTTTTCAAAAAGTCTTTTTGTCTGCACTTACGTTGCTATATTCTCACCTAGGGTTTTGCACCAAATACAACCAAGTTATCAATGTCTAATCAAGTATCCAAAGAGGCAAACCTAGGGAGTCTAAAGTAAGCCAATCCGAACAATTGATATTGTTTACGCATATTAGTCCAAATAGTCGTACAAAATAGTTCCACAAGTAGTTCAAATAGTTCGTACCAAAATAGTTCCAAAGTAGTTCAAACAGTTCTCAAAGTTCCAAAATAGCTCGTTTAGTTCAAAAGTTTCCATAAATAGAAAGTCGTTCAAATAGTTCAAAAGGTTTCCAAGGGTTCGCAAAAGTTTAACAAGTTCATAAAAGTTTTAAATAATAAGTAGCCAATAAGGCAATAAAGCATTTTTACGCATAAGAGTCTCAAAGAAGTTGTCCAAAATAGTTCAAAGATCCAAAAGTCAAAATAGTTCAAATAGACCAAAGTCGAAAGAGTTCAAATAGACCAAAGTCAAAATAGTTCAATAAGTACCAAAAGTCAAATCAGTCGTACAAGTTCACAAAAGTTTTTGATCTCATGTTTCCCCAAAAAAGAGTACTTAAAATGTAAGAGTGGAGAGGGGTGTAACTCACGGTTTTCGAAGAGAGTGAACTCGGAATCGGTCGGATAAAGGAGCCGGGAATCACGGAATGCCTAAGAATACCGAGATTGTCCAAAAGTTAATGTCTTATTAGGTTCTTTATATAAGATTAGGTAACTTTTGTTTATGATTATGTGTTGAAGTCAAATTGTCCCAAAATTGGTCCGAAGCGGTTAACGTTTATTTTTAGTCCGAAAGTTCAAAGTTCAAGTTATTACTATCATAGACATGTTTAGGTTACCGAAATGGTTTAGATTAATGAAATTTGGGCAGCGCTTCCGCGCCCAAATTTCATGTCCAAAACCTACAACCATTTCCGTTCACAAAACATGCATATACACATAATAACTTCATAACAAGTCAAATAAGTCCAAAGAGTCCAATATAAGTCATTATTATTATTAGTTTTACTCATCTCAGTCTTATAATAATATTAGCAAAAGTCCAGAATGTGTGTACAAGTTTAAAACGGACAAACGACGATTTTTCGGGAGGATCAGCATCCCGGTGCGCAGCACCTGTCAGGGGGTGCTGCGCACCTCCTCGCTGTCCTTCCCGTTTTGGATTTTTCTAGCCAAAAACGTTTTGTTACCCATAGATTTCGACATGCAACCAGTAGATATCTTATAAAACATCATTTTTATAGCTTCTAAACAACTTTTATCCACAAAAACATAGATCTAAGTATTATCTAGATAAAAATCGTTTTTGTAGAGAAAGTGATATAATCTTTATAAAAATTCATTTTTGTTGTTTAGATCATACATGCAATTAGTAAAAACAGTAAATAAAGATAGGGAAGTGTTTTCTACCGAAGGAAAATGGATGGATGATGTTTTGGTCGGATTTTTGCCTCAAAAACCTTTACAAAACTAGTCCTTTTTCGAAATAAATGGCACCCCTTGCTTGCCTTGATGATTCAAACGTTTTCTATGGATTGAAATGGTGTTTTTAGTGGCTGGAACCTCTGGTTTCAATGGAGGTTTAGAGAGAAAAATAGAGAGAAAAAGATGAACTAGGTGAAGTGTGTGTGTGTTTTGGATTATAAAAAATGAAAATGAAATAGAAAATAGGGGAGTAATAATGAGGAAGTTTGGGACTGTCAAAAACCAGTAATGGAGTGGCTAATCCCGTTTTTGATTGTTTAATTTTGTGTAAAACAAGGCAAGGACCAAAATTGTAATTTTTTTTGAATTCTGGCACTGGGTGCTGCGCACCTAGCCCAGAATAAGCATTTTTCGGATTTTTCGTTTTTACGTTTTTGCTTCGTTGGACCTTTTTGTTAAATGGGAGTTCTTAATTATGATTCGTTATGAACTTAGGAAAGTTCAATATGTGTTTTCTTGGTATTAGGACTTATAAAATTGATTCCGGAAGTTATTCCGACACTAGTTCCGACAAAGTACAGACTCAACAATTACGAACTAGAACAAATCGAACACGATAAAAGAGTAGCTAATGTTTCGAACCGATATAGTAGCTGAACAAGTACCTAGATTTTTGACGGTTGTGACATAAAATGATGTCATCGTTCGTACTATCGTTAAAAGAACCAAACTAACGTCATTCTTCATCTTTAAAATTAACTATTTCATATTCCCGAATATTTGAAGGTTCATATTACGCAAAATTTACCTTCAACATAAAAAAAATCAAATTATGCGAAATATGATGTCATCTTTCGCATTATCAATATCCGAACGAAAATGACGTCATCTTTCCTCTTTGAAATTAAATGTTTCTTTTACCATAAATTTGTAGGATAAAATTTTTTCAAGTTACCTTCAACTATAGAAAAATTAGTCAATTTATGCGAAAACATGCGTCACCATTCGAAGAATGACCTCATCCTTTGCATTATCATTATCCGGGCGAAAATTACGTCATCCATCGTCTTTGAAATTGATTATTTCTTTTACCCTGAATTTGTGGTTTCAAATTTAGCAAAATTACCTTCCACTAAAGAAGAAAAAAAAAAGTCAAATTATGCGAAAAATGACGTCATCGTTCGCATTATCGTTATAAGAACAAAAATGACGTAATCCTTCCTCTTTAAAATTGATTATTTCATATTCCCTAAAATTTGAAGGTTCATATTATGCGAAAGTTACATTTAACATAAAAAAAAAAAAAACTCAAATTATGCGAAATTTGACGTCATCTTTCGCATTATCATTATCCGAACGAAAATGACGTCATCTTTCCTCCTTGAAATTAAATGTTTCTTTTACCCTATATTTGTAGGATAAAATGTTGCAACGTTACGTTCAACTAAAAAAAATAAGTCAAATTATACGAAAAGTGACGTCATCGTTCGCATAAATCGTTATTAGAACAAAAAGGAAATCATATTTCCTCTTTAATACTGATTATTTCATATTTCATTTCTAGGTTTGATTACGCTACGTCTCCTATAACTAAAAAATAAATCAAATTATTCGAAAAATGACGTCATTCTTAGCATTATCATTATCCGAACGAAAACGACGTCATCCTTTCTATTTGAAATTGATTATTCTTTTACCCTTGATTTGTAGTTTCCAATTTTGAAAAGTTACCTTCAACTTAACAAAAAAAAGTCAAATTGAGTGAAAATGACGTCATCTTTCGCATTATCATTATCCGAATGAAAATGGCGTCATCCTTTCTCTTTAAAACTAATTATTTCATATTATCAAAGATTTGTAGGTTCGTATTATGCATAATAACCTTAAACTAAAAAGTAAATAAAATTATGCGGAAAATGACGTCATCCTTCCTCTTTGAAATTGATTATTTCTTTTACCCTAAAATTGTAGTTTCAAATTTTTTAAAGTTACCTTCAACTAAAGAAACAAAGTCCAATTATACGTAAAATGACGAAATCGTTCGTCCTATCGTTAAAAGAACCAAACTGATGTCATTCTTCATCTTTAAAATTAACTATTTCATATTCCCGAATATTTGAAGGTTCATATTACGCAAATGTTACCTTCAACATAAAAAAAAAACTCAAATTATGCGAAATATGATGTCATCATTCGCATTATCAATATCCGAACGAAAATGACGTCACCTTTCCTCTTTGAAATTAAATGTTTCTTTTACCATAAATTTGTAGGATAACCTTCAACTATAGAAAAATTAGTCAATTTATGCGAAAACATGCGTCACCATTCGAAGAATGACCTCATCCTTTGCATTATCATTATCCGGGCGAAAATTACGTCATCCATCGTCTTTGAAATTGATTATTTCTTTTACCCTGAATTTGTGGTTTCAAATTTAGCAAATTTACCTTCCACTAAAGAAGAAAAAAAAAAGTCAAATTATGCGAAAAATGACGTCATCGTTCGCATTATCGTTATAAGAACAAAAATGACGTAATCCTTCCTCTTTAAAATTGATTATTTCATATTCCCTAAAATTTGAAGGTTCATATTATGCGAAAGTTACATTTAACATAAAAAAAAACTCAAATTATGTGAAATATGACGTCATCTTTCGCATTATCATTATCCGAACGAAAATGACGTCATCTTTCCTCCTTGAAATTAAATGTTTCTTTTACCCTATATTTGTAGGATAAAATGTTGCAACGTTACGTTCAACTAAAAAAAATAAGTCAAATTATACGAAAAGTGACGTCATCGTTCGCATAAATCGTTATTAGAACAAAAAGGAAATCATCTTTCCTCTTTAATACTGATTATTTCATATTTCATTTCAAGGTTTGATTACGCTACGTCTCCTATAACTAAAAAATAAATCAAATTATTCGAAAAATGACGTCATTCTTAGCATTATCATTATCCGAACGAAAACGACGTCATCCTTTCTATTTGAAATTGATTATTCTTTTACCCTTGATTTGTAGTTTCCAATTTTGAAAAGTTACCTTCAACTTAACAAAAAAAAGTCAAATTGAGTGAAAATGACGTCATCTTTCGCATTATCATTATCCGAATGAAAATGGCGTCATCCTTTCTCTTTAAAACTAATTATTTCATATTATCAAAGATTTGTAGGTTCGTATTATGCATAATAACCTTAAACTAAAAAGTAAATAAAATTATGCGGAAAATGACGTCATCCTTCCTCTTTGAAATTGATTATTTCTTTTACCCTAAAATTGTAGTTTCAAATTTTTTAAAGTTACCTTCAACTAAAGAAACAAAGTCCAATTATACGTAAAATGACGAAATCGTTCGTCCTATCGTTAAAAGAACCAAACTGATGTCATTCTTCATCTTTAAAATTAACTATTTCATATTCCCGAATATTTGAAGGTTCATATTACGCAAATGTTACCTTCAACATAAAAAAAAAACTCAAATTATGCGAAATATGATGTCATCATTCGCATTATCAATATCCGAACGAAAATGACGTCACCTTTCCTCTTTGAAATTAAATGTTTCTTTTACCATAAATTTGTAGGATAACCTTCAACTATAGAAAAATTAGTCAATTTATGCGAAAACATGCGTCACCATTCGAAGAATGACCTCATCCTTTGCATTATCATTATCCGGGCGAAAATTACGTCATCCATCGTCTTTGAAATTGATTATTTCTTTTACCCTGAATTTGTGGTTTCAAATTTAGCAAATTTACCTTCCACTAAAGAAGAAAAAAAAAAGTCAAATTATGCGAAAAATGACGTCATCGTTCGCATTATCGTTATAAGAACAAAAATGACGTAATCCTTCCTCTTTAAAATTGATTATTTCATATTCCCTAAAATTTGAAGGTTCATATTATGCGAAAGTTACATTTAACATAAAAAAAAACTCAAATTATGTGAAATATGACGTCATCTTTCGCATTATCATTATCCGAACGAAAATGACGTCATCTTTCCTCCTTGAAATTAAATGTTTCTTTTACCCTATATTTGTAGGATAAAATGTTGCAACGTTACGTTCAACTAAAAAAAATAAGTCAAATTATACGAAAAGTGACGTCATCGTTCGCATAAATCGTTATTAGAACAAAAAGGAAATCATCTTTCCTCTTTAATACTGATTATTTCATATTTCATTTCAAGGTTTGATTACGCTACGTCTCCTATAACTAAAAAATAAATCAAATTATTCGAAAAATGACGTCATTCTTAGCATTATCATTATCCGAACGAAAACGACGTCATCCTTTCTATTTGAAATTGATTATTCTTTTACCCTTGATGTGTAGTTTCCAATTTTAAAAAGTTACCTTCAACTTAACAAAAAAAAGTCAAATATTATTATTATCCGAACGAAAATGGCGTCATCCTTTCTCTTTAAAACTAATTATTTCATATTATCAAAGATTTGTAGGTTCATATTATGCAAAATAACCTTAAACTAAAAAGTAAATAAAATTATGCGGAAAATGACGTCATCCTTCCTCTTTGAAATTGATTATTTCTTTTACCCTAAAATTGTAGTTTCAAATTTTTTAAAGTTACCTTCAACTAAAGAAAACAAAGTCCAATTATACGTAAAATGACGTCATCGTTCGTACTATCGTTAAAAGAACCAAACTGGCGTCATTCTTCATCTTTAAAATTAACTATTTCATATTCCCGAATATTTGAAGGTTCATATTACGCCAAAGTTACCTTCAACATAAAAAAAAAAAAAAATTATGCGAAATATGATGTCATCTTTCGCATTATCAATATCCGAACGAAAATGACGTCATCTTTCCTCTTTGAAATTAAATGTTTCTTTTACCATAAATTTGTAGGATAAAACTTTGTCAAGTTACCTTCAACTATAGAAAAATTAGTCAATTTATGCGAAAACATGCGTCACCATTCGAAGAATGACCTCATCCTTTGCATTATCATTATCCGGGCGAAAATTACGTTATCCATCGTCTTTGAAATTGATTATTTCTTTTACCCTGAATTTGTGGTTTCAAATTTAGCAAAATTACCTTCCACTAAAGAAGAAAAAAAAAAGTCAAATTATGCGAAAAATGACGTCATCGTTCGCATTATCGTTATAAGAACAAAAATGACGTAATCCTTCCTCTTTAAAATTGATTATTTCATATTCTCTGAAGGTTGTGACAACCGTCTAAATTTCAGGTGATTTTCAGTTACTTAATCGGTTCAAAACTCTAGTTCTCTTTTATCGTGTTCATATTGTTCGGGTGCATACTTATTGTGTCTTTTATCGTCGGAACTAATGTCGGGATCAAAATATAAACCCTAACACCAAATAAACAATACAAGAACTTGACTAAGTTCATAACGGTAACTAAAATGATTCTAGTCCTCAACTATTTATAACGGAAAACATAAAACGTCAAAAGCTGGACTTTTCAATCCAGTCGGCGGCTGAATCCCGCTGTCCAGCTGGATGATGACTCATTTTTGCATGAAACTGGATTGGACCACCACCCTAAGCTCGGGACTGGGCATAATTTACTACCTAGGCCAGTTCCCAAGGGCAGTAACATCACCTCTTTACACTTCCAATTCACTTTTACTTCATATTTTTAAGTTAACAAAACATACACACACATTATACTCTCTCAAACTCTCCCTTTTTCTCTCAAGAACACCAAGCAAATCCAGAAATAATTCAACAAAAACAGTCCATAAACACACAAATATCAACCATCTAATCCATCAAAATCGTCCTAAGATCAAAGGGGTAACAAGGAAAAGGTTTAAATCGGGTTCCAAGAAGTTTTTGAAGCTAAAACTCATCCAAGCCATCACTTTACTATTTCCTTCGGTATAACACTTTCTTTTCACTGTTTTTACCCTTAAAAATCACTTGAATGTATAATCTATAACCTGAAAATTTGTTTTCATAAACTTTCAAAACGTTTTCTTGCTTATTTATGATAGATCTATATATTTAACATGTAAATCTAAAAGAAAACAAAGATTTTACTTTAACAATACATATGTTTGAATTATAACTGCATGCATGTCGAATCTAACGGTTAAACAAGCTTAAAATCGAAAAATAAAGCAACTTTAAAACTGGCCGAAGCCTTTTGGCCGGCGGTTGAAGGATTTCAGCCGACGGCTAAAGTCCAGCCGGCGGCTGATTTCCTCCAGCCGCCGCCTGAATATTTCTGTTCGCTACTTTTGTCGTTTTAAAGGCCGTAAACCTGATTATAAGCTAAATAAACCATCACAGAATATATACATATTAATAAGCTACTGTTTTGACATATAAGTTGGTTGGAAAAGCTTTTAGAACTTGAAACTTGTGTATTATTGTTTAAAACATTATATTATGTATTTTGAAGCGGGAAAGTGTTTTGAAAATGGACATAATTTTTATAACGCGGAAGCTCTGCCCAAATTTCACCATAAACATACCTTAATTTCAGTAACATAATAACTTCGAGACTTATACACTTTGACTTGGAACTTTGACACTTTTTGAACATACTTGGACTTATCGGACTATAAAACGTACACGAACATATAAACCTTATAAAATTTCCGTAATAAACTTTTGGGACAGAATCTAAGTATAAGACAATTGAGACTTAAAAATGTTAAATTGGAACTTAACATAACTCAAATTATACTAATATAACTTGTACAACATTCCGGTGTTCTAGGTCGTTTGTGATTCCCGACGCGTTCCGCCTCCCTTTGTGCTAGTTCATATCTCTTACCTTCGCAAACCGTGAGTTACAACCCCACTTGTTTTTACTTTTGTACTTTTAAACATTATTTGGGGGAAGCATAAGATTACATGTTTTGTAACTTTTAACACTATTTGCGAACTATTAAACAATTGGAAACTTGATACTTTTGGTACTTATTGGAACTTGTTCAAAACTTTGAAACATTTTAGACTTTGGAACTGTGGAACTTGTACAAACTTGGAACTTACAAACTATTATGCGTATTTGTGTTATTGCCTTAGCGGGTTAACTAAACTAGGATACTTGTTAGCGACCAATCCTTGATGGATATATAATCCCGTAAGAGCTCAACACAACTTTTGGAACTTTGCTCAATTGCCCGTTTTTGGATCAGGAACACTTATACACTATTAGCAATAGCCGTTAGTCATATGGGTATCGATACTTAGGAGTGGTCACTCCTTACTAAGGGTTAGCGTCCCAAGTACATATTACTAAGATCAAACACTCAATCAATTAAACATTTTTGGGCTAGATCAGGACCATACAATCGGTTTAGTGTATACTTACTACTTATATTATGCCAAGTGATTGATACGAGTTACTATTTAGTTAAACACATACTCCATACGCATACACCTTTTTAGCGCCTGGACTCCGCTACAACTTTATATATACGAGTTTATTTAATTATTTTACTCGCGTACATACAAACTTTTACTATTTACATATATGTTCAAACGTCGACTCGTTCTTTTTACTTATGACGTCAATATACGTTTGCAACTTTCTATTTTTTTTAGAAACTTTCTCGAACTCTAAACTGTAACTCACTCACTACTTTATGTAGTTGACACTTTATCTTATGTTTCAGGAAATTAAAGTAAGTGTTCGGAATGCATGGCAAAGGAGGGTCAATATGGTTACGTGAGGCGCTCATTGGGAAAAGACCTTTCATTTTGGGAATTTTTAATTGAAACTTGTACTTGTATTTTATTTTGAAATTTATGAACTGCTTGGTTGTTGAACTTTGAACAATTTTATTTTTAATCGAAATGACTTGAATCGTTTATGTTTGCTTATGACCGTGTAATGATCTTCCAGCTCTCACATCCCGTGTTTCCGCTTTAGCGGGGTGTGACAAAGGTTCATATTATGCGAAAGTTACATTTAACATAAAAAAAAAACTCAAATTATGCGAAATATGACGTCATCTTTCGCATTATCATTATCCGAACGAAAATGACGTCATCTTTCCTCCTTGAAATTAAATGTTTCTTTTACCCTATATTTGTAGGATAAAATGTTGCAACGTTACGTTCAACTAAAAAAAATAAGTCAAATTATACGAAAAGTGACGTCATCGTTCGCATAAATCGTTATTAGAACAAAAAGGAAATCATCTTTCCTCTTTAATACTGATTATTTCATTTTTCATTTCTAGGTATGATTACGCTACGTCTCCTATAACTAAAAAATAAATCAAATTATTCGAAAAATGACGTCATTCTTAGCATTATCATTATCCGAACGAAAACGACGTCATCCTTTCTATTTGAAATTGATTATTCTTTTACCCTTGATTTGTAGTTTCCAATTGTGAAAAGTTACCTTCAACTTAACAAAAAAAAGTCAAATTGAGTGAAAATGACGTCATCTTTCGCATTATCATTATCCGAACGAAAATTGCGTCATCCTTTCTCTTTAAAACTAATTATTTCATATTATCAAAGATTCGTAGGTTCGTATTATGCAAAATAACCTTAAACTAAAAAGTAAATAAAATTATGCGAAAAATGACGTCATCCTTCCTCTTTGAAATTGATTATTTATATTACCCTAAAATTGTAGTTTCAAATTTTTTAAAGTTACCTTCAACTAAAGAAAACAAAGTCCAATTATACGTAAAATGACGTCATCGTTCGTACTATCGTTAAAAGAACCAAACTGACGTCATTCTTCATCTTTAAAATTAACTATTTCATATTCCCGAATATTTGAAGGTTCATATTACGCCAAAGTTACCTTCAACATAAAAAAAAATCAAATTATGCGAAATATGATGTCATCTTTCGCATTATCAATATCCGAACGAAAATGACGTCATCTTTCCTCTTTGAAATTAAATGTTTCTTTTACCATAAATTTGTAGGATAAAATTTTGTCAACTTACTTTCAACTATAGAAAAATTAGTCAATTTATGCGAAAACATGCGTCACCATTCGAAGAATGACCTCATCCTTTGCATTATCATTATCCGGGCGAAAATTACGTCATCCATCGTCTTTGAAATTGATTATTTCTTTTACCCTGAATTTGTGGTTTCGAATTTGGCAAAATTACCTTCCACTAAAGAAGAAAAATAAAAGTCAAATTATGCGAAAAATGACGTTATCGTTCGCATTATCGTTATAAGAACAAAAATGACGTAATCCTTCCTCTTTAAAATTGATTATTTCATATTCCCTAAATTTTGAAGGTTCATATTATGCGAAAGTTACATTCAACATAAAAAAAACTCAAATTATGCGAAATATGAGGTAATCTTTCGCCTTATCATTATCCGAACGAAAATAACGTCATCTTTCCTCCTTGAAATTAAATGTTTCTTTTACCCTATATTTGTAGGATAAAATGTTGCTACGTTACGTTCAACTAAAAAAAATAACTCAAATTATACGAAAAGTGATCGTTATTAGAACAAAAAGGAAATCATCTTTCCTCTTTAATACTGGTTATTTCATATTTCATTTTTAGGTTTGCTTACGCTACGTCTCCTATAACTATAAAATAAATCAAATTATTCGAAAAATGACGTCATTCTTAGCATTATCATTATCCGAACGAAAACAACGTCATCCTTTCTATTTGAAATTGATTATTCTTTTACCCTTGATTTGTAGTTTCCAATTTTGAAAAGTTACCTTCAACTTAACAAAAAAAAGTCAAATTGAGTGAAAATGACGTCATCTTTCGCATTATCATTATCCGAACGAAAATGGCGTCATCTTTGGCATTATCATTATCCGAACGAAAATGGCGTCATCCTTTCTCTTTAAAACTAATTATTTCATATTATCAAATATTTGTATGTTCGTATTATGCAAAATAACCTTAAACTAAAAAGTAAATAAAATTATGCGAAAAATGACATCATCCTTCCTCTTTGAAATTGATTATTTCTTTTACCCTAAAATTGTAGTTTCAAATTTTTTAAAGTTACCTTCAACTAAATAAAACAAAGTCCAATTATACGTAAAATGACGTCATCGTTCGTACTATCGTTAAAAGAACCAAACTGACGTCATCCTTCATCTTTAAAATTAACTATTTCATATTCCTGAATATTTGAAGGTTCATATTACGCCAAAGTTACCTTCAACATAAAAAAAATCAAATTATGCGAAATATGATGTCATCTTTCGCATTATCAATATCCGAACGAAAATGACGTCATCTTTCCTCTTTGAAATTAAATGTTTCTTTTACCATAAATTTGTAGGATAGAATTTTGTCAAGTTACCTTTAACTATAGACAAATTAGTCAATTTATGCGAAAACATGCGTCACCAATCGAAGAATGACCTCATCCTTTGCATTATCATTATCCGGGCGAAAATTACGTCATCCATCGTCTTTGAAATTGATTATTTCTTTTACCCTGAATTTGTGGTTTCTAATTTGGCAAAATTACCTTCCACTAAAGATGAAAAATAAAGGTCAAATTATCCAAAAAATGACGTTATCGTTATAAGAACAAAAATGACGTAATCCTTCCTCTTTAAAATTGATTATTTCATATTCCCTAAAATTTGAAGGTTCATATTATGCGAAAGTTACATTCAACATAAAAAAAACTCAAATTATGCGAAATATGACGTCATCTTTCGCATTATCATTATCCGAACGAAAATGACGTCATCTTTCCTCCTTGAAATTAAATGTTTCTTTTACCCTATATTTGTAGGATAAAATGTAGCAACGTTACGTTCAACTGAAAAAAATAAGTCAAATTATACGAAAAGTGATGTCATCGTTCGCATAAATCGTTATTAGAACAAAAAGGAAATCATCTTTCCTCTTTAATACTGATTATTTCATATTTCATTTCTAGGTTTGATTACGCTACGTCTACTATAACTAAAAAGTAAATCAAATTATTCGAAAAATGACGTCATTCTTAGCATTATCATTATCCGAACGAAAACGACGTCATCCTTTCTATTAAAAATTGATTATTCTTTCACCCTTGATTTGTAGTTTCCAATTTTGAAAAGTTACCTTCAACTTACCAAAAAAAAAGTCAAATTGAGTGAAAATGACGTCATCTTTCGCATTATCATTATCCGAACGAAAATGGCGTTATCCTTTCTCTTTAAAACTAATTATTTCATATTATCAAATATTTGTAGGTTCGTATTATGCAAAATAACTTTAAACTAAAAAGTAAATAATATTATGCGAAAAATGACGTCATCCTTCCTCTTTGAAATTGATTATTTCTTTTACCCTAAAATTGTAGTTTCTAATTTTTTAAAGTTACCTTCAACTAAAGAAAACAAAGTCCAATTATACGTAAAATGACGTCATCGTTCGTAATATCGTTAAAAGAACCAAACTGACGTCATCCTTCATCTTTAAAATTAACTATTTCATATTCCCGAATATTTGAAGGTTCATATTACGCCAAAGTTACCTTCAACATAAAAAAAATCAAATTATGCGAAATATGATGTCATCTTTCGCATTATCAATATCCGAACGAAAATGACGTCATCTTTCCTCTTTCAAATTAAATGTTTCTTTTACCATAAATTTGTATGATAGAATTTTGTCAAGTTACCTTTAACTATAGAATATTAATCAATTTATGCGAAAACATGCGTCACCATTCGAAGAATGACCTCATCCTTTGCATTATCATTATCCGGGCGAAAATTACGTCATCCATCGTCTTTGAAATTGATTATTTCTTTTACCCTGAATTTGTGGTTTCTAATTTGGCAAAATTACCTTCCACTAACGAAGAAAAATAAAGGTCAAATTATGCAAAAAATGACGTTATCGTTCGCATTATCGTTATAAGAACAAGAATGACGTAATCCTTCCTCTTTAAAATTGATTATTTCATATTCCCTAAAATTTGAAGGTTCATATTATGCGAAAGTTACAGTCAACATAAAAAAAACTCAAATTATGCGAAATATGACGTCATCTTTCGCATTATCATTATCCGAACGAAAATGACGTCATCTTTCCTCCTTGAAATTAAATGTTTCTTTTACCCTATATTTGTAGGATAAAATGTTGCAACGTTACGTTCAACTAAAAAAAATAAGTCAAATTATACGAAAAGTGACGTCGTCGTTCGCATAAATCGTTATTTGAACAAAAAGGAAATCATCTTTCCTCTTTAATACTGATTATTTCAAATTTCATTTCTAGGTTTTATTACGCTACGTCTCCTATAACTAAAAAATAAATCATATTATTCGAAAAATGACGTCATTCTTCATTATCCGAACGAAAACAACGTCATCCTTTCTATTTGAAATTGATTATTCTTTTAACCCTTGATTTGTAGTTTCCAATTTGAAAAGTTACCTCAACTTAACAAAAAAGTCAAATTGAGTGAAAATGACGTCATCTTTCGCATTATCATATCCGAACGAAAATGGCGTCATCTTTGGCATTATCATTATCCGAACGAAAACGGCGTCATCCTTCTCTTTAAAACTATTATTTCATATTATCAAATA
>CAJVGC010000582.1:43065963-43176600 GCA_910822075.1 Senecio squalidus | reverse complement strand
AGTCAAATTATCGAAAAAATGACGTTATCGTTCGCATTATCGTTATAAAATCAAAAATGACGTAATCCTTCCTCTTTAAAATTGATTATCATATTCCCTAAATTTTGAAGTTCATATTATGGCGAAAGTTACATTCAACATAAAAAAACTCAAATTATGCGAAATATGAGGTAATCTTTCGCCTATCATTATCCGAACGAAAATAACGTCATCTTTCCTCCTTGAAATTAAATGTTTCTTTTACCCTATATTTGTAGGATAAAATGTTGCTACGTTACGTTCAACTAAAAAAAATAACTCAAATTATACGAAAAGTGATCGTTATTAGAACAAAAAGGAAATCATCTTTCTCTTTAATACTGGTTATTTCATATTTCATTTTTAGGTTTGCTTACGCTACGTCTCCTATAACTATAAAATAAATCAAATTATTCGAAAAATGACGTCATTCTTAGCATTATCATTATCCGAACGAAAACAACGTCATCCTTTCTATTTGAAATTGATTATTCTTTTACCCTTGATTTGTAGTTTCCAATTTTGAAAAGTTACCTTTAACTTAACAAAAAAAAGTCAAATTGAGCGAAAATTACGTCATCTTTCGTATTATCATTATCCGAGCGAAAATTACGTCATCTTTCGTATTATCATTATCTGAACGAAAATGAAGTCTTCCATACTCTTTAAAACTAATTATATCATATTATCAAATATTTGTGGGTTCGTATTATGCAAAATGACCTTAAACTAAAAAGTAAATTAAATTATGCGAAAAATGACCTCATCCTTCCTCTTTGAAATTGATTATTTCTTTTACCCTAAAGTTGTAGTTTCAAATATTTTAAAGTTACCTTCAACTAAAGAAACAAAGTCCAATAATACGTAAATGACGTCATCGTTCGTACTATCGTTAAAAGAACCAAACTGACGTCATCCTTCATCTTTAAAATTAACTATTTCATATTCCTGAATATTTGAAGGTTCATATTATGCCAAAGTTACCTTCAACATAAAAAAAATCAAATTATGCGAAATATGATGTCATCTTTCGCATTATCAATATCCGAACGAAAATGACGTCATCTTTCCTCTTTGAAATTAAATGTTTCTTTTACCATAAATTTGTAGGATATAATTTTGTCAAGTTACCTATAACAGTCAATTTATGCGAAAACATGCGTCACCAATCGAAGAATGACCTCATCCTTTGCATTATCATTATCCGGGCGAAAATTACGTCATCCATCGTCTTTGAAATTGATTATTTCTTTTACCCTGAATTTGTGGTTTCTAATTTGGCAAAATTACCTTCCACTAAAGATGAAAAATAAAGGTCAAATTATCCAAAAAATGACGTTATCGTTATAAGAACAAAAATGACGTAATCCTTCCTCTTTAAAATTGATTATTTCATATTCCCTAAAATTTGAAGGTTCATATTATGCGAAAGTTACATTCAACATAAAAAAACTCAAATTATGCGAAATATGACGTCATCTTTCGCATTATCATTATCCGAACGAAAATGACGTCATCTTTCCTCCTTGAAATTAAATGTTTCTTTTACCCTATATTTGTAGGATAAAATGTAGCAACGTTACGTTCAACTGAAAAAAATAAGTCAAATTATACGAAAAGTGATGTCATCGTTCGCATAAATCGTTATTAGAACAAAAAGGAAATCATCTTTCCTCTTTAATACTGATTATTTCATATTTCATTTCTAGGTTTGATTACGCTACGTCTACTATAACTAAAAAGTAAATCAAATTATTCGAAAAATGACGTCATTCTTAGCATTATCATTATCCGAACGAAAACGACGTCATCCTTTCTATTAAAAATTGATTATTCTTTCACCCTTGATTTGTAGTTTCCAATTTTGAAAAGTTACCTTCAACTTACCAAAAAAAAAGTCAAATTGAGTGAAAATGACGTCATCTTTCGCATTATCATTATCCGAACGAAAATGGCGTTATCCTTTCTCTTTAAAACTAATTATTTCATATTATCAAATATTTGTAGGTTCGTATTATGCAAAATAACTTTAAACTAAAAAGTAAATAATATTATGCGAAAAATGACGTCATCCTTCCTCTTTGAAATTGATTATTTCTTTTACCCTAAAATTGTAGTTTCTAATTTTTTAAAGTTACCTTCAACTAAAGAAAACAAAGTCCAATTATACGTAAAATGACGTCATCGTTCGTAATATCGTTAAAAGAACCAAACTGACGTCATCCTTCATCTTTAAAATTAACTATTTCATATTCCCGAATATTTGAAGGTTCATATTACGCCAAAGTTACCTTCAACATAAAAAAAATCAAATTATGCGAAATATGATGTCATCTTTCGCATTATCAATATCCGAACGAAAATGACGTCATCTTTCCTCTTTCAAATTAAATGTTTCTTTTACCATAAATTTGTATGATAGAATTTTGTCAAGTTACCTTTAACTATAGAATATTAATCAATTTATGCGAAAACATGCGTCACCATTCGAAGAATGACCTCATCCTTTGCATTATCATTATCCGGGCGAAAATTACGTCATCCATCGTCTTTGAAATTGATTATTTCTTTTACCCTGAATTTGTGGTTTCTAATTTGGCAAAATTACCTTCCACTAACGAAGAAAAATAAAGGTCAAATTATGCAAAAAATGACGTTATCGTTCGCATTATCGTTATAAGAACAAGAATGACGTAATCCTTCCTCTTTAAAATTGATTATTTCATATTCCCTAAAATTTGAAGGTTCATATTATGCGAAAGTTACAGTCAACATAAAAAAAACTCAAATTATGCGAAATATGACGTCATCTTTCGCATTATCATTATCCGAACGAAAATGACGTCATCTTTCCTCCTTGAAATTAAATGTTTCTTTTACCCTATATTTGTAGGATAAAATGTTGCAACGTTACGTTCAACTAAAAAAAATAAGTCAAATTATACGAAAAGTGACGTCGTCGTTCGCATAAATCGTTATTTGAACAAAAAGGAAATCATCTTTCCTCTTTAATACTGATTATTTCAAATTTCATTTCTAGGTTTTATTACGCTACGTCTCCTATAACTAAAAAATAAATCATATTATTCGAAAAATGACGTCATTCTTAGCATTATCATTATCCGAACGAAAACAACGTCATCCTTTCTATTTGAAATTGATTATTCTTTTACCCTTGATTTGTAGTTTCCAATTTTGAAAAGTTACCTTCAACTTAACAAAAAAAAGTCAAATTGAGTGAAAATGACGTCATCTTTCGCATTATCATTATCCGAACGAAAATGGCGTCATCTTTGGCATTATCATTATCCGAACGAAAACGGCGTCATCCTTTCTCTTTAAAACTAATTATTTCATATTATCAAATATTTGTATGTTCGTATTATGCAAAATAACCTTAAACTAAAAAGTAAATAAAATTATGCGAAAAATGACATCATCCTTCCTCTTTGAAATTGATTATTTCTTTTACCCTAAAATTGTAGTTTCAAATTTTTTAAAGTTACCTTCAACTAAATAAAACAAAGTCCAATTATACGTAAAATGACGTCATCGTTCGTACTATCGTTAAAAGAACCAAACTGACGTCATCCTTCATCTTTAAAATTAACTATTTCATATTCCTGAATATTTGAAGGTTCATATTACGCCAAAGTTACCTTCAACATAAAAAAAATCAAATTATGCGAAATATGATGTCATCTTTCGCATTATCAATATCCGAACGAAAATGACGTCATCTTTCCTCTTTGAAATTAAATGTTTCTTTTACCATAAATTTGTAGGATAGAATTTTGTCAAGTTACCTTTAACTATAGACAAATTAGTCAATTTATGCGAAAACATGCGTCACCAATCGAAGAATGACCTCATCCTTTGCATTATCATTATCCGGGCGAAAATTACGTCATCCATCGTCTTTGAAATTGATTATTTCTTTTACCCTGAATTTGTGGTTTCTAATTTGGCAAAATTACCTTCCACTAAAGATGAAAAATAAAGGTCAAATTATCCAAAAAATGACGTTATCGTTATAAGAACAAAAATGACGTCATCCTTCCTCTTTAAAATTGATTATTTCATATTCCCTAAAATTTGAAGGTTCATATTATGCGAAAGTTACATTCAACATAAAAAAAACTCAAATTATGCGAAATATGACGTCATCTTTCGCATTATCATTATCCGAACGAAAATGACGTCATCTTTCCTCCTTGAAATTAAATGTTTCTTTTACCCTATATTTGTAGGATAAAATGTAGCAACGTTACGTTCAACTGAAAAAAATAAGTCAAATTATACGAAAAGTGATGTCATCGTTCGCATAAATCGTTATTAGAACAAAAAGGAAATCATCTTTCCTCTTTAATACTGATTATTTCATATTTCATTTCTAGGTTTGATTACGCTACGTCTACTATAACTAAAAAGTAAATCAAATTATTCGAAAAATGACGTCATTCTTAGCATTATCATTATCCGAACGAAAACGACGTCATCCTTTCTATTAAAAATTGATTATTCTTTCACCCTTGATTTGTAGTTTCCAATTTTGAAAAGTTACCTTCAACTTACCAAAAAAAAAGTCAAATTGAGTGAAAATGACGTCATCTTTCGCATTATCATTATCCGAACGAAAATGGCGTTATCCTTTCTCTTTAAAACTAATTATTTCATATTATCAAATATTTGTAGGTTCGTATTATGCAAAATAACTTTAAACTAAAAAGTAAATAAAATTATGCGAAAAATGACGTCATCCTTCCTCTTTGAAATTGATTATTTCTTTTACCCTAAAATTGTAGTTTCTAATTTTTTAAAGTTACCTTCAACTAAAGAAAACAAAGTCCAATTATACGTAAAATGACGTCATCGTTCGTAATATCGTTAAAAGAACCAAACTGACGTCATCCTTCATCTTTAAAATTAACTATTTCATATTCCCGAATATTTGAAGGTTCATATTACGCCAAAGTTACCTTCAACATAAAAAAAATCAAATTATGCGAAATATGATGTCATCTTTCGCATTATCAATATCCGAACGAAAATGACGTCATCTTTCCTCTTTGAAATTAAATGTTTCTTTTACCATAAATTTGTATGATAGAATTTTGTCAAGTTACCTTTAACTATAGAATATTAATCAATTTATGCGAAAACATGCGTCACCATTCGAAGAATGACCTCATCCTTTGCATTATCATTATCCGGGCGAAAATTACGTCATCCATCGTCTTTGAAATTGATTATTTCTTTTACCCTGAATTTGTGGTTTCTAATTTGGCAAAATTACCTTCCACTAACGAAGAAAAATAAAGGTCAAATTATGCAAAAAATGACGTTATCGTTCGCATTATCGTTATAAGAACAAAAATGACGTAATCCTTCCTCTTTAAAATTGATTATTTCATATTCCCTAAAATTTGAAGGTTCATATTATGCGAAAGTTACAGTCAACATAAAAAAAACTCAAATTATGCGAAATATGACGTCATCTTTCGCATTATCATTATCCGAACGAAAATGACGTCATCTTTCCTCCTTGAAATTAAATGTTTCTTTTACCCTATATTTGTAGGATAAAATGTTGCAACGTTACGTTCAACTAAAAAAATAAGTCAAATTATACGAAAAGTGACGTCATCGTTCGCATAAATCGTTATTTGAACAAAAAGGAAATCATCTTTCCTCTTTAATACTGATTATTTCAAATTTCATTTCTAGGTTTTATTACGCTACGTCTCCTATAACTAAAAAATAAATCATATTATTCGAAAAATGACGTCATTCTTAGCATTATCATTATCCGAACGAAAACGACGTCATCCTTTCTATTAAAAATTGATTATTCTTTTACCCTAGATTTGTAGTTTCCAATTTTGAAAAGTTACCTTCAACTTAACAAAAAAAAGTCAAATTGAGTGAAAATGACGTCATCTTTCGCATTATCATTATCCGAACGAAAATGACGTTATCCTTTCTCTTTAAAACTAATTATTTCATATTCTCAAATATTTGTAGGTTCGTATTATGCAAAATAACCTTAATTTAAAAAGTAAATAAAATTATGCGAAAAATGACGTCATCCTTCCTCTTTGAAATTGATTATTTCTTTTACCCTAAAATTGTAGTTTCAAATTTTTTAAAGTTACCTTCAACTAAAGAAAACAAAGTCCAATTATACGTAAAATGACGTAATCGTTCGTACTATCGTTAAAAGAACCAAACTTACGTCATCCTTCATCTTTAAAATTAACTATTTCATATTCCCGAATATTTGAAGGTTCATATTACGCCAAAGTTACTTTCAACATAAAAAAGAATCAAATTATGCGAAATATGATGTCATCTTTCGCATTATCAATATCCGAACGAAAATGACGTCATCTTTCCTCTTTGAAATTAAATGTTTCTTTCACCATAAATTTGTAGGATAAAATTTTGTCATGTTACCTTCAACTATAGAAAAATTACTCAATTTATGCGAAAACATGCGTCACCATTCGAAGAATGACCTCATCCTTTGCATTATCATTATCCGTGCGAAAATTACGTCATCCATCGTCTTTGAAATTGATTATTTCTTTTACCCTGAATTTGTGGTTTCTAATTTGGCAAAATTACCTTCCACTAAAGAAGAAAAAAAAAGTCAAATTATGCGAAAAATGACGTTATCGTTCGCATTATCGTTATAAGAACAAAAATGACGTAATCCTTCCTCTTTAATATTGATTATCTCATATTCCCTTAAATTTGAAGGTTCATATTATGCGAAAATTACATTCAACATAAAAAAATCTCAAATTATGCGAAATATGACGTCATCTTTCGCATTATCATTATCCGAACGAAAATGACGTCATCTTTCCTCCTTGAAATTAAATGTTTCTTTTACCCTATATTTGTAGGATAAAATGTTGCAACGTTACGTTCAACTAAAAAAAATAAGTCAAATTATACGAAAAGTGATCGTTATTAGAACAAAAAGAAATCATCTTTCCTCTTTAATACTGATTATTTCATATTTCGTTTCTAGGTTTGATTACGCTACGTCTCCTATAACTAAAAAAAAATCAAATTATTCGAAAAATGACGTCATTCTTAGCATTATCATTATCCGAACGAAAACGACGTCATCCTTTCTATTAAAAATTGATTATTCTTTTACCCTTGATTTGTAGTTTCCAATTTTGAAAAGTTACCTTCAACTTAACAAAAAAAAGTCAAATTGAGTGAAAATGACGTCATCTTTCGCATTATCATTATCCGAACGAAAATGACGTTATCCTTTCTCTTTAAAACTAATTATTTCATATTCTCAAATATTTGTAGGTTCGTATTATGCAAAATAACCTTAATTTAAAAAGTAAATAAAATTATGCGAAAAATGACGTCATCCTTTCTCTTTGAAATTGATTATTTCTTTTACCCTAAAATTGTAGTTTCAAATTTTTTAAATTTACCTTCAACTAAAGAAAAAAAGTCCAATTATACGTAAAATGACGTCATCGTTCGTACTATCGTTAAATGAACCAAACTGACGTCATCCTTCATCTTTAAAATTAACTAATTCATATTCCAGAATATTTGAAGGTTCATATTACGCCAAAGTTACCTTCAACATAAAAAAAATCAAATTATGCGAAATATGATGTCATCTTTCGCATTATCAATATCCGAACGAAAATGATGTCATCTTTCCTCTTTGAAATTAAATGTTTCTTTTACCATAAATTTGTAGGATAAAAATTTTTCAAGTTACCTTCAACTATAGAAAAATTAGTCAATTTATGCGAAAACATGCGTCACCATTCGAAGAATGACCTCGTCCTTTGCATTATCATTATCCGGGCGAAAATTACGTCATCCATCGTCTTTGAAATTGATTATTTCTTTTACCCTGAATTTGTGGTTTCTAATTTGACAAAATTACCTTCCACTAAAGAAGAAAAAAAAAAGTCAAATTACGCGAAAAATGACGTTATCGTTCGCATTATCGTTATAAGAACAAAAATGACGTCATCCTTCCTCTTTAAAATTGATTATTTCATATTTCCCTAAAATTTGAAGGTTCATATTATGCGAAAATTACATTCAACATAAAAAAAACTCAAATTATGCGAAATATGATTTCATCTTTCGCATTATCATTATCCGAACGAAAATGACGTCATCTTTCCTCCTTGAAATTAAATGTTTCTTTTACCCTATATTTGTAGGATAAAATGTTGCAACGTTACATTCAACTAAAAAAAATAAGTCAAATTATACGAAAAGTGATCGTTATTAGAACAAAAAGAAATCGTCTTTCCTCTTTAATACTGATTATTTCATATTTCATTTCTAGGTTTGATTACGCAACGTCTCCTATAACTAAAAAAAAATCAAATTATTCGAAAAATGACGTCATTCTTAGCATTATCATTATCCGAACGAAAACAACGCCATCCTTTCTATTTGAAATTGATTATTCTTTTACCCTTGATTTGTAGTTTCCAATTTTGAAAAATTACCTTCAACTTAACAAAAAAAAAGTCAAATTGAGTGAAAATGACGTCATCTTTGGCATTATCATTATCCGAACGAAAATGGCGTCATCCTTTCTCTTTAAAACTAATTATTTCATATTATCAAATATTTGTAGGTTCGTATTATGCAAAATAACCTTAAACTAAAAAGTAAATAAAATTATGCGAAAAATGACATCATCCTTTCTCTTTGAAATTGATTATTTCTTTTACCCTAAAATTGTAGTTTCAAATTTTTTAAACTTACCTTCAACTAAAGAAAACAAAGTCCAATTATACGTAAAATGACGTCATCGTTCGTACTATCGTTAAAAGAACCAAACTGACGTCATCCTTCATCTTTAAAATTAACTATTTCATATTCCCGAATATTTGAAGGTTCATATTACGCCAAAGTTACCTTCAACATAAAAAAAATCAAATTATGCGAAATATGATGTCATCTTTCGCATTATCAATATCCGATCGAAAATGACGTCATCTTTCTTCTTTGAAATTAAATGTTTCTTTTACCATAAATTTGTAGGATAAAATTTTGTCAAGTTACCTTCAACAATAGAAAAATTAGTCAATTTATGCGAAAACATGCGTCAGTATTCGAAGAATGACCTCATCCTTTGCATTATCATTATCCGGGCGAAAATTACGTCATCCATCGTCTTTGAAATTGATTATTTCTTTTACCCTGAATTTGTGGTTTTTAATTTGGCAAAATTACCTTCCACTAAAGAAGAAAAAAAAGAGTCAAATTATGCGAAAAATGACGTTATCATTCGCATTATCTTTATTAGAACAAAAATGACGTCATCATTCCTCTTTAAAATTGATTATTTCATATTCCCTAAAATTTGAAGCTTCATATTATGCGAAAGTTACATTCAACATAAAATAAACTCAAATTATGCGAAATATGACGTCATCTTTCGCATTATCATTATCCGAACGAAAATGACGTCATCTTTCCTACTTGAAATTAAATGTTTCTTTTACCCTATATTTGTAGGATATAATGTTGCAACGTTACGTTAAACTAAAAAAAATAAGTCAAATTATACGAAAAGTGACGTCATCGTTCGCATAAATCGTTATTATGTCACACCTCGCTAAAGCGGAAACACGAGATGTGAAGAGCAAAGATATCATTACACGAGATATAATAAATACAAACGGTTTTTAAGTCATTGAAGTCATAAAACGTTTACAAAGTTCAAAGATAACCAAGTATTTAACAATACAGTACGACCACGATAACATATGTAAAACTAAAAAAGACATTCCCAAAGTAACTAAATAAAGTCTTCCCGATTCTTAATCACGTGACCTTCCTGGCCCATCACAAGAGGTATGCACATAACGTCCTTACATTGCGTTTCCTGAAACATGAGAGCAAATGTCAACTACAAAAGTAGTGAGTGAGTTACCGTTTTACTAGTCCTTGACTAAAAGCGGTTTTGGCAAAATATAACAATATTTTGTAAAAATATGTTTAAGAGTTTCCTCAACAGAAACAAGTGTTGAAAATATGATTGTACTAGTAAGAGCGTCGATGCCTTGATATAATATGACCGTAAGCGTTTCCGAGAAGATGAACCGTCGAGTAGCGGGTGCTTGAGGTAACGCTCAATACCAATCGAGAAAATAAGTACTTGAGCTTACACCCACGATTTATCGAGTGAGAAAACACTTGGACTAACATCCAAGATCAACCGATGAATAAGCGTTTGAACTAGCATTCAGGATCAAATCGGTTGAAAAGCACTTGGACCGACATCCAAGATCAATCGATTAACAAGCTCTTGAGCTAACACCCAAGATTAGTCAATTAATAAACACTTGGACTAACATCCAAGATCAATCGATGAATAAACACTTGAACTAACATCCAAGATCAATCGATTGATGAGCACCTGAGCTAACACCCAAGTTGAAACGATTAAGATCTTAATACAAAACTTGGCTAACACTAATGTGTACCTAGGCTAACACCTAAGTAAGAATCCGAGTGATATGTTCTTAGGTCAACACCTAAGTAAGAAATGATCGTTTCCTAAGTATTGATACTCATACTAAGCGGCTTAAACAAGGTAGTAGTATGTAAAGAAACCGAGCACTATTAGTCAAGAGGCACTTACGAACCGCGTTATATTCTCATCAAGAGTCACGTTAGTTATACGGTCAATCAAAGTCCATACGGGTGCCGAGTGTGGCATAAAGTAAGTTTATCACGGATTTGAACCAATAAGCCGATTAAAGGTGGCTAACCATTAAGCCGAAAAAGGGTGGCAAACCATTTAGCCGAAAAAGGGTGGCAAACCATTTAGCCGAAAAAGGGTGGCAAACCATTTAGCCGAAAAGGGTGGCAAACCATTTAGCTTTGTATGCCAACGGGCAATTAAAACTGTTTTCGCATGTAAGTTTCACAAAACGTTCAATAAGAGTTCAATAGTGATAAAACGTTCCAAGAGTTCATAATAGTTCCAAAAATTCATAACAGTTCCAAAGTTCATTTAGATCTCATGTTTCCCCCAAAAATTATTTAAAAACAGTAAATAAAAGAGGGGTTGTAACTCACGGATTGCGAAGTAGAGAACTCGGGAATCGGTCGGAGTAGGAGCCGGGAATCACGGAATGCCTAAGGATACCAAGGTTGTCCAAAAGTTATTATCTCATTAGGTTACTATATATAGAAGATTAGGTAACTTTTGTTTAGAATTAAGTGTTAAGGTCGATATTGTTCCAAAATTGTCCGAAGCGGTTAACGTTTATTTTTAGTCCGAAAGTTCAAAGTTAAAGTTATTATTATGATAGACATGTTTAGGTTACTGAAATGGTTTAAGTTTTCTAACGAAATTTGGGCAGCGCTTCCGCGCCCAAATTTCGTGTCCAAAACCTAAAGTCAATTCCCGCTCACAAAACACATATAACACATAATCTTATTTAAACAAGTCCATTTTAGTCCAAGTGGTTCAATACAAGTTACCAATGTTATTATTTTACTCATCCCAGTCCCATAATGTCATTAACAAAAATCCAGAACACGTACACAAGTTTTAAATGACCAAAAGACGATTTTCGGGAAGGACAGCAGGCCGGTGCTGCGCACCTGCCCTGCTGTTCTTCCCCATTTTCGAGTTTTTCTTGCAAAAATCGTCTATGTAAGTGATAGATCTTGACATGCAATCGGTATAAACCTTATTAATCATCATTATATCAGTTTATAAGTAACTTTTATCCACAAAAACAAAGATTTAAGCACCATTTATTAGAATCCCGTTTTTGTATAAAAATGGTTAAAAAGCTTCATCAAAACTTGTGTTTATAGCTTAGATCAAACATTCAATGAGTTATATTAGTAATAAGAGTAAAAAGGAAGAGTTTCTACCGAATGAAAGTGTTTAGATGATGGTCTAGGAGGATTTAGAGCTCCAAAAGTGTAGAAAACGTTTTGTAATCGAAATACTTTGCTTCCTTTTGCTTCTCTTGATGTTTGAATGTTTTTAGATGGTGATTTTTGTGGGTTAAATGGCTGTAACTTTCTGGTTTTTGAGAGAGTTTTAGAGAGAAGTTAGAGAGAGGATGGAGAAGATTGTGTGTGTGTGTGTGTGTGTTTTATGTTTTAAGAAAAGAAAATGAAAGGAAAAGTAAAAGTGGGAGTAATAATAGTCTTCGAGACTGAGAAATGCAGAAAATGAGTGATATAAATCGAGATTGATTGGTTGGTTTGTTACAAAAACGAGGCAAGGACCAAAATGCAAAGTTTTTGAATTCTGGCAATAGGTGCTGCGCACCTATCAAGAGGTGCTGCGCACCGGGCCAGTTTCCGGTATTTTTCTGATTTTTTTTCGTTTTTTTACGTTTTTGCTTCGTTGGACCTTTTTGTTAATTGAAAGTTCTCAATTATGATATGTTATGAACTTAGGAAAGTTCATTAGGTGTTTTCCTTGGTATTAGGACTTATAAAATTGATTCCGGGAGTTAATCCAACACTGGTTCCGACAAAATACAGACTCAGCGAATACGAACTAGAACTGTGTGAACACGATGAAAGAGTAACTAACGATTTGAACCGATAAAGTAACTGAAGAAATTACCTGAATTTTAGACGGTTGTCACATCATCCCCGGGTTGAAAGAAATTTCGTCCCGAAATTTGACTCGTCACATCAGGTAGAAGTATCTTTGAACAAATGAGGATACTTTTGACGTATCTGGTCTTCACGTTCCCATGTGAATTCGTGACCACGTCGGGAGTTCCAACGAACCTTGACAATAGGAACACAGCTTTGTCTGAGTTGCTTGACCTCTCGGTCCACAACTCCAAGCGGTTCCTCGATGAAATTGAGCTTGTTGTCGATCTTGACCTCGTCGAGCGGGATGATGATGGTCTCATCGGATAGGCACTTTTTCAAGTGCGAGACATGGAAAAGCGTTGCGGGTGATAGAGAGTCCTTGAGGGAGTTGGAATCGGTAGGTTACCGGCCGGTTCGGACTAACATCACGAATGATCCGGTGTATCTCGGGCTTAGCTTAAAGCGCTTCCCGAAATGGGTCGCTCCTTTCCAAGGCGATATCTTGAGAAATTCTTAATGAACCATCGATAGTAGCCAGCCAATCCTAGGAATTGTCGGATTTCCGTAGGAGTCGTTGGGGCTTTCTATATCTCAATCGCTTTGATTTAGGATGAGTCTACGTGAGTTCCCTCCCGACTGATCGCATGGCCAAGGAAATGTACATCCTGGAGCCAAAATTTACACTTCGAGAATTTGGTGTAAATTTTCTGGTCTCAGAGGAGTTCTAAGATGAGGTTCAGATGTTTCACATGATCTTCCTTGTTCCGTGAGTATATAAGATTGTCATCTGTGAATACGATTACGAATTTGTCCAGACATGGCCTACACGCTATGTTCATTAGGTCCATGAACACTGCTGGTGCGTTGGTTAGACCAAATGGCATGACAAGGAATTCGTAAAGACTGTAACGAGTTCGGAATGCGGTCTTAGGAATGTCGGTCTCACTGACCCGAACCTGATGATAACCCGAGCGGAGGTCGATTTTCGAGAAGTAAGTTGTACCCTGCAACTGGTCGAACAGATCATCGATTCTCGGGAGTGGTTATCGGTTCTTTGACGGTCAGTTTGTTCAGTTCTCGGTAGTCGATGCACAGTCAAAAAGATTCGTCTTTCTTTTTCACGGAGTGGATTTGGCTCCCCAGGGGAACGAGCTTGGACGAATCAGACCATGATCTAAAAGTCCCTGCATTTCGGGTGGTGCCAGACGATATGGTGTCTTGGCGACCGGTGCTGCGCCAGGAACTAGGTCTATTCGGAATTCCACTTGTCGATGCGGCGGTAGCCCAGGTAAATCTTCGGGAAAGACTTCAGGGTGATCCTTGGCTACTGGGATATCTTATACTCGGTTCTCTTTGGGTTTACGTTCAACAATGTGAGCGAGGAATGCGTCACAGTCTTTCTCGAGGTACTTGCGCATTTTCATGGAGGACACGATACGGAGTTGTCGTCCAGGTTTGTTTCCTTGGACGACTAGAGTTTCACCATCTGAGAGAGGGATACGAATGAGTTTGTCGAAAGAGATGATCTTGGCTCCGAAACGAGATAACTAGTCCATTCCGACGATAATGTCAAAGCTTTTCAGCTCTATCGGGATCAAGTCGGTGGGGAAAGTCTTATCGGTAAAGCACATTGGACAACCTAGGATTATATCCTTAGCTTTGGATTCTTGACCATTAGCAGATTTGATAGTAAAGCTATCCTTAAGAACTTTAGATCTTAGATTGATAAGGGGTCTAAATTCTAAGGACACGGGGCTTCTCTCTGCTTATGAATCGCATAACATAGATGCGAAATTTCATTCACAGGAAATTTACCTGTCGTTGGGTTTGGGTCGTACCTTGTCTCTTCGCTAATGATTACGGAGCGCGTCCTCGGCCTTGCCCGGCCTGATTTGGTTTAGCATTTCGCAACTTGGGGCAAGACTTTCGAAGGTGTTTGTCGCTTCCGCATTTGTAGCAAACTGACTTCTTCCTTCTACCACCAGTTTCCTCTTGGCAACACCAGGGGTAGTGTCCCGCTTCGTTACATATTCTGCACACTGGGCAGTTTCCAACATGTTGGAAGTTGCATTTGCCACACTTGGGGTGCGGCCCGGTGTACATCCGGGGTTCGGTTGTGGGGGTGGCAACTATTGCAAGGTTGTGTGCGGTTTTGGGTTTCTTGATGTGGTCGTCTGTATTTGGTTGTTGATCAGCTTTTCGTTTATCATTTTCCTCTCGCTCGACAGGTGTTGGAGCGGTAAGGAGGTCGCTGGTTAGACGATGAGCGAGGACAACTGTGCTCTGTATCGTCAGCGGCTCAGCAGAGATCACCATCCCTCTGATTTCGGGAACAAGGCCGGAGATGTATCGGTCGATCCAGTTTTCTTCTGGGGTTACCAACCTTGGTACCAGTCTAGCCAGCTCATGGAAACGGGTAGTGTATCCGTCGATGTCGTTGCCGACCATCGTGTGATTCCAAAGCTCTGCCTCGAGCTTCTTCATCTCACCCTTAGAGCAGTATTCCCTTATGAGGAGATTCTTGAATTCGTCCCAGGTGAGGGAATAGGCAGCTTCACGTCCTCGGGTTTGGATCACGAGGTTCCACCACGATAGGGCCCGTCCGTGGAGTACGCAGGAGGCATACTCCACCTTATCAGTTTCAGCACAGCGGCTAATGTGTAGGACTGATTCGATGCTTTCAAACCAGGAGAGTAGCCCTACAGCACCAGTGGTGCCATGAAACTCCTTTGGCTTACAAGCCATACAACCCTTGTATGTGCAAACGGGGAGGTTTCGGTTTTGGTTCGGGTTATCTCCCTGTTGTTGTTGTTGTTGTTGTTGTTGCTGGTTTTGGTTGTTGTTTATCCCAGCAGTGATATGGGCGATCATGTTGGGCATGGCAGCGTTAAAATGAGCAGCGACCTGCTCGACTATGAGGCTAGCATTGCTTCGCGTAGGAGCCATGTTTCTACAACAGGAAAAAGGAAACCAGTTTAGAACGCTCGAATAGGAATAGGTGGTAAGGATTTAAAGAATGACTAGTGACCGTGATAACATAAGAAGAATTAAGGAAGGATAAATAGCACACACACGATAATGGTTACGGAATGATAATACAATTCTAGCACAGCTGAAAGTAAGCATATTAGTGATAGATGTTCCATTTTGTAAAATCGGTTACCTGTTTCATCGAGATAACAAGAGAGAGTTTGAAACATGAATACTAACGTGAGTTTTAAGTTGCTACCGATACAGAGAAATCACAACTTAACTAGGGTACAATACATGGCGTGAAATAAGCTACTGAAGCATGTTAAGGGACATCTTCGGAAAAATAACGGAATCAGGGTACTCATCGCCAGACACACGCTCACTAGGTGCCGATTAGTCCTTGGTGTCGACTGAGTCGAAGAGACGATTCGAAGGGAATGCTCGGATAGACGGCGAGCGGTGTCAGAGACCTAGAACAGAAGACGAGCAGGTTGCTCAGTCTCCTCAGTAAGTCCCTGAAGGTCTCTGCGGAGTGTAGGAGACTTGGCCGGGGAAAACCTCCGAATTGGGGTCGTCGTGAGCGGTGGTCGGGATGGTCTTGCTCCCACATGTAGTGATCCATGGGTGGCGTAGGCGATGCCGCGTACGGATCTTCGGGGTATAGTGGAACATGGGGAGGTGTAGCTCTGACCGGGTTGGGAGTCTCTTGTCCCATCAGATGGTAAGGTAGCTGATCGGGTAGCATGACCTGCTTACGAGCAGTCACGGATGCGCGGTTCGCGGGGTTGTAAAGACGCGACGGGAACCGGCGAAACGGTAGTTAGGGCAGTCCTCGGACTGGGTGTATAGTGGCTGTTGGCAATGGCTCTAGAGTTCTCCTCCGAAGAGTCGGTAGGATCGAGGTGTTGAGCTCTCGACGTGGTGTTGCCGTCCGGAGTCTCAGTCGAGAATATGGTTCGAGAGTACGAGTGCACGGGTGATTGCGACGATTCAGACTTAACGAGAGCTGCGATAAGATGGAACGAGTAATTATAGTTAAAGGAAAATGTAAATAGGACAGTGCATGTTCGGGTCAGTCACGTGAGAATTTGGGAATCGGGGAGTCGAGGATTGTTGACTCAAAAATCGTTTAACAATAGTAATTACGTTCCGTTCTTGCATAATTTATTCCAAACTAGGCGTAGTTGGCCAAATTACGCGTAGTTAATAATGAACCATTCATTTGCGGAATTAATCCACTAAAGTTTAAAACTCGTGAAATGATTTTTTCGAGAAAGCCTTGGTTATAGTTTGGTTTCGAAAATTTTGAAGATTTTGAAAACCCGTATTCACTATAACCTGTGCTCTGATACCAATAACCTGTGCTCTGATACCAAGTCTGTCACACCCCGCTAAAGCGGAAACACGAGATGTGAAGAGCAAAGATATCATTACACGAGATATAATAAATACAAACGGTTTTTAAGTCATTGAAGTCATAAAACGTTTACAAAGTTCAAAGATAACCAAGTATTTAACAATACAGTACGACAACGATAACATATGTAAAACTTCAAAAGACATTCCCAAAGTAACTAAATAAAGTCTTCCCGATTCTTAATCACGTGACCTTCCTGACCCATCACAAGAGGTATGCACATAACGTCCTTACATTGCGTTTCCTGAAACATGAGAGCAAATGTCAACTACAAAAGTAGTGAGTGAGTTACCGTTTTACTAGTCCTTGACTAAAAGCGGTTTTGGCAAAATATAACAATATTTTGTAAAAATATGTTTAAGAGTTTCCTCAACAGAAACAAGTGTTGAAAATATGATTGTACTAGTAAGAGCGTCGATGCCTTGATATAATATGACCGTAAGCGTTTCCGAGAAGATGAACCGTCGAGTAGCGGGTGCTTGAGGTAACGCTCAATACCAATCGAGAAAATAAGTACTTGAGCTTACACCCAAGATTTATCGAGTGAGAAAACACTTGGACTAACATCCAAGATCAACCGATGAATAAGCGTTTGAACTAGCATTCAGGATCAAATCGGTTGATAAGCACTTGGACCGACATCCAAGATCAATCGATTGACAAGCTCTTGAGCTAACACCCAAGATTAGTCAATTAATAAACACTTGGACTAACATCCAAGATCAATCGATGAATAAACACTTGAACTAACATCCAAGATCAATCGATTGATGAGCACCTGAGCTAACACCCAAGTTGAAACGATTAAGATCTTAATACAGAACTTGGCTAACACTAATGTGTACCTAGGCTAACACCTAAGTAAGAATCCGAGTGATATGTTCTTAGGTCAACACCTAAGTAAGAAATGATCGTTTCCTAAGTATTGATACTCATACTAAGCGACTTACACAAGGTAGTAGTATGTAAAGAAACCGAGCACTATTAGTCAAGAAGCACTTACGAACCGCGTTATATTCTCATCAAGAGTCACGTTAGTTATACGGTCAATCAAAGTCCATACGGGTGTCGAGTGTGGCATAAAGTAAGTTTATCACGGATTTGAACCAATAAGCCGATTAAAGGTGGCTAACCATTAAGCCGAAAAAGGGTGGCAAACCATTTAGCCGAAAAAGGGTGGCAAACCATTTAGCCGAAAAAGGGTGGGAAACCATTTAGCCGAAAAGGGTGGCAAACCATTTAGCTTTGTATGCCAACGGGCAATTAAAACTGTTTTCGCATGTAAGTTTTAGAAAACATTCAATAAGAGTTCAATAGTGATAAAACGTTCCAAGAGTTCATAATAGTTCCAAAAATTCATAACAGTTCCAAAGTTCATTTAGATCTCAAGTTTCCCCAAAAAATTATTTAAAAACAGTAAATAAAAGAGGGGTTGTAACTCACGGGTTGCGAAGTAGAGAACTCGGGAATCGGTCGGAGTAGGAGCCGGGAATCACGGAATGCCTAAGGATACCAAGGTTGTCCAAAAGTTATTATCTCCTTAGGTTACTATATATAGAAGATTAGGTAACTTTTGTTTAGAATTAAGTGTTAAGGTCGATATTGTTCCAAAAATTGTCCGAAGCGGTTAACGTTTATTTTTAGTCCGAAAGTTCAAAGTTAAAGTTATTATTATGATAGACATGTTTAGGTTACTGAAATGGTTTAAGTTTTCTAACGAAATTTGGGCAGCGCTTCCGCGCCCAAATTTCGTGTCCAAAACCTAAAATCAATTCCCGCTCACAAAACACATATAACACATAATCTTATTTAAACAAGTCCATTTTAGTCCAAGTAGTTCAATACAAGTTACCAATGTTATTATTTTAGTCATCTCAGTCCCATAATGTCATTAACAAAAATCCAGAACACGTACACAAGTTTTAAATGACCAAAAGACGATTTTCGGGAAGGACAGCAGGCCGGTGCTGCGCACCTAGGCATAGGTGCTACGCACCTGCCCTGCTGTTCTTCCCCATTTTCGAGTTTTTCTTGCAAAAATCGTTTATGTAAGTGATAGATCTTGACATGCAATCGGTATAAACCTTATTAATCATCATTATATCAGTTTATAAGTAACTTTTATCCACAAAAATAAAGATTTAAGCACCATTTATTAGAATCCCGTTTTTGTATAAAAATGGTTAAAAAGCTTCATCAAAACTTGTTTTTATAGCTTAGATCAAACATGCAATGAGTTATATTAGTAATAAGAGTAAAAGGAAGAGTTTCTACCGAATGAAAGTGTTTAGATGATGGTCTAGGAGGATTTAGAGCTCCAAAAGTGTAGAAAACGTTTTGTAATCGAAATACTTTGCTTCCTTTTGCTTCTCTTGATGTTTGAATGTTTTTAGATGGTGATTTTTGTGGGTTAAATGGCTGTAACTTTATGGTTTTTGAGAGAGTTTTAGAGAGAAGTTAGAGAGAGGATGGAGAAAATTTTGTGTGTGTGTGTGTTTTATGTTTTAAGAAAAGAAAATGAAAGGAAAAGTAAAATTGGGAGTAATAATAGTCTTAGAGACTGAGAAATGCAGAAAATGAGTGATATAAATCGAGATTGATTGATTGGTTTGTTACAAAAACGAGGCAAGGACCAAAATGCAAAGTTTTTGAATTCTGGCAATAGGTGCTGCGCACCGGGCCATTTTCCGGTATTTTTCTGATTTTTTTTTTCGTTTTTGTATGTTTTTGCTTCGTTGGACCTTTTTGTTAATTGAAAGTTCTCAATTATGATATGTTATGAACTTAGGAAAGTTCATTAGGTGTTTTCCTTGGTATTGGGACTTATAAAATTGATTCTGGGAGTTAATCCGACACTGGTTCCGACAAAATACAGACTCAGCGAATACGAACTAGAACAGTGTGAACACGATGAAAGAGTAACTAACGATTTGAACCGATATAGTAACTGAAGAAATTACCTGAATTTTAGACGGTTGTCACATATTAGAACAAAAAGGAAATCATCTTTCCTCTTTAATACTGATTATTTCATATTTCATTTGTAGGTTTGATTACGCTACGTCTCCTATAACTAAAAAATAAATCAAATTATTCGAAAAATGACGTCATTCTTAGCATTATCATTATCCGAACGAAAACGACGTCATCCTTTCTATTTGAAATTGATTATTCTTTTACCCTTGATATGTAGTTTTCAATTTTGAAAAGTTACCTTCAACTTAACAAAAAAAAGTCAAATTGAGTGAAAATGACGTCATCTTTCGCATTATCATTATCCGAACGAAAATGGCGTTATCCTTTCTCTTTAAAACTAATTATTTCATATTATCAAATATTTGTAGGTTCGTATTATGCAAAATAACCTTAACCTAAAAGGTAAATAAAATTATGCGAAAAAATGACGTCATCCTTCCTCTTTGAAATTGATTATTTCTTTTACCCTAAAATTGTAGTTTCAAATTTTTTAAAGTTACCTTCAACTAAAGAAAACAAAGTCCAATTATACGTAAAATGACGTCATCGTTCGTACTATCCTTAAATGAACCAAACTGACGTCATCCCTCATCTTTAAAATTAACTATTTCATATTCCCGAATATTTGAAGGTTCATATTACGCCAAAGTTACCTTCAACATAAAAAAAATCAAATTATGCGAAATATGATGTCATCTTTCGCATTATCAATATCCGAACGAAAATGACGTCATCTTTCCTCTTTGAAATTAAATGTTTCTTTTACCATAAATTTGTAGGATAAAATTTTGTCAAGTTACCTTCAACTATAGAAAAATTAGTCAATTTGTGCGAAAACATGCGTCACCATTCGAAGAATGACCTCATCCTTTGCATTATCATTATCCGGGCGAAAATTACGTCATCCATCGTCTTTGAAATTGATTATTTGTTTTACCCTGAATTTGTGGTTTCTAATTTGGCAAAATTACCTTCCACTAAAGAAGAAAAAAAAAAGTCAAATTATGCGAAAAATGACGTTATCGTTCGCATTATCGTTATAAGAACAAAAATGACGTCATCCTTCCTCTTTAAAATTGATTATTTCATATTCCCTAAAATTTGAAGGTTCATATTATGCGAAAATTACATTCAAAATAAAAAAAAACTCAAATTATGCGAAATATGACGTCATCTTTCGCAGTATCATTATCCGAACGAAAATGACGTCATCTTTCCTCCTTTAAATTAAATGTTTTTTTTACCCTATATTTGTAGGATAAAATGTTGCAACGTTACGTTCAACTAAAAAAAATAAGTCAAATTATACGAAAAGTGATCGTTATTAGAACAAAAAGGAAATCATCTTTCCTCTTTAATACTGATTATTTCATATTTCATTTCTAGGTTTGCTTACGCTACGTCTCCTATAACTAAAAAATAAATCAAATTATTCGAAAAATGACGTCATTCTTAGCATTATCATTATCCGAACGAAAACAACGTCATCCTTTCTATTTGAAATTGATTATTCTTTTACCCTTGATTTGTAGTTTCCAATTTTGAAAAGTTACCTTCAACTTAACAAAAAAAAGTCAAATTGAGTGAAAATGACGTCATCTTTCGCATTATCATTATCCGAACGAAAATGGCGTCATCCTTTCTCTTTAAAACTAATTATTTCATATTATCAAATATTTGTAGGTTCGTTTTATGCAAAATAACCTTAAACTAAAAAGTAAATAAAATTATGCGAAAAATGACATCATCCTTCCTCTTTGAAATCGATTATTTCTTTTACCCTAAAATTGTAGTTTCAAATTTTTTAAAGTTACCTTCAGCTAAAGAAAACAAAGTCCAATTATACGTAAAATGACGTCATCGTTCGTACTATCGTTAAAAGAACCAAACTGACGTCATCCTTCATCTTTAAAATTAACTATTTCATATTCCCGAATATTTGAAGGTTCATATTACGCCAAAGTTACCTTCAACATAAAAAAAATCAAATTATGTGAAATATGATGTCATCTTTCGCATTATCAATATCCGAACGAAAATGACGTCATCTTTCCTCTTTGAAATTAAATGTTTCTTTTACCATAAATTTGTAGGATAAAATTTTGTCAAGTTACCTTCAACTATAGAAAAATTAGTCAATTTATGCGAAAACATGCGTCACCATTCGAAGAATGACCTCATCCTTTGCATTATCATTATCCGGGCGAAAATTACGTCATCCATCGTCTTTGAAATTGATTATTTCTTTTACCCTGAATTTGTGGTTTCTAATTTGGCAAAATTACCTTCCACTAAAGAAGAAAAAAAAAGTCAAATTATGCAAAAAATGACGTTATCGTTCGCATTATCGTTATAAGAACAAAAATGACGTAATCCTTCCTCTTTAAAATTGATTATTTCATATTCCCTAAAATTTGAAGGTTCATATTATGCGAAAGTTACATTCAACATAAAAAAACTCAAATTATGCAAAATATGACGTCATCTTTCGCATTATCATTATCCGAACGAAAATGACGTCATCTTTCCTCCTTGAAATTAAATGTTTCTTTTACCCTATATTTGTAGGATAAAATGTTGCAACGTTACGTTTAACTAAAAAAATAAGTCAAATTATACGAAAAGTGACGTCATCGTTCGCATAAATCGTTATTAGAACAAAAAGGAAATCATCTTTTGTAGGTGCATTTTGATAGTTACTAGATTCGTATGTAATTAAACGTTTATTCTAATATCAGTCTTGTATTGTTTGGATATTAAAAAAAAAAAAAAAAAAAAAGAAGTGGTATCAGAGCGTTGGTTGTAGAAAAGACTTAGAAAGTCAAAACGATGACAAAGTAATTCTTAAGGTGTCACCTTGGAAAGGTGAAATACGCCGCGGAAAACACTAGAAAACTTAACTCCAGATACGTAGGACCACTTGAGGTACTCGAAAGAGTAGGTCCAGTTGCGTGTCGTTGGGAACTACCACAAGAGCACGATATCATACATAACACTTTTCATGTGTCGATACCGAAAAAGTAC
Organism: Senecio squalidus; assembly: GCA_910822075.1. Classification (NCBI taxonomy): domain Eukaryota; kingdom Viridiplantae; phylum Streptophyta; class Magnoliopsida; order Asterales; family Asteraceae; genus Senecio; species Senecio squalidus. The sequence continues at coordinate 43,153,592 of CAJVGC010000582.1, read as the reverse complement.
TCCTCGAATGAAACACATATCACACCTTTAGGAGAAGCACAACTAGACGAAAAGCTACAATTTGTCGAGGAACCAAATTGAAATCATAGAACGCGAAACTAAGAAACTGAGACACAGTCAAATCCCCATAGTGAGGGTGCGATGGAACGCAAAACGTGGCCCCGAATATACCTGGGAACGAGAGGATCAGATGATGCTTAGGTATCCTCATCTCTTCACTTCTCCCACAACGAATACTACAAGTTGAAATTTCGGGACGAAATTCTTTCAACGTGGGGAGAATGTGACAACCGTCAAAACTCAGTCGAGTACACTAACTTAACCTCGATACGCTATACTTGCTACTTGCTATAACTAACTTTATGTGTTACGTGGTTACGTAGACACAACTCCTTAAGCTAAGCTCGATATAACTCACACAAAACTCTTTAACGTAGGTTTACGTTACTTAAACTTTAAACGTGTGTGTCTCGGAATCGAAGTCGGAAATCGGAATCAAATCATTAAACGAGTCCTAATACCAAGAAAACATATAATGAACTTGCCTAAGTTCATCTCAAAACAAATCATAAACTTTCAACTAACGAGAATGCTTAACAAAGGAACGAACGAAAAACGAACAAAGCTGAAAAGGCCCCAAATGCGCCGCCAGTTGTCCCAAATGCGCCGCATTCGGGGCTAGTTCAGCAATGTTTTGTGTTTTTATAAAAATTAACCAAACGGACCCAAAACTTAAACCAACGTTTTGGCCCAGGTTCTTAGGGTCCAAGACTTCCTTTAAAGTCCAGAAACACCTCATATAACACACACAAACATAACACACTTCACACACACACACCCAAACACAAACACACACTTACACTCCCATTGCTCACTCTCTCTTTCATTTGCAAACATTCCCTCCAAAAGCTCTCTCTACCCTTTCATTTACAGAGATTAAACACCACAAAATCACAGTAAAATCACCATAACAAACACCCAAAAATCGTTCATAATCAAGAAGAAGGAAGGAGCATTCATCTTACGGGTCAAAACACACATTTTCCACCCATTTGAAGCTAGGATCTCCAACATATCATCATCCACCTATTTCTCTTCGGTAAAAACTCTTAGATCTTCTATTTTTACTAAAATAAATCGTTGCATGTAAGATCAAACACACAAAAACACATTTTTATAAAGATTCAAGGTGATTTACATGATAAAACGGGTTTTTATAAAATGGATGTTTAGATCTTTGATTTTGTTGTTAAAGATCCAAGAAAACTATCAAGTATTTTGATGTTTTAACTATTGCATGTCGAAATCTACCATCAAATAACGATTTTCACCACATAAACGATTTTCACCATAAAGCTGTATGTCATACGAATGCGGCGCATTATAGTGAATGGCGGCGCATTCGACGACCAGATTGCAGAAAAATTTTCATTTTCGGTATAAGACGTGATCTAGAGCTTATTACTTAAAACCGTGTTAAAGAATCTGTAATAAGCTTGAACTTGAGTATAAAATGACTATTTGGACATGTTTACATATTAATATGCTTGATGAATTAATATAATTAGTGTTATAAAAATTGTAAGCGGGAAAGTGTCAAAATTGGATTTAGCAACTATAGCGCGGAAGCGCTGCCCGATTTTAGTAAAACCAATTTCAAACACTCTGCAACATAAGCATTTCGTTGACTAACGATGGTATGAACTAATAAATAATGTTACTTACGCCAAAACTTGGTATAAAATAGGATTCCGGTGATTCCGAGCACTTTACGAGCAATTCCTAGCACGCTAGAAATCTTCGCAAACAGTGAGTTACAAACCCCTACTCTTTTAAACGTTTTTAATACTTTTTGGGGTGAAATGCGAGTCTTAGGCTTAGACACTACATTTAAGCTGAATACTATTATGAAAACAATTTGATACTCGAATACTTTTATGAAACGCTTTGACACTCGAATACTATTATGAAACGCTTGATACTCGAATGCTAAACGAAAACTATTTGATACTTGAATGCTATTACGAAAACACTTATGTATTTTGAATGCTACTATGAAATGCTTTGACATTTTGAATACTAAAACGAATAACTATTTTGCCGGCATTGTTGAGGGTTTTGCCAACAATGTCGAGGACACGAAAGCTATAATTGCCAATGACTAAAACAATCGATCGTCATGTTGCGGACTTTGTACAACATGGACGTGAGAAACCACTGAAAATTCCCGAAAACTACCAAGAACATTAGTTGCTATTAATCCCTTTGGAAAGGACCGTTAGTAGATATGGATAGCGCTATTAGGGTAGATTGACCCTCACCACAACGACCTATAACGATGGTGCATAATACTAAATAGGTAGGCTTTAGGCTTAGCAACGATCATTGGGCAATACTAGGATTGTCACATAGTCGCGCTATGTGGTCAATGCCTACGAACACGAAAACTAAACTACGCATTGCTATGCATCAATCTTTTGAAAGCTATACTTTACGCATGGTTATGCGACTACTTTTTGAATACTATACTTTTCGCATGCTTATGCGACAACTACATGAATGCTATATTTTTACGCATTGCTATGCGTCGAAACTTGTTTACTTATACTTTACGCATTGCTATGCGTCAATGCTTTGAATACTTAAACTTTGTAGCTCACTAACTACGTCTCCCGTAGTTAACACTTGACTCGTATTTTCAGGTTACGATTAAGCTTGCTGATGACTTATTGCTTTGGGCTGATGACTTCAAGAATGGGAAAGGGTTCGGGTGGCTTGGCTATGAACACTTAACATGTATTTCGGATATGCAAACGATGCTTTAAACATTTGTAAACCTTTGAAGCTATGTTTCTTTTAATATAATTTGGTGTGGAATTATAAACTTGTGTATCGAATGCTATTGCTCTTCACATCCTGTATTCCGCTTTAACGGGGTGTGACAGACTTGGTATCAGAGCGCAAGGTTATAGTGAATACCGATTTTTCAAAAATCAAACTATAACCAGTTTCTAAAACGAAAGATTTTATTTAACCAAAACGTGAAGGCATTGTTTAACTTGAATTATTCGTAGCCTGATCACCTATGAATAATTTGGACTAAATTATGCCGGAACGGGATTGGCAAACATTAAACGAACCTTCCCGGGAAATTCTTGAAGTCAGACCCACTCAAACCTAGATGCTATACTTAAGATACTCTATGTGCTCAGCTTATTACTAACACTAACATGAGCCGTATCTTCGAATAACTCGTTACCGATTTAGGGTAAGTCAAGAGGGAAATAGATAGCTATGTCAGATAACGAAACGCTCCACGCTTTAGAAGTATACTAAGACAACATTAAGACTTAGTGGGAATTTGATCCCATTCACCTTTCTATGACGCGATGAAGGGAACGATTATAATTGTGTCAGGCAACGAGGTAGATACCCGACGCATACCCTTGAGAACTCACATTTTCCTACGAACTTGATATACGATAGCGATACATTATCAAGGTATAGGAGCGTTGAGCGAACATTTTCGTAAACTATTACCTTATCGTATAACGACTCGGATCTGGACTAGTTTATATTGTCCCTTGCCGACTATATCACCCGTCCTCTCGACAGAGACGACACCTTCTCGACTATCGGTACCATATACACTTTATCCCACAAATATTTACGCGATACCCTTTTATGACAACTGGGAAGTATTCCCACATCACACATGAGTGTAGTGCAACTCGACATACTAAGTGATGCACCCAAGATATCTGATAGCTAAGGACTGACACTGGAAGACATGATGGAATCATACGACAAGTTTACGGATCTCCAGAAATGATCCAGAAGCCGATGTATCGTGACACTCGTATTCGCAAACTATCACTTCACATACTTCATACCAAATGAACGATACATAGGGCAGACCAGAAAGCTCGATGCTAGTGGTGGAATTGCTACACGTAAGGGTTTTGAAAATCACTGTTATCGCTCGCTCGCCTTAGTACACCCAATATAGTAATCTTCGGTCGACACAAATTCTTAATCTAAATCGCATGATATGCCCCTAGCATAAACATGTATGTCGCATACCTTACTTTCATTTAGTGACATTATGATCATGCGAAATAATGTACAATAATTGATGGTACTCGATTAAAGGACTAGCATTTATGAAATCGCAAGGATATCGCAAACATATTTGGGGAATCGTCGGTCAGTGTGGATTCCCAGACTCGAATACGAATCTAAGGTAACTTCAAACCAAGGTAGGTTTTGGAAGTACATCCTAAAACGAAAGATCATTATGAAGATACGATCACATTCTTATGATTACGATGAACCACAGAATAGTTATTGTCAAACATGTTGAAGTCATGTCTCTGCAAGGAAATCATCTAAACACCTGCTCTACAATAAGACCTTATTCACCCAAGGCGACATGGAAAGGACAACCCTAAACCGTATACCCGAAAAACACTCACAACCGAGGTAATAGCTCGTTGCTATTCAGCCAAGAAGGTGCCCAAGGAAACCGATTAGTAGTAAGGGAGTACCGGAAGTATTTCCCGGTGACTCGCCCAAGCTATTACCAGTCCATTTAAGTAAACTTAAACATTACCTCGATACTCAACACAACCTTGGCATCCCGAGCATCTTAGGAGTTAGAGCCTTCGTTATACGAACTGAGGAAGCAAGATACGACCCCCGAGTAGTTGCAGCTCTGACACAGTAGTAGAAACGAATTGGTTGAACATTCAAGATGCGAAAATCTTTTGCTTAGATAAGACGATTAGGATGCCGTTAGAAGATGGGAAGTAATTAATAGTACAAGGGGGCAAACTTCGAAACTTATACCGGTGATGAAAACGCGCAAATACTTGAATAAGGGCTGTTTTACATCGTTAGTAAACGTAAAGGACAAACAAACACAAGCAATAGACCTTAACGACATGCCGATAGTTAGAGACTATCCGGAGGCACTTCCCGACGAACTACTAGAACTACCACCACTGAGGAAAGTAGAGCTTAGAATCGGAGAAATTCCTGGAGCGACACGAGTGGCAAGGACGCCATCCCAACTAACTCCGAATGAGATGCAGGAACTATGCAACCAAGTTCAGGAATCATTGGATAAGGATTTATCCGACCAAGCTTATCACCATGGGGAAACACCGATTCTATTCGTTGAAAAGAAATATGGATCGTTCCGCATGTGTATCGACTACCGAGAATTGAATAAACTAGCCGTCAAGAATCGATACCCTCCTCCACGAATCGACGACCTTACGATCAACACCAAGGCGCGACATCTTCTGCAAAGATTGACCTAAGGCCTGAATATCATCAAGTCCTTGCTACGGATGATGACATCACAAAACCGCATTCCGCACTAGATACAGACACTATGAAATCCTGGTAATGCCATTCGGACTCACGAATGCACCGGCGGTATTCATGAATTTGATGAATTGGGTATGCTGACCGTACCTAAACAAGTGAGTTATTGTATTCATCAACGACATATTAACATACTCACGTATCAAAGAAGATCACTTAATTAATGGATCCGGAATTCTACATTGACCCATCAAAAATCGAAGTAGTAGAGAACTGGAAAACTCTCAAGAGCCCGACAAGAAATCCGCCAATTTCTAGAACTAGCTGGATATTACCGGCGATTCGCTCAAGATTTCTCTAAGATAGCTAAACCCCTAACAAAGTTAACCCAAAGAACGAGAAGTTCAACTGGGGAGATGCTCAAGAACAAGCCTTCAGTATCCTGAAAACAAAATCGTGCAATGCTCCAATTCTAACTCTTCCTGATGAAAAACGAAGACGTTGTAGCATATTGTGACGCATCTAACCTAGGAGTAGGTTGTGTGTTGATGCAACGAAATAAGGTCATAGCATACGCATCGCGACAACTCAAGAAACGCGAATTCAATTACGCTACTCACGACCTATAATTAGGAGCGATAATTTTTGCCCTTAAAAATCTTGAGATATTATCTCCATGGAACGAAATGCACGGTATTCACGGACCACTACTAGAAACAGGGCTATCCTTGACCCGCTTTTTATGACCCACGCCAAAAGATGACGCGCAATGTCAAGAGTCATAAAACAACAGTCATATTGGGTAAAGGGATGACGCGTTTTCAGATGTGTCATAACGTATGGGTCATAATCAGTTAAAATTTAGATTTCGAAATGACGTTTGTTTTTCTTTGTCCTAAATAGGAGTCATGTATGGTTTTTTTTGGTTTTGGCGGTCGACTTCCCCCTCTTTCTCAGATCTAAAATTTCCCAAACTTAAACTTGGTTTTGACTTCCCCCAAATTTCACACACCAAAAACACACCTGCTTCATCGATCCTCAATCTCTCACATTAATTTTCTCACAGGTTATATCTATATATTTTTTTAAGGAGTATAATTATTTTCACATTAATTTTGTTTTCAACAAGAACAGATGGATCCTCATCCCATCCCCAATTCACTCACATCTTTTTTTTCTCTTTTAGAACCCTAAAAAAATCCATCCACCACCATCACAGTCGCACCACCCCGTCACCATCACCACAGCCTGCACCACCACGCCACCACCACCACAACCATCCACCACCACAGTAGCACCATGTCACAACCACAACCGTATTACAACCGCATCACCATCGCTGCTAGGGTTTTCACATTTTTTAGCCGTAAGTATTTCAGATCTAACTTTTTTTTGTGTTGTTTTATGGATCTGTATTTCATATAAACATGTTTATATTGTTGTAATGTTGTGTGTGTTGTTTTTGTTATTGTGTTTAAAAGGTAAAAGGAAAGATGTCACAGGAAGTTTAAGCACCCAAGACATGGTTCTCTTGGATTTCACATAGGCAAAGGTATATATCTATATCTATACACACATATGGGGTGGGGAATGCAGCAAGTAATTTAACCTAACTTAAATTAGGGCTTTGTTTTCTTTTTGTTTCAGCTCCCTCTGAATTCATACTAGTTGTCTTTTTTGTAATTAACGGCGCCCAATACTTCCGGTACCGTTTCTCACTATGTTTTCATTTTGTTTTATATTTGTTCAGTTAAGCTTTGCTTCATACCACGCTAGTAATTTTGCAGACATGTATTTGTGATAGTATTTGTTTAAGTTATTCCTTGAAATTGTAATTAGGGTTTTATTGGCAGTTGCTGCTGGCTGATATTATCATATTATTTATTTGTTTGAGGTTATTATTTACATATCAGTTTACTCCTTACCTGCATAAGTAATGCTAAATGTTGTCCGTTTTACCTGCGAAACATAACCATCTTTTTAAAAAGTGATGTTATTCACTTCGTTACTCACGGTTGAACAATATACTTGTTATTAACTCTTAAGTGGTCGCTAACAAGACTCCTTGCAACTCAATGGACTTTATAAATTGTTTGTCAAATCTCTTACGCTTACGATACCTTATTGAATTTGTAATCTCTCATAGGCTCATAGCAAAATCTGACGTTATAAGACTTGATTTTTGTTTTAAATAAACAATAATTTTAAAGGTGTGTATTGTAACAACATCATCCGTGGTTACAAATTTGTGAATTTTTATTATGAAATATTAGAGGTTAATTGTGCGTTATCAACATTTACGTGCCTTTTTCTATGAATATAGCTTGTATAAACAAGGGTAATAGGATGATTTCTGGTTATACTTACAGAATCTGGCATTTTACCTTGTTGCAGCTTTATAATGTTGCGTATAAAAACCCCTAAATCACACAGAGCCAAGAGGGAGCTTGAGAAACAGGCACCAAAACTGGTGATTCTCAATTTAGATTGTTTATCATTGATGCATTTATGCTGTTTGGACCGTTTGGTAATGAAAGCTAATCCCCAATTGTGTATATTTTTCAGGTGGAATTTGGGAAAAAGACCATCTTATTGCACGGAACAAAAACCAGCAATGTCATTAATGCTGTATTGACAGAAATTTATCATCTTAAGAAGGATACTGCTGTTAAATTTAGCAAAAGAAATGATAACATCAGACCTTTTGAGGCTGGAGGTGAAACCTCACTAGAGTTTTTCTCACTTAAAAACGATTGCAGCCTCTTTCTCGTAAGCTTCTTCTTCTACACTTTTAAAAACCATTGATAAATAAAATAATATATTTTCGACAAAATAAGTTTACAGTCGTTTAGTGTTTTAAAGACCTCTCTTTCTATCGATGGTCTAGAGGTAAGCTCGGTATCTAACTCTTCCATCGCTTAGTGTTTGGTTAAAGGTTGCCACAAGTGATTGCCCATGGAGGTCATTGTTTGGTTAGTACTGCTAATCTCCCTGACAAGTGATATGTCCTTACAGATTTTTTGTGGTTACATGTCCCTTTTGTAATTATATTAATATTCGATTTTTGGTTATATTATACTATTTCAGGCTCTTTTCATGTGGGACTAGCAAAGATGGGGAGTCACACATTGTGGAATGGAACGAGAGTGAAGGGGCTGTAAAAAGAACGTATATGGGTTTCCGAAAACGATCTTTAGATAGAAAAAGGAAAGCAGTAAGTAGCAAAGCAACCTTTTTTACTGAATAAGTTTTCTAGTTTTTATATAAGCTGTAAGTAGCAAAACAACCCTTAATTAACCTTCTTGTCGTAATGTCTCTTAATTTTTCAGACAAAGGTAAATGCGACACCAAAGAAGGATGGAAGTAAGACCTCAACAGCTGAGATTGCAGGTGCTCCTCGAAGAAAGAATACAAGGCATGACGGCTGATAATGTAAAACAATGCCTTAATGTATGTGATTTTAATGTATTGGTAATGAAAAGATTTGTTGAACAAGTGTGATGTAATGAAAAGCTTTGGTGATTGAGTTACATAAGAATGTGGAGAAAAGTTTTAGAAAATCGGAATCAATTTTTTTTTTTTTATATATAAAAATTATGACGCGCAAATACGAAGGTAAAAAAGGAGAGTCATATAACGCGGGTCTTAAAACGAAGGTCAAAAAAGAAAGTCATGTAACGCAGGACATAAGTGCGCGTCATTCAGTTATGACGCTTGTTTGCGCGTCATGAAATATTTATGACTGGTCCATCCTTGACGCGCATTTGCGCGTCATAAGGCCTCTTCTTGACACGCATTGCGCGTCATTAATAGCCCTGTTTGTAGTAGTGGACCATAGGAGTCTGCAACACATACTAGATCAGAAGCTACTCAATATGAGGCAAAGGAGAGGGTTGGAACTCCTTAGCGACTACGACTGTAATATTAAATATCACCCTGGCAAGGCAAAACCGACTTGAGAACGCATATAGAAAGTGCCCAGCATGAGGCTTTGAAGGCAGATAACATAAAGGTCAAAACCTTGCACAAACACGACAAAGATTTTATAAGGAAGAGCGTCGATGTCTATTACTTTTAGGACCGAGCCTGGATCCCTACGACTAACGAATTGAGAAAGACCATTATGGATGAAGCACACCGAACACGATATTCCATTCATCCAGAGAAAAGGAAGATGTATAAGGACCTCAAGGAACATTATTGGTGGCCTGGAACAAAAAGAGACGTTGCCTTATACGTAGAGAAATGCCTCACTTGTGCGAAAGTGAAGGCTGAATACCAAAAGCCATCCGGATTACTACAACAACCTGAAATTCCCAAGTGGAAATGGGAACAAATCACAATGGACTTCGTCACAAAGTTACCTCGAACATCAAAGGATAACGACATGATCTAGGTTGTAGTAGATCGACTAACGAAGTCAGCATACTTTATTCCCATCGAGGAAAGTTTTAACGTGGAAAAACTTGTCCAAATATACATCAACGAGGTAGTGACTCGTCACGGAATACCCACATCAATTATCTCGGACAGAGATACTCGCTTCACTTCCAGATTTTGTAAGGCATTCCAAGAATCTTCTGGCACACAATTATATTTAAACACGGCTTACTATCCACGGACCGATGGTCAAAGCGAACTTACAATACAAATCTTAGATGATTGCTAAAAGCATGTGTTATTGACTTCGGAGGAAGTCAGGATAATCATATACCACTAACGGGATTCTCCTATAGCAATAGTATCGCTCTAGTATCAAACGTGCGCCTTTTTAAGCTCGTTGCGAAAGGAAATGCGAATCTCCACTGTGTGGTTGGAACCAGGAGATCGATAACTAATTAGCACAGATGTAGTGCAAGAAACGATTGATAGATCACAACGATAAAGGAACAACTAAGACTACTAGAAGTCGTCAAACGATTTGCCCCGATGTGCGTAGAAAAGACTTAGAAAGTCAAAACGATGACAAAGTAATTCTTAAGGTGTCACCTTGGAAAGGTGAAATACGCCGCGGAAAACACTAGAAAACTTAACTCCAGATACGTAGGACCACTTGAGGTACTCGAAAGAGTAGGTCCAGTTGCGTGTCGTTGGGAACTACCACAAGAGCACGATATCATACATAACACTTTTCATGTGTCGATACCGAAAAAGTACTCCTCGAATGAAACACATATCACACCTTTAGGAGAAGCACAACTAGACGAAAAGCTACAATTTGTCGAGGAACCAAATTGAAATCATAGAACGCGAAACTAAGAAACTGAGACACAGTCAAATCCCCATAGTGAGGGTGCGATGGAACGCAAAACGTGGCCCCGAATATACCTGGGAACGAGAGGATCAGATGATGCTTAGGTATCCTCATCTCTTCACTTCTCCCACAACGAATACTACAAGTTGAAATTTCGGGACGAAATTCTTTCAACGTGGGGAGAATGTGACAACCGTCAAAACTCAGTCGAGTACACTAACTTAACCTCGATACGCTATACTTGCTACTTGCTATAACTAACTTTATGTGTTACGTGGTTACGTAGACACAACTCCTTAAGCTAAGCTCGATATAACTCACACAAAACTCTTTAACGTAGGTTTACGTTACTTAAACTTTAAACGTGTGTGTCTCGGAATCGAAGTCGGAAATCGGAATCAAATCATTAAACGAGTCCTAATACCAAGAAAACATATAATGAACTTGCCTAAGTTCATCTCAAAACAAATCATAAACTTTCAACTAACGAGAATGCTTAACAAAGGAACGAACGAAAAACGAACAAAGCTGAAAAGGCCCCAAATGCGCCGCCAGTTGTCCCAAATGCGCCGCATTCGGGGCTAGTTCAGCAATGTTTTGTGTTTTTATAAAAATTAACCAAACGGACCCAAAACTTAAACCAACGTTTTGGCCCAGGTTCTTAGGGTCCAAGACTTCCTTTAAAGTCCAGAAACACCTCATATAACACACACAAACATAACACACTTCACACACACACACCCAAACACAAACACACACTTACACTCCCATTGCTCACTCTCTCTTTCATTTGCAAACATTCCCTCCAAAAGCTCTCTCTACCCTTTCATTTACAGAGATTAAACACCACAAAATCACAGTAAAATCACCATAACAAACACTCAAAAATCGTTCATAATCAAGAAGAAGGAAGGAGCATTCGTCTTACGGGTCAAAACACACATTTTCCACCCATTTGAAGCTAGGATCTCCAACATATCATCATCCACCTATTTCTCTTCGGTAAAAACTCTTAGATCTTCTATTTTTACTAAAATAAATCGTTGCATGTAAGATCAAACACACAAAAACACATTTTTATAAAGATTCAAGGTGATTTACATGATAAAACGGGTTTTTATAAAATGGATGTTTAGATCTTTGATTTTGTTGTTAAAGATCCAAGAAAAACTGTAAACTATCAAGTATTTTGATGTTTTAACTATTGCATGTCGAAATCTACCATCAAATAACGATTTTCACCACAAAAACGATTTTCACCACAAAAACGATTTTCACCATAAAGCTGTATGTCATACGAATGCGGCGCATTCTAGTGAATGGCGGCGCATGCGACGACCAGATTGCAGAAAAATTTTCATTTTCGGTATAAGACGTGATCTAGAGCTTATTACTTAAAACCGTGTTAAAGAATCTGTAATAAGCTTAAACTTGAGTATAAAATGACTATTTGGACATGTTAACATATTAATATGCTTGATGAATTAATATAATTAGTGTTATAAAAATTGTAAGCGGGAAAGTGTCAAAATTGGATTTAGCAACTATAGCGCGGAAGCGCTGCCCGATTTTAGTAAAACCAATTTCAAACACTCTGCAACATAAGCATTTCGTTGACTAACGATGGTATGAACTAATAAATAATGTTACTTACGCCAAAACTTGGTATAAAATAGGATTCCGGTGATTCCGAGCACTTTACGAGCAATTCCTAGCACGCTAGAAATCTTCGCAAACAGTGAGTTACAAACCCCTACTCTTTTAAACGTTTTTAATACTTTTTGGGGTGAAATGCGAGTCTTAGGCTTAGACACTACATTTAAGCTGAATACTATTATGAAAACAATTTGATACTCGAATACTTTTATGAAACGCTTTGACACTCGAATACTATTATGAAACGCTTGATACTTGAATGCTAAACGAAAACTATTTGATACTTGAATGCTATTACGAAAACACTTATGTATTTTGAATGCTACTATGAAATGCTTTGACATTTTGAATACTAAAACGAATAACTATTTTGCCGGCATTGTTGAGGGTTTTGCCAACAATGTCGAGGACACGAAAGATATAATTGCCAATGACTAAAACAATCGATCGTCATGTTGCGGACTTTGTACAACATGGACGTGAGAAACCACTGAAAATTCCCGAAAACTACCAAGAACATTAGTTGCTATTAATCCCTTTGGAAAGGACCGTTAGTAGATATGGATAGCGCTATTAGGGTAGATTGACCCTCACCACAACGACCTATAACGATGGTGCATAATACTAAATGGGTAGGCTTTAGGCTTAGCAACGATCATTGGGCAATACTAGGATTGTCACATAGTCGCGCTATGTGGTCAATGCCTACGAACACGAAAACTAAACTACGCATTGCTATGCATCAATCTTTTGAAAGCTATACTTTACGCATGGTTATGCGACTACTTTTTGAATACTATACTTTTCGCATGCTTATGCGACAACTACATGAATGCTATATTTTTACGCATTGCTATGCGTCGAAACTTGTTTACTTATACTTTACGCATTGCTATGCGTCAACGCTTTGAATACTTAAACTTTGTAGCTCACTAACTACGTCTCCCGTAGTTAACACTTGACTCGTATTTTCAGGTTACGATTAAGCTTGCTGATGACTTATTGCTTTGGGCTGATGACTTCAAGAATGGGAAAGGGTTCGGGTGGCTTGGCTATGAACACTTAACATGTATTTCGGATATGCAAACGATGCTTTAAACATTTGTAAACCTTTGAAGCTATGTTTCTTTTAATATAATTTGGTGTGGAATTATAAACTTGTGTATCGAATGCTATTGCTCTTCACATCCTGTATTCCGCTTTAACGGGGTGTGACACAAGAATACTGCTATGGTGACAACTGGTACAAATATCTGTACTGGTACAGAGAATTCAGATGTTAAGGCTCTAGTTTTTCAATCTGGCGAAGGTTTGGACTGGCAATTTCAAATTGATAACAATCAGTCTGATGCTGAAGTCAACATTGTGAAAATATTGGATCTCAACGAAGAAAGTGACGGGGAGGAGTCTATTACATCTGAAGAATCATCTGAGGAATCTTCAGCAGAATCAGAAGCACCAGAGATAAAACGGGAGTTTGCAATGATGGCAGGTACTGCAGACTCATCTAAGGTACAATCTGAAACTAAAATCACTTCCTGTTCTAGGTGTTTTGTTTTAGACGAACAAGTGAATGAGCTTAGAAAAGAAAATAACAATCTTGTTGAGGAACTACATAAAAATAAGATTGTTAAAGGAAATGAAAAACAGTTTTCAGAAAAGAACAAACTTTTGGCAAAACAAGTCAGTGATTTGGAAATAGCGTTGTTAAACAAACAGGACTCCATTAACAAATATTTAAAAGATATTGATGCCCTTAAACGTGAAAATGCTTCTATAAAAATCAGTTTTGAAACTTTAAATCAACAGGTTAGAAGTTATTCCACCACATCATACCTTTTAGATCATATCTTGAAAGAAAAACGTCCTGAGAATGGGGAAGGGAAACCAAGGGTTGACTACAAAACCTATCCACCTCCAATTTTTAACAAATTGATTAAGGCTCCAAAGGAGGAAGGGGACATTGAATTCATTGTTCAACAACCAGACCCAGCTGTCCAAACACCTATTGTCAATCCCAAAGATACTTCAAATACTCAAAGTGCTAAAACCGAAAAATTAAAAGAAACTGTATTGGTTGAAGATTGGGTTTCCGACTCAGATGAGGAAGAAAAGGGTTCGGGTTTGGGTCGTCAGTTACCAACTAAAACTTCGAGTAAACCTAGACAAGTTAAAATTTTGAAAAGACCTGAAGTTAAGGGACCAAAATTTGTCAAAGCCGGGGAATCACCAGTGGGGGTTGAGAAAAAGGAAACTGAACAAGTAAAATTCATACCACCTCACTTGAGAAACACAAACACCAGTCCACAGAAGCCACCAAATGTTCAACAACATAATGGCTTCATGCGTCCAAATGCCATGTTCTCCAAACCCCTTACCCATCACCGGAGAATGACGCGAAGTTCTCAAAACATCAATGAATGGAGAACTTGTTTTGATTGTGGAGAGAAAGGCCATGTTAATTTTAATTGTCCAAATTTGAAACAAAGGCCTAGGAACAGTTTTGACCAAAACAAAACGTCTTCTGGAAATCGTTTTTCTAGTCCAAATCAAAATCGATTTTCAAGCACTCGGTCATCATTTCCGAAACAAAACAGTGAGTTGCTTCCTGCTGGTAAATCCAAACAGCAACCTCCTGTTAAACAAATTGAAAACAGGTCACCATCACCAATTCCTACATCAACTGGTTATGTCAAAAGTTCTACTCATAAATCAAAGTCATGGAAACCTAAGGTTGATACTAAGGGTACTGGACCTTCAAATGTTCCTGAAGGTGCCACGGGAAAATGGGTGGACTTACAGGTTTTAGGTGGTGATGGTAAACCCACAGCCATTAAGGCTTGGGTTTGCATCGCGAACTAATCTTTTCAATTTGATGTGCAGGTCGTCTACGATCCTATCAAGAATACCTGGATTGTTGATAGTGGGGCGTCTAGGCACATGACAGGAAATATGTCATTACTCTCAAATGTCAGATCTATTAAAGGAGGATATGTTTCTTTTGCTGGTGATAAGGGAGGTTTTATCTCAGCCCAGGGATTGGTTGCAAACAACAAAATCAGTTTTGATAAAGTGAATTTCGTTCAGGCACTTGTCAACAACTTGTTGTCTGTGTCTCAAATTTGTGACAAGAAATTTAAAGTGATTTTTGATGACTTTCAATGTTACATCATGAGTAAAGATTTCAAGATTCCAGAAGAATTGATTATTACAACTTCACCAAGGGTTGGAGATTTGTATGTGCTCGATATGTCGAAAACTACCGTGAATTCGACTGAACATCAAGCTTTTGT
Organism: Senecio squalidus; assembly: GCA_910822075.1. Taxonomy (NCBI): domain Eukaryota; kingdom Viridiplantae; phylum Streptophyta; class Magnoliopsida; order Asterales; family Asteraceae; genus Senecio; species Senecio squalidus. Next base: position 43,138,058 of record CAJVGC010000582.1, on the reverse strand, counting down.
CTCGAAAGCTACTGAACGTGAATCGATATTGTGGCATAAACGCATGGGACACCTTAGTTTGAGAAAAATGAATCATCTGATGCATAAGGATTTGGTTATGGGAGTAAATGTGAAAGGTTTTCAGTTACCGGAAGTCTGTATTTCATGCAAATAGGGAAAGAAATCCAAAAAGTCTCACAAAGCGAAGAAGTTTCACACCATCGACACTCCACTTGAACTTCTACATATGGATCTTTTTGGCCCTATCAAATATTCGAGTGTTGCAGGGGATAAATATTGTTTAGTGGTGACTGATGATTACTCTCGATTCTCTTGGGTCATGTTTTTACGGGAGAAATCTGAAACATTCGAGAATATCAAGCTGTTAGTTACAACGTTGGAAACACTGTACAAATGGAAAGTTCGAAGATTTAGAACGGATAACGGTACAGAGTTTAAAAATCAGAGGATGTAAGATTTTTGCAAGGATCGAGGAATTCAACAGCAATTCAGTGTAGCCTATAGTCCACAAATGAACGGGGTTGCAGAAAGGAAGAACAGAACGTTGATTGAAGCAGCTAGGACTATGTTGGCTGATTCATCACTGCCAGTACGATTTTGGAATGAAGCGGTAGCTAATGCATGTTACACTTTAAACCGAGTGCTAGTAGTAAAGCGTCATGGGAAAACATGTTATGAGTTGTTGCAGAAAAGAAAGCCAAATTTGCAGTACTTGGAACCGTTTGGAGCTCCGTGCACTATGCTCAAGCGTAAATCAGAAGGAAAGTTCGATGAAAAGGCTATAGAAGGGATATTTCTGGGGTACAACACTCCCAACAAGAGAGTTTGGAACCCAACCACTAAGACTATTGAAGAATGGTATGAGGTGGACGTTCAGAAGTATTCTAAACCTATTCCTTCCAAAGGTTATCCGTGGATGTTTGACTATGATTCGTTATTTGAATCATTTAATCTTCCAGAGTTTCCCGATGAAGATGTTGCAAGGTATTATTCTCACAAAGAAGACTTGGAAGATCATGTTCCTCAAGATACAGTAACTCAAACGGCTGCTACTCCTCCTAGTGCACCAGATAATCCTGCAGATTTCCACGCAAATGATGATGATTCAGATTCTGATTGTTCAGTTAACGTAAATGAGCAAATTGCAACTGAGGAGGAAGTTGAAACTCCTGATGTTAATAATTTGGGTCCAAATGTTGCAATTCCTGATATTCCGGCCACTCGAACTGAACGTACCCATCCTCCCTCGACAATAATCGGTGACCACACAGCAGGAGTTCGAACTAGAAGACAAATTCAAAGCGATGTTTACATTGACCTGTTTAAATCTGGGGATGTCACCTACTGTGCCCATGCATGTTTTATTTCCCAGATTGAACCGGGAAATATTGAAGAAGCTCTTTTGGATGATAATTGGATAAATTCGATGCAAGAGGAACTTTTACAATTTAAGAAGCTGGGTGTCTGGAGGCTTGTTCAGAAACCAAAAGGTGCCAAGTCTCTAGGTTGTCGTTGGGTCCATCGCTGCAAACGGGACGATCAGGGTATAGTTGTTAGGAACAAGTCAAGGCTAGTGGTTCAGGGTTTTCGACAAATACCTGAACTAGATTATAATGAAGTGTTTGCTCCGGTTGCGAGATTGGAGGCGATTCGGATTTTTCTAGCCTTCGCATCATATAAACGATTCACCGTTTACCAGATGGATGTAAAGAGTGCCTTTCTTTACGGGAATATTCGAGAAACAGTGTACGTTAATCAACCACCAGGCTTTGTAGACCCATTACATCCGGATAAAGTGTATATTCTCGATAAAGCACTTTATGGTCTACATCAAGCACCGCGCGCCTGGTATGAGACACATGCAAATCATCTGATCGAAAATGGTTTCCGTCGAGGTGTCATAGATTGTACGTTGTTTATCAAAGAAAGAGGGGATGATATTCTGTTGGTGCAAGTGTATGTGGACGACATCATCTTTGGCTCTACCAATCAAGATTTGTGTACAGAATTTGAAAAGGTGATGACAAGCAAGTTCGAAATGAGTTCTATGGGTCTGATTAAGTTCTTTTTGGGGCTACAAGTAGATCAAACAGCAGAGGGAATCTTTATACATCAGACAAAATATGTCAACGACATTTTGAAACGGTTTGAAATGTTGGAAACGAAGCCTGCTTCCACTCCCTTATCGGTGAATCACGGGATATCGCCAGAAACTACGGGGGAGAAAATTGATCAGTCTCTCTATCGCTCCATGATCGGATCTCTTATGTACCTCACCGCTTCTCGTCCAGATATTATGTTCCCTGTGTGCTTGTGTTCTCGATACCAAGCAGCACCAATTGTTGTTCATCTTCAAGCAGTGAAGCGAATTATGCAATATCTTAAGGGTACTCCAGATTTAGGTCTTTGGTATCCTCATGATGACAATTTTGAGTTGTCTGCTTTCAGTGATTCAGACTATGGCGGGTGCAAGAAGGATGCTAAGTCAACTTCAGGAGGATGTCAGTTCCTCGGAACGCGTCTAGTAACGTGGCAGTGCAAGAAACAGACCGCTGTAGCATTGTCCACATGTGAGGCCGAATACGTAGCTGCGGCTAGCTGCTGTTCTCAGGTTATCTGGATTCAGCAACAACTGCGTGACTACGGTTTGTCTATCTCTACTACTCCTATTTATGTTGATAATTCTGCTGCCATAGCTGTAACTAAGAATCCCGTACACCATCCTAAAACCAAACACATAGGCGTAAAATATCATTTCATTCGTGATTGCTTAGAAAAACATTTAATTGATGTCATTTATATCGAAACGATGTTTCAAAAAGCAGATATTTTTACAAAGGCATTTGATAAGTCTAGGTTTGGGTTTTTACTGCTGGAAAATGGAGTAATCAAAAAGAGTGATGTGATTGAAGAGGTCAAGTCGGACAAGTAACCGGACTTATTTTTGTACACTACGTTAAGATTTTTAACCTTTTTATTTTTTTTCTTCTTTTTAGTTTTATAAAATTTCGAAAAATACAAAAAGATTTTTATTTTTAGAATTTTAGGGGGAGAAATAACTTTAAAAAAAAAAAAAAAAAAAAACGGGGGAAGTGAGGAAATACTGAACTAAACTGAACATATAATTGTCAAAAAGAGATGCTAAGTGTAACGTTTACACATGTCAGTTGTAGGATATATTGGTAGGCTTATCTTACTGAAACTTGACGAAAATAAATCATTTTTAAAAGGGTTATCGCAGATATCAAATTTAATTTAAATCATTATGGATATGTCTCAAAGACTGTCTAAATGATATCTGGAGATCAATAACAATTGAGAACACTGTAAACAACACACCACAGTCGAAATTAAATGTTTAATATATTATGATTAGCTTTTGTTTTGTAGTGTTTGTGGCTTTTCGCTTGATCAATTCGAAAATAGTAAATATTGGGTGTAATATCAGAAAATGAATACAGTATGTCAGTAAATATCGAAGCAATTAAGGGGCATTCCAGTGAATGATTTGATCAAGATCAAGAAAATTGAATAAATTATTTGAAAACCAAAATGGACACAGTCTATTCAGGATCAAATAAAAGATAAGAGATAAACTTCAAAAATACCTTGATGGATGAATAGAATTATAAGGTCGAAAGAAGATCATAATTCGGGTATTCCAAATAAAGGTTGACGAAGAAATTATTCTCGGATCAAAACTTCAAAAATACCTTGATGGATGAACAGAATTATAAGGTCGAAAGAAGATCATAATTCGAGCATTCCAAATAAAGGGTGACGAAGTTTTAATAATCAAGAAACTGGTCCTTATTGCCTGTGCAGTGGATGCCAATACTGACATACGAAATATATATTATGATATTACATCTGGTTTTTATGAAAATAGAATTGAAAAGGCTGAAAAGTTAAGAGGACAAATACACAACCATACTTACAAGTCTAATTATGATATAATTCTGATGACTGTTAAAATTCAAAAGGTGTGTTGATGTATATGTTCAAAATATTTGGAGATCTTATCGAGATAACCATTTTGAAAGAAAAATGTCAAGTGAATGTTTGTTTAAGTTTAAGAGGACAAATATACCAATAATCGTCAATTGAGATGTTAATAGTTACAAAGAAAAATGAATGACAAATGTTATGTTTCAGTATCAGTCTGATCCCTATTCGAAAAGATTATCACAAAAAGAATGTGAAATTTTCAGTTTGTATAGTTGTTATTTCAGTTATTTTGTCTTAGTTAAATTTCCTTTGATTTATCAAAAACAGAAAAACAGAAAAATATTTTATTTTATTTTTATTGTTTATTTTGTTAGTTTTACGGTTGCTTGTCGTGACTTAAGACCTAAATGTGAAACCGAGATTAATGTTAAATTCGTAGAATGTCTTAAAGTCATGATTGTTGATGAAATTTTAGTTAGAATCTTTCGAAATTATGTTTCATTGAGCAAAACGTTTATTCTTTCTGAAATGATGTGCTTAACGTTTACTTGGTATTTGATTTTGAAGAAAAGTGAAATGTTAAGTTTATGAGTTCTACAGCACGTTCGTACGGATGTAAATTACATACGCACGGATAAACGACTCAATCACACGAATCAAAGGGAAGGTATTGTTTAGGCTGAAAATTCTCATCCGTGCGAATATCATCACATTCGTGCGGATGTCATCTCATTCGTGCGGATCAAAGGTAATTTAAAATTTGAGTGTTTGTTGGTTAAACGCACGGACGAAGGCTCATTCGTGCGAATGTCTTCCACATCCGTGCGGATGAAAAATAGGTATATATATGTTTCAGATCCGTCTGCGCTGTTCATTCTCATACCACATTCGTCCGTTTTAAGAGAAAATTTTATAAAATTTTTCGAAGTGTTAGAAAGAGTTTTTGAATCCCGTTTCATTGTGTAACTTTGCATTGCGATTCTAATCATACAAACCACGTAAGTTATAACGACCGTTTAAGTGCTTAATCTTTGAATTTTAGTTTCAAACATAACTTAATCAATCGGTCTTTTATTTGTGTTTGTAATGATAAATTGAGTTAGGGGTTTAGTAAATCGGTGGATTGCGAACGTGTTGGTGTAATTTTTGTGACCTAAAACTGTTTGTTTAGAAATCTAGGTTTTGGAAAACCAACAGTTCCGATGAACTACATCCGCACGAATGGTTAAGTCATACGTACGAATGTACAAAATGTAATCCGTTTGGTTTGCTTAGTTCATCCGTACGGATACATACTGATCCGTGCGGATGAAAATGTACATTCGTACGAATGTAAAATGTGTAATTCGTTTGGTTTAATTAGTTCATCCGTACGGATACATGCTGATCCGTGCGGATGAAAATGTTCATTCGTACGGATGGCCAGAACATAAACTTTAAAACGTTTGAATTTTATTCTAACTGTTTTGCGTTCGATGTTTACATTTCTGTTTGCAGGAAAATGGCTAAAATTTCTACATCTGAAATTCCTGTTTCTAACGTTGATGCAATTGTGGCACAATCCTCTCAATCTCAAAGTGCTAGCTGGGGCATCGGACCGAAAAACAACATGTGCGCGTATCTCAACGAAGAGACCCGTAATGCCAAACATTTTGCTGGAATCATCCAATTCTTGAAGCGGTCAAGAATTTTCATGGCTATCTCTACTGAGCGCGTACCTTATTTGACTCATATATCAGCTTTCTGGGAAAATGCTAAAGTTGTACGTGAAGATGGAAAGGTTCAAATCCACAGTTCAGTTCTCGGGACTGATGTCGTGATTGATGAACAGGTTATCCGATAAGTTATTGGCTTTGAGGATTCAGTGGAAATGCCTACGAGGCTGAACAAGTATCTAGTCAGAGGGTTGTTTCTGAGGGTGAAGTACGTTGGTGATATTCAAAAGGGAGTGATTACGAAGTCGGGATTTAGTATTCAATACAAGTATTTGTGCCATGTGTTGCAGCACTGTTTGAGTCCTCGAAAGGCTGGGCATGATGAAATGAGAGAGTCTATTCAGAGTGCATTTGCAGCATTAGTATTGAACATTCCGTTTAATTTCTCGGGAATGATTTTGCAACACATGACATAGAATCTGGAGATGAAGAAGCAGAAGTATTTGATGTATGCTCGTTTCATCCAAATGATTCTGGACGTGAAGATTCCGACGTTGACCAAAGTTGATAATGATATGATCAAGCTAGATGGGATGAATGATACAACAATGGTACGCTTTCTTTCATACAAAGGCAAGGAGGTGAAGCCTGCGGAAAAACGCCTGATTGGTCATCTTGCCGATCCAACATATGTATATCCTGGTGGTAGGAAATGGCGACATGATGACAGTGAATCAGATAAAGAGGATATTTTTGTGCCTCCAGAGTTTGAATCTGATGAAGATATTGAGGTTATTCCGGTTGAATCTCCGGTTGCTGGTGGATCATCATCTCAAGCAGGTTTGAGAGATGAAGATGATATTGTTTTGAGTGCTGAAGAGAGTCCTTTAGTACGGAAAAGAAAAGTATCTTCTGCAGGTATATCGTTAGGAGATATTATCAAGAGAAAGGAGAAGACTTCAAAACGTTTTAAGCTGGTGAAACTTTCTAACACTACTCCAAAGACGATTGCCAGCTCTGCAGTTCCAGTTCCTCCTCTTACACCTTCTCAGTCACAGCAAGGTCCCCAACAAAGCGAACCAATCATGACGACTGCAACAATAACAACAACAACTGCTGGTGGATCATCGTCGTCAATGCAGATTTCTGATTCTGCTCAGCTCTCTGTTTTAAATTCGATGTTATTGAGTGTTTTGGCAAAACAGCAGCTACAAGATGAAGAAATTAAGAGACTGAATGCTTTGGTGGCAAAAGGGGAAGCAGAACGAGCTGAAATGTCGAAGAAGATTGAGGATCAGAATTTATTGCTTGATTCTCAGAAGCTGTTGATTGAGGATTGCTCCAACAAGAACAAGGAATTGGTGCTTATTACAGAAAGGATCAAGAAGTTGGAGGACGATAACAATCTGGTGAAAAATACTATGATTGCAGGTGATGATGGAATATTCAGACTCAAAGGACCAGTCGATGCATCTGCTGACCCGTCTGGTGAAGAAAGTGAAAACACGGAGTCTGATGAAGCTGGTAAAGAACATCCGAGTGAATCGGAGCATGATATTACTCCTATTTCACATAAAAAGTCCAATTTAACTCACATTTTGGATATGCAGGGGGTAATACAGTTTAGCGTTGAGAATGACAAAGAAGAAGGAGAGATAATACATTGTCTGTCCAAAGAACAGATTGCAGAATTATTTGAAATGAATCCCGATGAAGTTATTTCTGAAGAATCTGCATCTCCTTCTGATACAAATCCTCCCGATTCTGACAATGATGATGATGAGATAGAGTTCGAGCAAAATGTTGATTCAGCAGAGCCTATCTATCAATCGAACGATTTCCAAGATCTTCCTAATGACGACGCAATTTTTGACGTAAATGATGAAGATCTTAATCGGAAGTTAGATAAACATCCGGCGGCCAGTCAAGCTACACCAAATCTAGAAGAATTGAATGTTAAGAAAGCTGAATGGCGTCAGGCAATGCAAGGATGTTTTCGCCCGTCTCGACAAGTTGTTCAACCAGATTATACGAAGTTTTACTCTTTGAAGGGTGCAAAGACAGAAGGTCAGATAATCAGTTGGGCATACTTGGATGATTTGAATGTTTATGCAGTCAAGCGAGAACGGGGCATAGATTATTTTAAACTCGCTCCCGATTTGAAGACGTTGCCTTATTTTGATATGATGCAGTTGGCTCGTCTTAAGTTGCTGTACAGTGAGTCAAATGATAAAACAACTTGGTTGGAAAAACAACTTAGGTTGGAGTTCAGAACATCATGGAAGTACCTAAGGCCACAGTTTCCGAAGATTACCTATTCCAAAGATCGGAAGAATTCAAGAACGGGTAAATCTTTGAAGCATGTCACGTATAAAGCGCCAAGGGTAATGGAGAAGATTCCGCTACGCAAAATGAAGATCAATTTTCATCGGAGATTCAAGTGGTGGTATTATGATGATCGAACCACAAAAGCTGTGATTGTGTTGGAGCGTAAAGGTGTTTGGGAAACACTGAGAATTTTTGATCCGATGTGGATTAGAAATTTCTCTGATGATGATATTTTTTTTTGTTTGAATGTCCTATATTTTTTTATGTCAAAGATATGGATCAAGCGATGCGTTTCAACAAGGTTGTACGTGTATGTTTTGCTTACAAGATCCATGCTTAAGAGGACAGATCGAAGACATGTGTTGGGCAGCAGTGATGATTATTGAAGACTGAAGACATAGAATCTAGTTCCTAGGGGGAGTTTGTAGGTGGATTTTGATAGTTACTAGATTCGTATGTAATTAAACGTTTATTCTAATATCAGTCTTGTATTGTTTGGATAATAATATTGATTGTTTGATTAATTATATGCTTGAACGTTTACGTTATTATGAATTAATCAAATATATGTTTTGTGATGTTTAAATAATATTCAGATTCATTCGCACGGATGAGGATGCATCCGTGCGCATGAAGGTTCCATTCGCACGGTTAAGTGAATTAAACAGTTTGTTTATTCACATGTTACATCCGTACGGACAAGATCATATTCGTACGGATAAGAAGTAATGGCTTGTTCATTCGTACGGATGAGATCACATCCGTACGGATGAATAACTGGGCCTATATATACCCCAACAGTTTCTGCATTGCGGGTAAGTTTTGCTAGGGTTTTTCTTGTGCGTTGAGCTGTTGCTGCCGAATTTCTTATTGTTCCAAATCGTTAATCAAGTATAATCAATCATCCGAATAGTCTTCCTTAGGTCCGATCTTATCAATACTCATTGGTTTGATTCCGTTTCCGAAGGTTAAATATTCGCTAGATAATCGATAGCTTATTTCCGCTAGGTTATTGATATAACGTTGAGTTCTTAAGATCACACACCCCCAACATCTTTCCTCTTTAATACTGATTATTTCATATTTCATTTCTAGGTTTGATTACGCTACGTCTCCTATAACTAAAAAATAAATCAAATTATTCGAAAAATGACGTCATTCTTAGCATTATCATTATCCGAACGAAAACGACGTCATCCTTTCTATTAAAAATTGATTATTCTTTTACCCTTGATTTGTAGTTTCCAATTTTAAAAAGTTACCTTCAACTTAACAAAAAAAATCAAATTGAGTGAAAATGACGTCATCTATCGCATTATCATTATCCGAACGAAAATGTATCCTTTCTCTTTAAAACTAATTATTTCATATTATCAAATATTTGTAGGTTCGTATTATGCAAAATAACCTTAAACTAAAAAGTAAATAAAATTATGCGAAAAATGACGTCATCCTTCCTCTTTAAAATTGATTATTTCTTTTACCCTAAAATTGTAGTTTCAAATTTTTTAAAGTTACCTTCAACTAAAGAAAACAAAGTCCAATTATACGTAAAATGACGTCATCGTTCGTACTATCGTTAAAAGAACCAAACTGACGTCATCCTTCATCTTTAAAATTAACTATTTCATATTCCCGAATATTTGAAGGTTCATATTACGCGAAAGTTACCTTCAACATAAAAAAAATCAAATTATGCGAAATATGATGTCATCTTTCGCATTATCAATATCCGAACGAAAATGACGTCATCTTTCCTCTTTGAAATTAAATGTTTCTTTTACCATAAATTTGTAGGATAAAATTTTGTCAAGTTACCTTCAACTATAGAAAAATTAGTCAATTTATGCGAAAACATGCGTCACCATTCGAAGAATGACCTCATCCTTTGCATTATCATTATCCGGGCGAAAATTACGTCATCCATCGTCTTTGAAATTGATTATTTCTTTTACCCTGAATTTGTGGTTTCTAATTTGGCAAAATTACCTTCCACTAACGAAGAAAAAAATAAAAAGTCAAATTATGCGAAAAATGACGTCATCCTTCGCATTATCGTTATAAGAAAAAACAATGACGTCATCCTCCCTCTATAAAATTGATTATTTCATATTCCCTAAAATTTGAAGGTTCATATTATGCGAAAGTTACATTCAACATAAAAAACTCAAATTATGTGAAATATGACGTCATCTTTCGTATTATCATTATCCGAACGAAAATGACGTCATCTTTCCTCCTTGAAATCAAATGTTTCTTTTACCCTATATTTGTAGGATACAATTTTGCAACGTTACGTTCAACTAAAGAAAAGAAGTCAAATTATATGAAAAGTGACGTCATCGTTCGCATAAATCGTTATTAGAATAATGACGTCATTCTTAGTATTATCATTATCGGAACAAACATGAGGTAATCCTTTCTCTTTAAAACTGATTAACAAAAAAAAGTCAAATTGAGCTAAAATGACGTCATCTTTCGTATTATCATCATCCGAACAAAAATGACGTCATCTTTCGCATTATCATTATCCGAACGAAAATGACGTAATCCTTTCTCTTTAAAACTGATTATTTCATTATCTCAAATATTTGTAGGTTCGTATTTTGCAAAATCACCTTCAACTAAAAAGTAAATCAAATTATGCGAACAATGACGTCATTCTTTCATGATTCTTACGCATAATGGAATATTTTTCTCTCTAGAGGGGCGAATTGGGGGGTGTTTGGCTGATTGATTTTGGCCGGATTTTAACATCAATTGGTTGCTAATCTTGATCCTTAATCGTTTGTTCTTGCTGTTTAACGATTAAACTCATTTTCTTTCATCCAAATCGAATTCCTTGCTGCTGATTCTAATTGATTTTGAAGGTTTTTGTTTAATTTATTCACGGCTTCTTTCGTGGTTGTTGGATAGATTATACATTGCTCTCTTATTCGATTTGATTTAGTGATAGTGTAATTCGGTTTTGGCTGGAGGTTTGGTGTCTTAGTTGGTTTTCCGGCGAGTTACAAGCTTTTGTGGTTTATTTCAGCGAATTAGGGTTTCTGGGCTGCTGGTATTCATCCGTACGAACCAACCTTGATCCGTACGAACCAAACCTTGATCCGTACGAACCAAACCTTGATCCGTACGAACCAAACCTTGATCCGTACAAATAGGAGCTGCTTCCATCCGTATTCACTTATATTCATCCGTACGAACCAAGCCTACATCCGTACGAATAGAACCTTGATCCGTACGAACCAAACCTTGATCCGTACATATAGGAGCTGCTTTTTCCGTGTGGCTCAAGTAATGGAGAGGGGTTTTCTTACAAGTAGTGCTACGAAAACGAAACAAAATGAGGTTCCAAACAATACGAAACAAGTAAATGCTACTCCGAATATGGAGGAAATTGCAAAACGTTTAATGAGTATGTCGGGTACGATTACAGGCTCGGACATTGATTCGATGACCACTCCGAGTAGTGGTAATATGGTGGGACATGTAACTGAGCCCGTGTGTGCTACGGGACCAGCTAATCTTGGTCTTAACAAATCCTATGCTAGTTTGTTAGGTTCTAGTGTCCCGTGTACTATGAGCAAGTTTCGTACTCTGGTTAACGACGAAAAGCATGATGCGATTGACTGTGTTCTGCCTATAGCTGTGGCTGCCAAAATTAAGAGTAGGTATGAGAATTCCATTGTGGGGTTTTTTATTGGTAAGGATCCTTCATTTCCAGTGGTTAAACAATATGTGTCGAACACTTGGCGGAAATTTGGATTTGAACGAATTACTCGGAATGATGATGGTGTGTATCTGTTTAAATTTGCTTCTAAAGGTGGTATGGAGCAAGTGTTGGAGAAAGGGCCTTGGCTGATTCGAAATTCGCCTATAATACTCAATAAATGGTCCCCTAATGTATCAATGACAAAAGGTGAGGTTACTAAGCTTCCCATTTGGGTGAAATTATACAATGTGCCTATTCTTGCATACTCGGTGGATGGCTTGAGTTTGATAGCTACTCAAATAGGAAAACCTGTCATGCTAGATGCTTTTACTAGTGCTATGTGTGATGATTCATGGGGTAGAATCAGCTTTGCTAGGGCTTTAATTGAGATAGATGCGGCTGTAGGTTTAAAGAAGGAGGTTACAATGGCGATTCCTATTGAGGATGGGGAAGGTTATCTGAAGGAAACTATTCGAGTTGAATATGAATGGAAACCCCTTCATTGTGTTGATTGCAAATGTTTTGGACATGATACTAAGGTCTGTCCTAACCGAGCTCCAGAGGAGATCGTTCATACTTCAGCTAGGGATGTTAGGGCTACTGACAAGCAAGAAACTGGTGATGGCTTTATGGAGGTTAAGAGCCGTAAAAAGAAGAAGGGAGCTGCTCCAAGGGCTTTTGTGGGCCTTAGGATGAATAACCCCAAGTCTACAATGATTTGGGAACAAAAGAAAGGTGGGAATAAGAAACCCTCCAACGGTGTTAACCCTGATGTGCCTATGGATAATCCGTTTGAGGGTTTAACAGTGGATCATGTCTCTACGGAGATTGGTTCTGGTATTATTAAAGAGCAGAACAAAGGAAATGTGCCGTCGAGTAGTTCGGGTTCAGTGATTGATGCTGGGAGTAAGGACAAAAAGGTTAGTACGCCTCCAACTGTTAAAAAGAACTGGGATCACTGTCTCAATGCGTCTGACACTTCTGATGAGGAGGGTGGCTATTTGGGAGGGGGTCAATCTCTTGAAGATGAAGATTACGGTTATGATGGCTATGATGGTTATGAAGACCTAGTGGTTGATCTTCAGGGTGCTAAGTAGGAGTTTCGGGACTTTAGGCTTAGCATGAAGAGTAGGAAGCGATAGATTTCGTTGTAATCTTTAAGGGAGGCATGTCTCCCTTATGGTAGTTTTTTTAGTTTGTTTTGCTTTTGGTTGTTGCCCTTGTTAGGGTTTGAGATATAGGGCTTCTCCTATATCCTTTGTACTTCATCACTCTTTTTTGGTTATATAATTTACCGGGGTTTAATCCCTTTTACCAAAAAAAAATGACGTCATCCTTCCTCTTTGAAACTGATTATTTCTTCAGTTTCCAATTTCTTAAAGTTACCTTCAACTAAAGAAAACAAAGTCCAATTATACGTAAAATGACGTCATCGTTCGTATTATCGTTAAAAGAACCAAAATGACGTCATCTTTTATCTTTAAAATTAATTATTTCATATTCCCGAATATTTGAAGGTTCATATTACGCCAAACTTACATTCAACATAAAAAAAAATCAGATTATGCGAAATATGATGTCATCTTTCGCATTATCAATATCCGAACGAAAATGACGTCATCTTTCCTCTTTTAAATTAAATGTTTCTTTTACCATGAATTTGTAGGATACAATTTTGCCAACTTTCCTTCAACTAAAGAAAAATAAGTCAATTTATGCGAAAACATACGTAACCGTTCGAAAAATGACCTCATCCTTAGCATTATCATTATCCAGGCGAAAATGACGTCATCCTTCCTTTTTGAAATTGATTATTTCTTTTACCCTGAATTTGTGGTTTCTAATTTGGCAAAGTTACCTTTATCTAAAGAAGCAAAAAAAGTCAAATTATGCGAAAAATGACGTCATTGTTCGCATTATCGTTATAAGAACAAAAATGTCGTCATCTTTCCTCTTTAATGTTGATTATTTCATATTCCCTAAAATTTGAAGGTTCATATTATGCGAAAGTTACATTCAACATAAAAAAAACTCAAATTGTGCGAAATATGACATCATCTTTCGCATTATCATTATCCGAATGAAAATGACGTTATCTTTCCTCCTTTAAATTAAATGTTTCTTTTACCCTATATTCGTGGGATACAATGTTTCAAGGTTACCTTCAACTAAAGAAAATAAGTCAAATTATACGAAAAGTGACGTCATCGTTTGCATAAATCGTTATTAGAACAAAAAGGAAATCATATTTCCTCTTTAATACAGATTATTTGATATTTTTTTTGTAGGTTTGATTACGCTAAGTCTCCTTCAACTAAAAAATAAATCAAATTATTCCAAAAATGATGTTATTTTTAGCATTATCATTATCCGAACGAAAATGACGTCATCCTTCCTATTTGAAATTTATTATTCTTTTACCCTTGATTAGTAGTTTCCATTTTTGAAAAGTTACCTTCAACTTAACAAAAAAATGTCAAATTGAGCGAAAATGATGTCATCTTTCGCATTATCATTATCCGAACGAAAATGACATCATCCTTTCTCTGTAAAACTGATTATTTCATATTATCAAATATTTGTAGGTTCGTATTATGCAAAATCACCTTCAACTAAAAAGTAAATCAAATTATGCGAAAAATGACGTCATCCTTCCTCTTTGAAATTGTGACAACCGTCAAAATTTCAGGTGAAATTCGTATTCTATATCTCTTATATTGTCTGTCGTTATCTTTAACTGTACTTTACCGGAAACGCGTCAGTGTCAGAATCAACTTTGGAATCAATTTATATAAGTCCTAATACGAAGAAAACACCTAAGGAACTTTCCTAAGTTCATAACGTACCAAAATCAAAAACTTTCAGTTAACAAAAAGGTCCAACGAAACAAAAAACAAAAACGAAAAATCAGTAAAATACTGAAAAAGGGTCAGGACGCCGCACAAAGTGACCATGTGCGACGTCTGGAACGTGCAGATTCAAAATTTTTGAGTTTTAAAGCTTGTCTCGCTTTTATACAAAATTAAACCAACTAAGCTCGGTTTAGACCACTTATTACTGCCATGTATCAGTCCCAAGACCCATTATCATTACTCTTTACCATTTTCCTTTCATTTTCATTTATCTAAAACAAAAACACACATACACAAATTTTCCTCTCCATTTCTCTCTCAAAAACATCACAAAATCAGTAACTTCCAGCCATAGAAATCCACTAAACCACCATCTAAAATCGTCCTAATATCAAAGGAAGCAAGGAGGAACAAGTCTTTTCGGTTAAAAAGGTATTCTACCGATTTTTGGAGCTCAAACTCTTCTATAACATCATCCAAGCATTTTCATCCCGTAGAAATCCTTCTTTTTGCTATATTTACTGTTTTTATAAATTGCATGGATGATCTATGGCATAAACATGTGATTTTATAAAGTTTTATAACACTTTTATACAAAAACGGATTTTTAACCGAATAACAGTTAGATCTATGAATTTACGGTTAAAAGTTATTTACAAACCGTTAAAATGCTATATAATGAAGTTTCTAACCATTGCATGTCGAAATCTATGGCTTAACTAATCGTTTTTGCAAGAAAAATCCAAGTTGGTAAAAGGCAGCGCGCTTTGCGCCGTCCCAGTAGCCCAGGACGACGCATCGGGACACAAAAGTGTTTTGTGCGCCGTCCCAGTGGTCCTGAACGGCGTACACCAGCTACTGTCCTTCCCGGAAATCGCCGTTTTGACGTTTAAAAGTTATGAACACGTTCTGGTTTTTCGAGAATAATACTTTGGGACTGAGATTGGAAAAATATTTACAATTGTGACACTTTGTTGGACTTATTACACTCTAATTAACTTGTTTAATTATCTTATGCTATATATGTGTTTTGTAAGCGGGAAAGTGGCGTATATTTTGGATATAAAAATTTGGGTGTGGAAGCGCTGCCCAAATCAATTTAGGAAATATATAACACTTCAACGACCAAAAATATATTTAACATAATGATTAGAAATGTTAACTTTGGACTTTTGGACTAAAACATAACGATAACCGATTCGGAAAATTTTTGGACATTTAACCTTGACACATAAAGTTAAACTAAGATTACATCTATTACATATATATATATATATATATATATATATATATATATATATATATATATATATATATATATATATATATATATATATATATATATATATATATATATATATATATAAGTTAACTTAATGTAATCATAACAGTTAAACAATCTCGGTATCTTTTAGGCTTTCTTTGATTTCCGGCACGTTTCCGACCGTTTCCCGATCTGCTTTATCTTCGCAACCCGTGAGTTACATCCCCTCTACTTTTATGTCTTTTAAGTACTCTTTTGGGGGAAACAGGAGATCCAAATATTTATGAAATATTTCTTTCATGAACTATGACTTTATTGAACTATTTGACATTGATCAAACTTATATGAGTAAAACTATTTTAAACCGCCTTATGTGGCACCTTTGACTCTTTGACACTTTGACATTATGGCTTGCCCCCTTTCGACACTTGACTTAAACTATGATTGTTTGATTGTATCCCTCCAACCCTTGATGAGAATATAAACTCCGTAAGTGCCTACTATCATTTGACAAAATTGCATAAGTGCCCCGTTTCTAGACAATCTCTACACTATTAGCTTTAAGCCGTTGGTAATTATGGGTATCGATACTTAGGAGAGATCACAAGTGGTTGATACAATTCTTAAATCAGATGGCAATCTAAGTACATATTACTAGAACTCACAAACTTCGTCTATAGTGCGAGGTTGGGGCTGATCAGGTCGGTTAATCGGTTTAGTGTAAACACTTACGTTATATTATGCCAAGTGGTTGATACAATTCTTAAATCATATGTTACTTTTACTTACGCATATACATACTTATCGTCTTACACATGTGGATAGTTCCACCGCTGAGGTAATGACAATATACATATCTATCGTCTTATATATGTGGATAGTTCCACCGCTGAGGTAATGACAACATACATTTATCGTCTAGCTCCGCAACTTGACTTTTCCAAATATTGATCTATTTGTCTATGATCTATTTTAAAAGTATATATATTTTAAGCGACTTTTCCGCTCACCTTTCTTTTAAGAAAACTTACTACTTGTATATACTTGTCGGAACTTTTGTCGGAACGTTTGTCAAGAACTTATAAACTTTAACTCACTCACTACGTTATGTAGTTTGACACTTTATCTCATGTTTCAGGAAACCAAGTGTAAGTTATGAAGTGCATTGCTCGGGCGGGTCAGGACTATTATGAGAAGTTTAATTCGGGAGAAGACCTACTTTATTTTGGGAATTTTATCAAACACTTTATTATGTATTTGTTGTCTTGAACATTGTTTATCTTGGTTATGTCTTTGAACATTTGAATTTTTCAACTTTATTTTAATGACTTGAACCGTTAAACTTTTGTTATAACTCGTGTAATGATTCTCTTGCTCTTCGCACTTCGTGTTTCCGCTTTAGCGGGGTGTGACAGACTTGGTACCAGAGCCCGGGTTATAGTAAAAACGGTTTTAAAAATTTTTCAAAAGTTTTCGAAACCAAACTATAACCAAGGCTTTTCAGAAAAATCATTTTCGGGTTCAAACTCTAGTATATTAATTCCGCAATTGCATGATTACTTTTTCAACTACGCATGACTTGATCAACCATGCCTAGTTCAAAATGAATTATGCAAGAACGGAAAGTAATTGCTATTGTTAACGGTTTTGAGTCGAAAAAATTCCCAGTCTTTTCGATTCCCGATTCTCACATAACTGACCCGTGCATGCATTTTACTTACACTTTTCCTATTTTAGTTTCCCTTTTACTTACGTAACTCACTATTCACAGATCCGTCATGTCTCATTCATCCCGTTCGCGATCACCCTCTAGATCCCAGTCACGATCACACTCTCGAGCCGCTTCGTCGCACTAAGCTTCTGAGGGCCACATGTCATACCCCGCTAAAGCGGAAACACGAGGTGCAAGAGCAAGATAATCATTTCACGAGTTATACCAAAAGTCAACGGTTCAAGTCATTTAAAATAAATATTGAAAAAGTACCAATGTTCAAAAGATACAACCAATATTCATAAAGTTTAAGACAACAAATACATAACAAGGTGTTTTAATAAAAATTCCCAAATGACAAAGGTCTTCTCCCGAATTACATTTCACATAACCAACTTGACCTGGCCGGGCAATGCACTTGATGACTTACGCTTAGTTTCCTGAAACATGAGATAAAGTGTCAAACTACAAAACGTAGTGAGTGAGTTACAGTTTATAAGTTTTTGACAAAAGTTCCGACAAAAGTTCCGACAAGTATATATAAGTATAAAGTTTTCTTAAAAGACAGATAGCGGATAAAGGCGCTTAAAATATATATACTTTTAAAGTAGATCATAGAAAAATAGATCAATAGTTGGAAAAGTTCAAGTTGCGTAACAAGACGATAAATGTACGTTGTCATTACCTCAGCGGTGGATTAATCCACATGTGTAGCACGATAAGTACGTATATGCGTAAATAATAATAACATATGATTTTTGAATTGTATCAACCACTTGGAATAATATAACGCAAGAGTTCACACTAAATCGATTAACTGGTCTGATCCGCCCCAACCTCGCACTATCGACGAAGTTTGTCTGTTCTAGTAATATGTACTCAGGTAGCTAGCCTAAAGTAAGGAGTGACCTCTCCGAAGTATCGATACCCATAATTACCAACGGTTATTGCTAATAGTGTGTAATGTTCAGTACTGGAAACGGGGCATATGTAATTTTTGTCCAAAAACTGATAGTAGGCACTCACGGCGTTTATATTCTCATCAAGGGTTTGCACAAAATACAATCAAACAATCATAGTCTAGTCAAGTGCCGAAAGGGGGCAAGCCATAATGTCAAAATGTCAAAGAATGTCGAACGAGGCAATTAAAATAGTTTTACGCATATAGTCAAAATGTCAAATAGTTCATAAATGTTCATAGTTCATAAAAAGACATAGTTCATAAGAGACATTGTACATAAAAGATATAGTTCATAAACGGTTTAGATCTCATGTTTCCCCCAAAAAGAGTACTTAAAAATACCAAAAGTAGAGGGGTATAACTCGCGGGTTGCGAAGATAAAGAACGCAGAAAACGGTCGGAAGAGAGAGCCGGGAATCCCGGAAAGCCTAAGAATACCAAGATTGTTCAAGTGTTATGTTTACATTATGTTATTATATATAATATATAATAGATAAATTTTAGTTACACTTTATGTGTCAAGGTCCAATTTGTCCAAAAATAGTCCGACACGGTTATCGTTATGTTTTAGTCCAAAAGTCCAAAGTTAACGTTTTTATTATTATGATACACACATTTTGGTCGCTGAATTGGTTGGGATTTTCTAACGAAATTTGGGCAGCGCTTCCGCGCCCAAATTTCATATCCAAAATCCAAATTCACTTTCCCGTTCACAAAATACATATATCACATAAACTAATTTAGATATGTCCAAAAAACATAATAAGTCCAATACAAGTCACCAATATAATTATTTTTATCAACCTCAGTCCCAAAATACTAGTTACGAAAAATCAGCGGTGTAAATAAGTTCAAAACGTCCAAAAGACAACATTTCGGGAAAACAAGCAGCCCTGTGCGTCGTCCTGGACCTTAGGAACGATGCACAGAAGACATAAATGTCCCGCTGCGTTGTCCTGGCTCTTAGGAACGGCGCACAGGTCTGGTCAGTTTCACATTTCGTGTTTTTCTTGCAAAAACGTATAATCCAACCATAGATTTCGACATGAAAACAGTGACTACTTCATAAAACA
The DNA here is from genome assembly GCA_910822075.1 of Senecio squalidus. Taxonomy (NCBI): domain Eukaryota; kingdom Viridiplantae; phylum Streptophyta; class Magnoliopsida; order Asterales; family Asteraceae; genus Senecio; species Senecio squalidus. Next base: position 43,118,554 of record CAJVGC010000582.1, on the reverse strand, counting down.
TCATTTTTACAGTTTCTAAAACATTATTAACCATAAAACAATAGATCTAAATCTATTTCGGTTAAAAATCGTTTTTGTCCATAAAATGTCACAAATCTTTAAAAAAAACTTCTTTTTATGGTTTAAATCTTACATGCAAGTTGTAAAAACAATAAATAAAGATAAGAAAAAGGTTTCTTTTGGATGAAATTGGATGGATGATGTTTCAGACGAGATTTGAGCTCCAAAATGGTAGAAAAAGCTTTGAAACCGATGTTTAAACGATTTTTGTGGTTGATTTTGATGGATTTAGTGGCTGGAAATCTCTGTAAATGGTGATGTTCTTGAGAGGATTTTAGTGTGTGTGTGTGTGCTTTATGTTTTTGTAAATGAAAAAATGAAAAAGAAAATAAGAAAAGTAGTAATGGTTGCTTTGGGGCAACTATTGGCAGTAAATGGGAAGTCAAATCCCGTTTTTGATTTGTTGGGTGGTTTACAAAAACGAGACATGCAAAATTTCAAAAACATTTCGGACTGGCACCTCCTGGACGTCGCACAAAGGGGGTGTGCATCGTCCTGGACCATTTTTGTAAATATATTTTTGTGATTTTTCGTTTTTGCGTTTTGTTTCGTTGGACCTTTTCGTTAACTAAAAGTTCTTAATTATGATACGTTATGAACTTAGGAAAGTTCCATAGGTGTTTTCTTGGTATTAGGATTTACATAAATTGATTCCAAACGTGATTCCGACACTTACGCGTTTCCGGTAAATGTGCAGTAAAAGACAATGGCAGACAGTTTAGAGACATAGAGTGTAAAATGCACCTGAAATTTGACGGTTGTCACATTCTCCCCGGGTTGAAAGGAATTTCGTCCCGAAATTTAGTTCGTCCCATCATGAAGAGGTGTTCTCGAACAGATGTGGATACTTCTGACGGATTTGATCCTCACGTTCCCACGTGAATTCGTGACCACGTCGGGAATTCCATCGAACTTTGACAATAGGAACACGACTTTGCCTGAGTTGTTGACCTCTCGGTCAACAACCTCAAGCGGTTCTTCAATGAAATTGAGTTTGATATCGATCTTGACCTCGTCGAGAGGGATGACGATGGTCTCATCAGATAGAAACTTTTTTAAGTGTGAGACATGGAAGACATTATTAACGTTGGAAAGAGTCTGGGGGAGTTGGAGACGATAAGCAACTGGACCGATACGCTCTATGACTTCGAATGGACCGGTGTACCTTGGGCTTAATTTTCCGCGCTTTCCGAAGCGGACTACCCCCTTGCATGGCGATATCTTGAGGAGCACTCTATCGCCAACTTGGAACTCGAGGGGTTTTCTCCGGTTGTCGGTGTAGCTCTTCCCGGATGGTGGTGATCTTGTCGATGGTCTCCTGGACGATGTCGAGCCTCGTAAGTTGTCGATCGCCAGCTTCTAGCTAGCAAAGCAGTGACCGACACTTGCGTCCATTTAAGGCCTCGAACGGTGCGCATTTGATGCTGGCATGGTAGCTGTTGTTATAGGAGAACTCGACCAAAGGAAAGTGAGCGTCCCAACTTCCTCCAAAGTCAACTACACACGCTCTCAGCATATCTTCAAGCGTTTGGATCGTCCTTTCACTCTGACCATCGGTCTGAGGATGGTATGCGGTGCTGAGGTCTAGTCGCGTCCCTAGCGATTTCCGAAGGGCGTTCCAAAAGCGGGACGTGAATCGACTATCCCTATCGGAGATGATGGAGAGAGGTGTTCCGTGACGGGAGACGATCTCGTTGATGTAGATTTGAGCGAATTTCTCCATCGAGTGGTTTTCTCGTACCATTAGGAAATGGGCGTATTTTGTCAAACGGTCCACGATGACCCAAATCGTGTCGTTACCCCTTGCCGTACGGGGTAACTTGGTGATGAAGTCCATAGAGATTTGTTCCCACTTCCACGTGGGAATCTCCGGATGCTGAAGTAGACCTGAGGGCTTTTGATATTCCGCCTTGACCTTCGAGCAAGTAAGGCACTTAGCTACATACAAGGCGATATCCTTCTTCATGCCCGGCCACCAATAATATTCTCAGAGATCCTTATACAACTTGTCGGATCCCGGATGGATGGAATACCGAGATCGGTGGCCCTCGTCCAAAATGAGTTTACGAAGATCTTCGGATTTCGGAATCCATGCTCGGCCCTTGAAGTAGTAGTTTCCGTCGGACTTACGTTCGAATTCCTTTTCATGGTTATGCAGAGTTTCGACCTTAATGTTCTCGGGTTTCAACGCTTCTTGCTTTGCCTTTACGATCTGCGTTCGAAGATTTGTCTGAATCTGAATACCCAATGCTCTAACTCGAGATGGCTTTATCCTTTCCTTCCGACTCAGGGCATCTGCTACTACGTTTGCTTTACCCGGGTGGTATTTGATCTCGCAGTCGTAGTCACTTAGCAGTTCTATCCATCTAAGTTGCCTCATGTTGAGAATTTTCTAGTCTAGTATGTGCTGAAGACTCTTATGATCCGTGAAAACCGTGCACTTGGTGCTGTACAAGCAGTGTCTCCAGATTTTTAAAGCGAACACGAAGGCTCCCAGCTCTAAGTCGTGTGTGGTGTAGTTCTGCTCGTGCACTTAAGCTGCCTTGAAGCGTATGCGATGACTTTTTCCTTCTGCATTAGGACACACCCAATTCCTTAATGGGATGCATCGCAAAACACTACAAAATTAGGCACTGACAAAATCGGTGCGTGACATAGTCGGTGTTTGAGTTTCTGGAAGGAATCCTCCTGTTCTTTTCCCCAAATAAAGTCCTTGTCTTTTTGAGTGAGCTCGGTGAGAGGCTTAGCGATCTTCGAGAAGTTCTCGATGAACCTTCGATAATAGCCAGCCAACCCTAGGAATTTACGGATTTCCGTAGGAGTCGTCGGGGCTTTCCATTTCTCGATCGTTTCGATCTTAGCCGGATCTACATGAATCCCTTTCTGGTTGACCACATGACCAAGGAAATGTACTTCCCGGAGCCAAAATTCACACTACGAGAATTTGGCGTACAATTTCTGGTCTCTAAGGAGTTCTAGAATGAGCGTAAGGTGTTTCGCATGATCTTCCTTGTTCCTTGAGTAGATGAGAATGTCGTCTATGAATACGATAACGAATTTTTCTAGGTTTGGCCTACACACTCTGTTCATTAGGTCCATGAACACTGCTGGTGCGTTGGTTAGACCAAATGGCATGACGAGAAATTCGTAATGACCGTAACGAGTTCGGAACGCGGTTTTAGGAATGTCGGTCTCACTGACACGAACCCGGTGATAACCCGAACGGAGGTCGATTATAGAGAAGTAAGTTGCACCCTGCAACTGGTCGAACAGATCATCGATCCTCGGGAGTGGGTATCGGTTCTTAACGGTCAGCTTGTTCAGTTCACGATAATCAATGCACATACGGAAGGACCCGTCTTTCTTTTTGACAAAGAGGATTGGGGCTCCCCAGGGGGACGAATTTGGGCGAATAAGACCATGGTCTAAGAGTTCTTGCAGCTGTTTTGACAGTTCTTGCATTTCGGGTGGTGCTAGACGGTACGGTGTCTTGGCAACCGGTGTTGCGCCAGGAACGAGGTCTATTCGGAATTCCACTTGTCGATGCGGCGGTAGCCCAGGAAAATCCTCAGGAAAGACTTCTGGATGATCCTTGACTACTGGAATGTATTGGACTCGGCTTTCTGTAGATTTACGTTCGACGACATGAGCAAGGAGTGCGTCGTAGTCCTTCTCGAGGTACTTGCGCATTTTTATGGAAGACACGATGCGAATTTGTCGTCCAGGCTTGTCTCCCTGAACAACGAGAGTTTCACTTTCTGAAAGGGGAATGCGAATGAGTTTGTCGAAACAGACAATCTCGGCTCAAAAACGAGATAGCCAGTCCATTCCGACGATAACATCAAAGTTGTCAGCTCGATAGGAATTAGATCGATGGGGAAGATTTTGTCAGATAAGCATAATGAACATCCTAAGGTTATATCCTTAGCTTCGAACTCTTGGCCGTTAGCATATTCGATGGTAAAGCTATCCTTAAGAACTTTAGATCCTAGGTTAATGAGGGGTCTAAATTCTAAGGAAATAAAGCTTCTCTCAGCTCCTGAATCGAATAGTACGGAAGAAAAGTGATCATTGATGGAAAATGTACCCGTAACTGCATTGGGGTCCTGACGTGCCTCTTCGGCTGTAAGTGCAAAAGCACGACCTCTACCTTGTCCACCCTGATTCTGCTGAACTCGATGCAGTCTAGGGCAGGTGTTTCGGAGGTGTTGGTCGCTTCCACACTTGAAGCACGTTAGCTTCTGACCCTGGATGATCGTCTTCTCTGGGCAGTACTTGGCGAAATGGCCCACCTTCTGGCATTTGATGCAAGTGGGGTAGTTACTGGTGTGGTGGTAACGACACTTGTCACATCTTGGGTGCGGTCATGAGTAAGGTCTGGGTCCAGTAGGTGGTGTCGGTGCAGGTGCAGGTGTAGCGGTCACATGATATTTGCGGGTTCTTCGGGCCTTCTTGTTTCGGTCGCTCCTTCTCGGGGTCTGCTCAGATTTCTTCTTCTCACCCGACTCCTTCTTGGAAGATGCAGGAGCGGTGAGGAGGTTGCTAGTGAGACGATGAGCTAAGATGATTGCGCTCTGAAGTGTCTGGGGCTCGGATTAGATGACCATGACGCGGATTTCCGGAACAAGACCTGAGATGTAGAGGTCAATCCGGTTCTCCTCAAGGGTTACCAACCTTAGAACCAGTCGGGCGAGCTCGTTGAACAGGGTGGTGTACTTTTCGATGTCGTTGCCGATCATCTTGTGGTCCCAAACCTCAGCCTCGAGCTTCTTGATTTCCCCTCTTCGGCAGTATTCTTCGATAACCAGGTTCTTGAAGGCATTCCAGGAAAGAGCGTAGGCAGTTTCACGCCCTCGGGTTTGAACAACACTGTTCCACCACGATAAAGCTCGGCCATGGAATACGCAAGAGGCGTACTCCACCTGGTTGGCTTCAGCACATCGACTGATGTGCAGGACTGATTCGATACTCTCGAAACATTGGAGCAGTCCTTCAACACCAGTTGTGCCGTGAAACTCCTTCGGCTTACACGCCATGAAACTCTTGTAGTTGCACGCAGGAGGGTTTGGGTGTTGGTTCTGGTTCTGGTTATTGTTCTGTTGCTGTTGTTGCTGTTGTTGCTCCTGTTGCTGTTGATGGTTGTTGACATTGGCATTGATCCTTGCAGTGATCTGGGCGATCATGTCGGGCATAGCCGCGTTCAATTGGGTAGAAACTTGTTCGGCGATAAGGCTAGCGTTAGAGCGCTTAGGAGGCATGATTCTGTAACAGAAAAGAGAAAGGTTTAGAACGCACGAATAAGCGCGAGTGATAAAGAGTGTAATATAATGAATGCTAATAATGATAATGGTCAAGGAGCTAACAAGGGATATAATAGCACACGCACGACAACGATTCAAGAGATAGTAATATAATGGTTTGACAATAATGAAAAGCTTCACACGACAAGACAAGTACGAATAATAAAAGATAGAAATTTTCCATTAATGATATTAACTTTGGTACATCGAACAAAATACTGAATGGAAATACAAGTACAATACATAAGAAATAATAGATAAGTAGCTTAAGTCGTGTACAATGGAAAATTACGACTAAGCTTAGTACAGTACAAATACAAAGGAAATATGACTAGCGGCGCCTCTCGAAGAACATCTTGGCGGCAATAGCCACGATCAACGTCCCCATGACCAAGCACGCGCCGACAAGACGCTGCACGATCCGTGCGGTGGTCTGATCCGATACGATGATTCGCATTGACTATTCCGCCAGCTTATGCGCGGCGTCGGAGACTTCGAAGAGACGAAGACCCTGTTGTTGGGCTTCCTCAACAAGTCCCCGGACCTCACGGTGCAGGTGGAGGAATGAAGCTGGTGGGGGAGGCTGGAGAGTAGGTGGCATCATAGGTCGGGAGGGTCCGGCCTCCTGGGCACGTTGCCTCTCCTCCATAAACTGACGCTCCGACGCATAGCGTTCCATGACCGGTGTACGCATGGCGGGGTCGTACGTGTCCACGAAGGACTGAGGAGGTGCGGGTCGAGATGGACCCGGCTGCTGGCCGGCCATCCAATCCGGCAGACGTCCAGGGAGGATGACCTGCTGGCGTGCGGTCAACCTAGCGCGGGGCCATTGGGACTGCGGTGGTGCAGTAACGAGCGCCGGACTTGGAGGTGGTAGCACGGTCCTCGGGCTGGACCCGTTACTGCTGCTGATCGTCATTGACGTATCCGCCGTCGGGTCGGTCGTCTGGTGACGCTGACTCTCGGAGGCCGTGTGGCCCTCTGAAGGTTCGCTCGATGGGGAAGCGGCTCTGAAAGGGATCGTGACTGAGATCGGGAGTGCGAAGACTGAGACATGACGTATCTGCGAATAACATAGGAAAAACGTAAGTAAAATGCATGCACGGGTAAGTTATGTAAGAATCGGGAATCGAAAAGACCGTGAATTTTTCGACTCAAAAACCGTTAACGATAGAAACTTCTTTCCGTTCTTGCATAATTCATTTTGAACTAGGAATGGTTGATCAAGTCATGCGTAGTTGAAAAAGATAATCATGCAATTGCGGAAAATAATATACTAAAGTTTGAACCCGAAAATGATTTTTTTTATGAAAAGCCTTGGTTATAGTTTTGGTTTTGAAAACTTTTTGAAAATTTTTAAAACCGTTTTCACTATAACCCGTGCTCTGATACCAGGTCTGTCACACCCCGCTAAAGCGGAAACACGAGGTGCGAGAGCAAGATAATCATTTCACGAGTTATACCAAAAGTCAACGGTTCAAGTCATTTAAATTAAAGTTTGAAAAAGTGTCAATGTTCAAAAGATACAACCAAGATTCATAAAGTTTAAGACAACAAATACATAACAAAGTGTTTTAATAAAAATTCCCAAATGACAAAGGTCTTCTCCCGAATTACATTTCATGTAACCAGCTTGTAGCCCGGGCAATGCACTTCATGACTTACGCTTAGTTTCCTGAAACACGAGATAAAGTGTCAAAGTACAAAACGTAGTGAGTGAGTTAAAGTTTATAAGTTTTTGACAAAAGTTCCGACAAAAGTTCCGACAAGTATATATGAGTATAAAGTTTTCTTAAAAGAAAGATAGCGAATAAAGGCGCTTAAAATATATATACTTTAAAAGTAGATCATACACAAATAGATCAAGAGTTGGAAAAGTTCAAGTTGCGTAACAAGACGATAAATGTACGTTGTCATTACCTCAGCGGTGGATTAATCCCCATGTGTAAAACGATAAGTATGTATATGCGTAAATAATAATAACATATGATTTTTGAATTGTATCAACCACTTGGCATAATATAACGTAAGAGTTCACACTAAACCGATTAATTGGTCTGCTCCGCCTTAACCTCGCACTATCGAATAAGTTTATCTGTTCTAGTAATATGTACTCAGGTAGCTAGCCTAAAGTAAGGAGCGACCTCTCCAAAGTATCAATACCCATAATTACCAACGGCTATTGCTAATAGTGTGTAATGTTATGTACTAAAAACGGGGCATATGTAATTTTTGTCTAAAAACTAATAGTAAGCACTTGCGGCGTTTATATTCTCATCAAGGGTTTCCACAAAATACAATCAAACAATCATAGTCTAGTCAAGTGCCGAAAGGGGGCAAGCCATAATGTCAAAATGTCAAAGAATGCCGAACGAGGCAATAAAAATAGTTTTACGCATATAGTCAAAATGTCAAATAGTTCATAAATGTTCATAGTTCATAAAAAGTCATAGTTCATAAGAGACATTGTACATAAAAGATATAGTTCATAAACGGTTTAGATCTCATGTTTCCCCCAAAAAGAGTACTGAAAAATACCAAAAGTAGAGGGGTGTAACTCACGGGTTGCGAAGATAAAGAACTCGGAAAACGGTCGGAAGAGAGAGCCGGGAATCACGGAAAGCCTAAGAATACCAAGATTGTTCAAGTGTTATGTTTACATTATGTTATTATATATAATATATAATAGATAAATTTTAGTTAAACTTTAAGTGTCAAGGTCTAATTTGTCCAAAAATAGTCCGAAACGGTTATCGTTATGTTTTAGTCCAAAAGTCCACAGTTAACGTTCTTATTATTATGATACACACATTTTGGTCGCTGAAGTGGTTTGGATTTTCTAACGAAATTTGGGCAGCGCTTCCGGGCCCAAATTTCATATCCAAAATCCAAATTCACTTTCCCGCTCACAAAATACATATATCACCCATAAACTAATTTAGATATGTCTAAAAAGCATAATAAGTGCAATACAAGTCACCAAAATAATTATTTTTATCAACCTCAGTCCCAAAATACTAGTTACGAAAAATCAGCGGTGTAAATAAGTTCAAAACTTCCAAACGACAACATTTCGGGAAAATAAGCAGCCTTGTGCGTCGTCCTGGACCTTAGGAATGACGCACAGAAGACATAAATATCCCGTTGCGTCGTCCTTGCTCTAAGGAACGGCGCACAGGTCTGGTCAGTTTCACATTTCGTGTTTTTCTTGCAAAAACGTTTAATCCAACCATAGATTTCGACATGCAAACAGTGAATACTTCATAAAACATCATTTTTACAATTTCTAAACCATTTTTAACCATAAAACTATAGATCTAAATGTTATTTCGGTTAAAAATTGTTTTTGGCCATAAAATGTCAGAAATCTTTATAAAAACTTGTTTTTATGGTTTAGATCTTACATGCAAGTTGTAAAAACAGTAAATAAAGATAATGAAAAGGTTTCTACCGGATGAAAATGGATGGATGATGTTTTAGACGAGATTTGAGCTCCAAAATGGTAGAAAAAGCTTTGAAACCGAAAAGACATTGATCCTTCTTGTTTGCCTTGATGTTTAAACGATTTTTGTGGTTGATTTTGATGGATTAGTGGCTGGAAATCTCTGTAAATGGTGATGTTCTTGAGAGGATTTTAGTGTGTGTGTGTGCTTTATGTTTTTGTAAATAAAAAAATGAAAAGGAAAATAAGAAAAATAGTAATGGTTGCTTTGGGACTGTTATTGGAAGTAAATGGGAAGTCAAATCCCGTTTTTGATTCGTTGGGTGGTTTACAAAAACGAGACATGCAAAAATTCAAATCCAGGACGTGGCACAAAGGGGGTGTGCGTCGTCCTAGACCATTTTTGTAAATTTTTTTTCTGATTTTTTGTTTTTGCGTTTTGTTTCGTTGGACCTTTTCGTTAACTAAAAGTTCTTAATTATGATACGTTATGAACTTAGGAAAGTTCCATAGGTGTTTTCTTGGTATTAGGACTTACATAAATTGATTCCGAACGTGATTCCGACACTGACGCGTTTCCGGTAAATGTACGATAAAAGACAATGACGGACAGTTTAGAGACATAGAGTGTAAAATGCACCTGAAATTTGACGGTTGTCACACCACAAAGCCTCCGAGAGTCAGCGTCACCAGACCACCGACCCGACGGAGGATACCTCGATGGCGATCTCCAGCATTATTGGGTCCAGCCCGAGGACTGTGCTTCCACCTCCGCCACCGCAGTACCAAGGGCCCCGCACGAGGTTGACTCCGCGTAAGCAGGTCATCCTCCCTACACGTCTGCCGGATCGGATGGACGGACAGCAGCCCGGTCCATCCCGACCCGCTCCTCCTCAGTCCTTCGTGGACCCGTATGACCCGACCATGCGTACCCCAGTCATGGAACGCTACGCATGGGAGCGTCAGTTCATTGAGGAGAGGCGACGTGCCTCGGAGGTCGGACCCTCCAGGCCTATGATGCCGCCTACCTTTCAGCCTCCCCCCACCAGCCGCATTCCTCCACCTGCACCGCGAGGTTAGGGGACTTTCAGGGAGGCCCAACAGCAGGGTCTTCTCCTTTGTGAGGTCTCCGACGCCGCACACCGACTGTCGAAACAGTCGATGCGAGTCATTGCATCGGCTCAGGCCACAGCACGGACCGTGCAGCGCCTCGTTGGGGCATGTCTGGTCATGGGGACCGTGATGGCGGTCATTGTCGACAAGATGTTTCTCGAGAGGCGCCGCTAGTCATTTCTTTATGTATTGTACTAAGCTAAGTCGTAATTTTCCATTGTACACGACTTAAGCTATTTTATCTATTTATATCCATTGTATTGTACTTGTATTTCATTTTCCCTATTTCGAACCATGAATCCAACTTTATTATTAATTAATGGAGATTTCTATCTTTATGAACTTGTCGTTGTCGTGTGAACCTTTACATTATTGTTGAACTATTATTATCTCTTGAATCGTTATCGTGCGTGTGCTGTTGTTCTTCCATATTACTCTTGCGTTATCATTGTCATTGTTCATTGAAATAAATTCTTGTCGCATTCTATACGTGCGTTCTAAATTGGATCTTTCTTGTTGTTGTAGAATCATGCCTCTTAAGCGCTCCAACACTAGTTTGATTGCCGAGTAAGTTGCTACTCAGTTGAATCCAGCTATGCCTAATATGATCGCCTAGATCACGGCAGGAATCAACAACAACATCAACAACAACCAGACCCAAAACCAAAACCAGAATCAGAACAATAACCATAACCAGAACCAGAACAACAACAATCAGAACCAGCACCAAAACCCAAACCCTCCTGCTTGTAACTACAAGAGCTTCATTGCTTGTAAGCCAAAGGAGTTTCACAGCACGACTGGTGCTGTAGGACTACTTTAATGGTTCGAGAGTATCGAATCAGTCCTGCACATCTACCGGTGTGCTGAAGCCAACAGAGTGGAGTACGCCTCCTGCGTGTTCCACAGCAGAGCCTTATCGTGGTGGAACAATGTGTTCCAAACCCGAGGGCGTGAAACTGCCTATGCTCTTTCGTGGAATGCCTTCAAGAACCTGTTGATCGAAGAGTACTGCCCAAGAGGGGAAATCAAGAAACTCGAGGCAGAGCTTTGGGACCACAAGATGATCGGCAACGACATCGAAGGGTACACTACCCGGTTCCATGAGCTCGCCCAGCTAGTCCCAAGGTTAGTGACCCCTGAGGAAAACCGGATCGACCTTTACATCTTCGGTCTTGTTTCGGAAATACGAGGCATGGTTATCTCTTCCGAGCCCCAGACGCTTCAGAGCGCAATCATCTTAGCTCACAGACACACCAGCAATATCCTCACCGCTCCTGCATCCTCCAAGAAGGAGTCGGGTGAGAATCGGAAATCGGAGCAGACCCCGAGGAGAAGCGACAGAAACAAGAAATCCAAGACCACCCGTAATTTTGCTATGACTGCTACACCTGCACCTGCACCACCTACTGGACCCCGGAGTTACACTGGGCCACACCCCAAATGTGACAAGTGTCGTTACCACCACACCGGTAACTGCCCGAGATGTTACATTTACAAGAAGGTGTGGCATTTTACCAGGTACTGCCAAGACAAGACGATCAACCAGGGTCAGAAGCCGACGTGCTTCGAGTGCGGGAGCGACAAACATCTTCGGAACACCTGCCCTAGACTCCAAAATGCCCAACCAAACCAAGGACGTGCCTTTGCACTCACAGCAGAGGAAGCTTGTCAGGACCCGGACGCGGTTACGAGTACGTTTTCTATCAATGACCACTATGCCTCTGTACTATTCGATTCAGGAGCTGAAAGAAGCTTTATTTCCTTAGAATTTAGACCCCTCATTAACATAGGATCTAAAATTCTTAAGGATAGCTTTACTATCGAATATGATAACGGCCAAGAGTTCGAATCCAAGGATATAATTTTAGGATGTTCTATATGCCTATCCGACAAAACTTTCCCCATCGATTTAATTCCTATCGAGCTGAAAAGCTTTAACGTTATCGTCGGAATGGAGTGGTTATCTCGTTTTCGAGCCGAGATAGTCTGTTTCGACAAACTCATCTGTATTCTTCTCTCAGACGGTGAGACTCTTGTTGTTCAGGGAGACAAACCTGGACGACAACTCCGTATCTTCTCTATCGTTAAAATGCGCATATACCTCAAAAAGGATTGCGACGCATTCCTTGCGCATGTCGTTGAACGAAAACCCAAAGAAAACCGAGTCCAAGACATTCCAGTAGTCAAGGACCACCCAGAAGTCTTTCCAGAGGATTTACCTGGGCTACCGCCGCATCGGCAAGTGGAATTCCGAATAGACCTCGTTCCTGGCGCAACACCGGTTGCCAAGACACCATATCGTCTAGCACCACACGAAATGCAAGAACTGTAAAAACAGCTGCAAGAACTTCTAGATCATGGTCTTATTCGTCCAAACTCGTCCCCCTGGGGAGCCCCAATCCTCTTTGTCAAAAAGAAAGACGGATCCTTCCGTGTGTGTATCGACTATCGTGAACTGAACAAGCTGACCGTCAAGAACCGATACCCACTCTCGAGGATCGATGATCTGTTCGACCAGTTGCAGGGTGTAACTTATTTCTCTAAAATCGACCTCCGCTCGGGTCATCACCAGGTTCATGTCAGTGAAACTGACATTCCTAAAACTGCCTTTCGAACTCGATACGGACATTACGAATTCCTCGGCATGCCGTTTGGTCTAACCAACGCACCAGTAGTGTTCATGGACCTAATGAACAGAGTGTGTAGGCTATATCTAGACAAATTAGTAATCGTGTTCATAGACGACATTCTTATATACTCACGAAACAAGGAAGATCATGTGAAACACCTAAAGCTCATCTTAGAACTCCTCAGATATCAAAAACTGTACGCCAAATTCTCGAAGTGCGAATTTTGGCTCCGGGAAGTACATTTCCTTGGTCATGTGGTCAACCAAGAGGGATTTTATGTAGACCCGGCTAAGATCGAAGCGATCGAGAAATGGCAAGCCCCGACGACTCCTACGGAGATTCGACAATTCCTAGGGTTGGATGGCTACTATCGAAGGTTCATCGAGAATTTCTCGAAGATCGCTAAGCCTCTCACCGAGCTCACTCAGAAAGACAACGACTTCATTTGGGGAAACGAACAGGACGAATCCTTCCAGAAACTTAAACACCAGCTTTGTCACGCACCAATCCTGTCCCTACCGGAGGGCACGGATAACTTTGAAGTGTTTTGCGATGCGTCTCATCAAGGACTTGGGTGTGTCCTAATGCAGAAAGACAAAGTCATCGCATACGCTTCAAGGCAGCTTAAGGTGCACGAGCAGAATTACACGACCACGACTTAGAGCTGGGAGTCGTCGTGTTCGCTTTAAAAATCTGGAGGCACTACCTATATGGTACTAAGTGCACGGTTTTCACGGATCATAAAAGCCTTCAGCACATTCTTGATCGGAAAATGCTTAACATGAGGCAACGCAGATGGATCGAGCTGCTAAGCAACTACGATTGCGAGATCAAATACCACCCAGGTAAAGCAAACGTAGTAGCAGATGCCTTGAGTCGGAAGGAAAGGGTAAAACCATCTCGAATTAGAGCATTAAGTATTCAGATTCAGACAAATCTTCAAACGCAAATCGTCGGAGCTCAGCGAGAAGCGTTGAAACCCGAGAACATTAAGGACGAAACCCTACACAACCACGAGAAAGATTTTGAACTCAAATCAGACGGTATCCACTACTTCAAGGGTCGAGGATGGATTCCGAAATCCGATGATCTTCGGAAACTCATTCTGGACGAGGGCCACCGGTCCCGATACTCTATTCATCCTGGATCCGACAAGTTGTATAAGTATCTCCGGGAATATTATTGGTGGCCGGGCATGAAGAAGGATATGACCTTGTATGTAGCTAAGTGCCTTACTTGCTCAAAGGTCATGGCGGAATACCAGAAGCCCTCAGGTCAACTTCAGCAACCGGAGATTCTCATGTGGAAGTGGGACCAAATCTCCATGGACTTCATCACAAAGTTGCCCCGTACGGCAAGGGGTAACGACACGATTTGGGTCATCGTGGGCCGTTTGACGAAATCCGCTCATTTCCTACCAGTACGAGAAAACCACTCGATGTAGAAATTCGCTCAGATATACATCAACGAGATCGTCTCCCGTCACGAAACACCTCTCTCCATCATCTCCGACAGTGATAGTCGATTTACGTCCCGTTTTTGGAACGCCCTTCAGAATCGCTAGGGACGCGACTAGACCTCAGCACGACATACCATCCTCAGACCGATGGTCAGAGTGAAAGGACGATCCAAACGCTTGAAGATATGCTGAGAGCGTGTGTAGTTGACTTCGGAGGGAGTTGAGGCGCTCACCTCCCTTTGGTCGAGTTCTCTTATAACAACAGCTACCATGCCAGCATCAAGTGCGCACCGTTCGAGGTCTTATATGGACGCAAGTGTCGGTCACCGCTTTGTTGGCTAGAGGCTGGCGATCGACAACTTACGAGGCTCGACATCGTCCAGGAGACCAGACAAGATCACCACTATCCGTGAAAGACTGAAAACATCTCGTACCCGACAGAAGAGCTACGCAGACAACCGAAGAAAACCCCTCGAGTTCAAAGTTGGCGATAGAGTGCTTTTCAAGATATCGTCATGGAAGGGGGTAGTCCGCTTCGGAGAGCGCGGAAAACTAAGCCCAAGGTACACCGGTCCATTCGAAGTCATAGAGCGTATCAGTCTAGTTGCTTATCGTCTTCAACTCCCCCAGACTCTCTCGAGCGTTCATTATGTCTTCCATGTCTCACACTTGTAAAAGTGCCTATCTGATGAGACCATCGTCATCTCTCTCGACGAGGTCAGGATCGATAACAAACTCAATTTCATTGAAGAAGCGCTTGAGGTTGTTGATCGAGAGGTCAAACAACTCAGGCAAAGTCGTGTTCCTATTGTCAAGGTTCGGTGGAATTCCCGACGTGGTCACGAATTCACGTGGGAACGTGAGGACCAAATCCGTCAGAAGTATCCACATATGTTCGAGAATGCCCTTCAGAAATCGCTCGGGACGCGACTAGACCTTAGCACCGCATACCATCCGCAGACCGATGGGCAGAGTGAAAGGACGATCCAAACGCTCGAAGATATGCTGAGACGGTGTGTAGTTGACTTCGTAGGAAGTTGGGACGCTCACCTCCCTTTGATCGAGTTTTCCTATAACAACAGCTATCACGCTAGCATCAAGTCTGCACCGTTCGAGGCCTTATATGGACGCAAGTGTCGGTCACCTCTTTGTTGGCTAGAAGCTGGCGATCGACAACTTACGAGGCTCGACATCGTCCAGGAGACCATCGACAAGATCACCACCATCATGGAAAGGCTGAATACATCAAGTACCCGACAGAAGAGGTACGCCGACAACCGGACGAAACCCCTCGAGTTCCAAGTTGGCGATAGAGTGCTCCTCAAGATAACGTCATGGAAGGGGGTAATCCGCTTCGGGAAGCGCGGAAAGCTAAGCCCAAGGTACACCGGCCCATTCGAGGTTAAAGAACGAATCGGTCTAGTTGCTTATCGTCTCCAACTCCCTCAGACTCTTTCGAACGTTCATAACGTACTCGCACTTGAAAAAGTGCCAATCTGATGAGACCATCGTCATTCCGCTCGACGAGGTCCAGATCGATAACAAACTCAACTTCATTGAAGAACCGCTTGAGGTTGTGGATCGCGAGGTCAAACAACTCTGGAAAAGTCGTGTTCCTATTGTCAAAGTTCGGTGGAATTCCCGACGTGGTCATGAATTCACGTGGGAACGTGAGGACCAAATCCGTTAGAAGTATCCACATATATTCGAGAACGCTTCTTCATGATGGGACGAACTAAATTTTGGGACAAAATTTTTTTCAACCCGGGGAGAATGTGACAACCGTCCAAATTTCAGGTGAAATTCGTATTCTATATCTCTTATATTGTCTGTCGTTATCTTTAACTGTACTTTATCGGAAACGCGTCAGTGTCGGAATCAATTTATATAAGTCCTAATACCAAGAAAACACCTAAGGAACCTTCCTAAGTTCATAACGTACCAAAATCAAAAACTTTCAGTTAACAAAAAGGTCAAACGAAACAAAACGCAAAAACGAAAAATCAGTAAAATACTTAAAAGGGGTCAGGACGCCGCACAAGGTGACCATGTGCGAGGTCCTGAACGTGCAGATTCAAATATTTTGAGTTTTAAAGCTTTTCTCGTTTTTATACAAAATTAAACCAATCAAGCTCGGTTTAGACCACTTATTACTGCCATGTATCAGTCCCAAGACCCATTATCCTTACTCTTTACCATTTTCTTTTCATTTTCATTTATCTAAAACAAAAACACACATACACAAACTTTCCTCTCCATTTCTCTCTAAAAAACATCACAAAACCAGTAACTTCCTGTCACACCCCGCTAAAGCGGAAACACGAGATGTGATGAGCAAAGATATCATTACACGAGTTATAATTAGAAACATACGGTTTCAAGTCATTAAGATAGAAAATTTGAGTTTACAAGATGAAATAACCAAGTATTTAACGAGTTGCATAACAAAAGTACATAATTAAGCGTTTAACAAATTCCTAAAATGATAAAATAGGTCTTTTCCCAATTCTTGATTTCACGTGACATGTCTGACCCATCCACAGAATGCACTTCGTGTCTTACATTTGGTTTCCTGAAAACATGAGATAAAGTGTCAAACTACAAAAGTAGCGAGTGAGTTACAGTTTTCTAGTCCTCGACTAAAAAGGTTTAAGTTAAATATATCAATACTTAATAGTTTTGATAAGTAGAATAATACTTAAAGAATAGTTTCCATCCATAAAAGTTGCTCAAAAGGTAGTTCGATCCATAAAAGTTGCTCAAAAGATAGTCCGATCCATAAAAGTTGTTCAAAAGATAGTTCGATCCATAAAAGTTGTTCAAAACATAGTTCGATCCATAAAAGTTGTTCAAAAGATAGTTCGATCCATAAAAGTTGTTCAAAAGATAGTTCGATCTATAAAAGTTGTTCAAAAGATAGTTCGATCCATAAAAGTTGTTTAAAAGATAGTTGCGGAGATCGTATATCCATATACGCGCAAGATAAGTAAACTATTGATTGAAATCATGTATAACGACTACTTGGCATAATATAACTTAAGTGTTCACACTAAATCGAATTACCAACCGTGAGGCCCCTTACCCCGACTACTTACGGGGAGTCATGTCTGATCAAGTAATATGTACTTAAGCTGCCGCCTAAGCAAGGAACGGTTATTTCCTAAGTATCGGTACCCATAATTACTAAACGGCTTAACAAAGCTAATAGTGTGTATTGCAAGATGGGCACTAATGTTTCATTTTTCAAACTAGTAGTAGTCACTTATGGTTAGTTATATCCCTCAAGAGTCACGTTAGTTATACGATCAATCAAAGTTCATACGAGTGCCGAGTGTGGCATTAAATAAATTTCATACGGTGCCGAGTGTGGCGAAAGTACTAAATTTATAACAGATTTGAACCAATAAGCCGAAAAAGGGTGGCAAGCCATTTAGTTTTGTATGCCAAATGGGCAAATAAAACTGTTTTCACATGTAAGTTCCACAAAACGTTCAATAAGAGTTCAATAGTAATAAAACGTTCAAAGAGTTCATAATAGTTCCAAGAGTTCATATCAGTTCCAAAGTTCATAATAGTTCCAAAGTTCATTTAGATCTCATGTTTCCCCCAAAAGTGGGGTTGTAACTCACGGATTGCGAAGAGTACGAGACGAGTGCGAAAAGCGGTCGGAAATGAGAGCCGGGAATCACGGAACGCCTAAGGATACCAAGATTGTTCAAGTATTATAATTATATTAAGTTATTATACATAATATATAATAGATGAAATTTTTGTTAAACTTTAATTGTCAAGGTTAATATTGTTCCAAAAATGGTCTGAAGCGGTTAACGTTATATTTAGTCCGAAAAGTCCAAAGTTAATATTATTATTATTATTATTATGATAGACATGTTTTGGTTGCTGGAGTGGTTTAGGACTTCTAACGAAATTTGGGAAGCGCTTCTGCGCCCAAATTTCATGTCCAAAACCTAAAGTCACTTCCCGCTCACAAAACACATATATATACATAATCTTATTTAAACAAATTCATTTTATTGTAAAATAGTCCAATACATGTCACCAATATAAACATTTTACTCATCTCAGTCCCATAATGTCAATAACGGAAATCCAGAACACGCACATAAGTTTTAAACGACCAAAACAACGATTTTCGGGAAGGACAGCAGGCCGGTGCTGCGCACTGGGCAATAGGTGCTGCGCACCACCTGCTGTCTTTTTCCCGTTTTAGGTTTTTCTTGCCCAAAATGATTTGTTACCCAAAGATTTCGAAATGCAATCAGTAGATACTTCATAATATAGTATTTTTACAGTTTCTAAACAACTTTTATCCACAAAAAACATAGATCTAAGTATTATTTAGTTAAAAATCGTTTTTGTATAGAAAGAGTTATAAATCTTTATAAAAACTCATTTTTGTGCCATGGATCATCCATGCAATTGGTAAAATCAGTAAATAAAGTAAAATGAAGGATTTCTACCGGATGGAATGGCTTGGATGATGTTTTAGAAGTGTTTTGATCTCCAAAAATGGTGAAATTGCTTTGAAACCGAAATAACTTTGATCCCCTTGCTTCCTCTTGATGTTAGAATGTTTTTAGATGGTGATTTTAGTGGATTAAGTGGCTGTAACTTCTGGTTTTTGTGACGGTTTTAGAGAGAAGCTACAGAGAAGATGGAGAAAATATGTGTGTGTAGGTGTTTTGTGTTTATAAAATGAAAAATGAATAAAAAGAAAATGATTAAAGTAACAATAGGGGGGTCTTGGGATAGTGGGAAATACAGTAATAATGATTAAAAATCAGGTATAATTGATTTGGTTTTTATAAAACCGAGGTAAGAAACAAAACTTGAAAATTTTTGTTATTTCACGTCCAGTGCGTCGCACTGGTGCTCTGTGCGGCGCACTGGTCAGTTTTCAGTATTTTTCTGATTTTTTGTTTTTACGTTTTGCTTCGTTGGACCTTTTCGTTAACTCAAAGTTCTTAATTATGATGTGTTATGAACTTAGGAAAGTTCATTAGGTGTTTTCTTGGTATTAGGACTTATATAATTCGATTCCGGGAGTGATTCTGACACCGTCACGTTTCTGGTAAATGTACAGATAAAGACAATGACAGACAATATGAGAGACATAGAGTATAAAATGCATCTGAATTTGGACGGTTGTCACATTCTCCCCGGGTTGAATGAAATTTCGTCCCGAAATTTAGTTCGTCCCATTATGAAGAAGTGATCCCGAACAGATGTGGATACTTCTGACGGATTTGGTCCTCACGTTCCCACGTGAATTCGTGACCACGTCGGGATTTCCACCGAACTTTGACAATAGGAACACGACTTTGTCTGAGTTGTTTGACCTCTCGGTCAACAACCTCAAGCGTTCCTTCAATGAAATTGAGTTTGTTATCGATCTTGACCTCGTCGAGGGGGATGACAATGGTCTCGTCAGACAAGCACTTTTTCAAGTACGGGACATGGAAGACATTATGAACGTTCGACAGAGTCTGGGGGAGTTGAAGACGATAAGCAACTGGACCGATTCGCTCTATGACCTCAAATGGACCGGTGTACCTTAGGCTTAGTTTGCCGCGCTTCCCGGAGCGGACTACCCCCTTCCATGGCGATATCTTGAGAAGCACTCTATCGCCAACTTGCAACTCGAGGGGTTTTTCTCCGGTTGTCTGCGTAGCTCTTCTGCCGGGTACGGGATGCTTTCAGTCCTTCCCGATTGGTAGCGATCTTGTCGATGGTTTCCTGGATGATATCGAGCCTTGTGAGTTGTCGATCGCCAGCTTCTAACCAACAAAGCGGTGGCTGACACTTACGTCCGTGTAGGGCCTCGAATGGTGAACACTTGACGCTAGCCTGGTAGCTGTTGATATTAAACAACTCGACCAAGGGGAGGCGAGCGTCCCAACTTCCTCCGAAGTCAACTACGCATGCTCTTAGCATATCCTCAAGCGTTTGGATCATCCGTTCACCCTGACCATCGGTCTGGGGTTGGTAAGCGGTGCTGAGGTCTAGTCGCGTCCCGAGCGGTTTCTGAAGGGCATTCAAAAAGAGGGACGTGAATCAACCATCCCTGTCGGAAATAATGGTGAGAGGTGTTCCGTGACGAGAGACGATTTCGTTGATGTAGATCTGAGCGAACTGCTCCATCTAGTGGTTTTCACGTACCGGTAGAAAGTGTGCAGACTTCGCCAATCGATCCTCAATCATCCAAATCATATCGTTACCTCCTGTCGTACGAGGCAGTTTGGTGACGAAGTCAATGGAGATTTGTTCCCATTTCCACAGGGGATCTCCGGCGGTTGCGGTAGGCCTGATGGTTTCAGATATTCTTCTTCGTGTCTGGCCACCAATAATATTCCCGGGGTCTTTGTACAATTGTCGGATTCTGGGTGGATGGAAGATCTGGAACGGTGGCCCTTGACTAAAATAAGTTTTCGAAGGTTTTCGGATCTCGGAACCTACGCTCGGTTCTCGAAGTAGTGGATTCCGTCCGGATTGAGCTCGAATTTCCTCACGGGGTTCTGTAGTGTCTTGTCCTTAAGGTTATCGGGTTTCAATGCTTCGCTTTGAGCTCTAGCGATTCCAATTTGAGCTTCTGAAATGGTTCCTTCTGTTCTTTGCCCCAAAGGGAACTGCATATTTCGGAGTGACTTCGGTCAATGGCTTAGCGATCCTTGAGAAATTTTGAATGAGTCTTCGTTAGTGGCTCGCCCATCCTAGGAATTTTTGGATTTCCGTAGGGGACGTTGGGGCTTGCTATTTCTCAATCACTTTGATTTTGGCTGGGTCTTCGTGAATTCCCTCCTAATTGATCGCATGACTAAGGGAATGTACTTCCCGGAGTCAGAATTTACATCTCGGGGGTTTCACGTACCACTTCTGATCCCTAAAGAGTTCTAGAATGAGTTCCAAGTGTTTCGTGTGGTCTTGATTATCCCGTGAATGGATGAAGGTGTCGTTTATGAATGTGATTACGAATTTGTCCAGATATGGTCTGCACACCTGGTTCGTCTAATCCATGAACACTGACGGTGTGTTGGTCAAACCGCATGGCATAACGAGATATTTGTAATGCCCGCAGCAAGTTTGGAAGGAGGTTTCAGAAGTGATTGTTTTACCGACTTGAACTAGATTAACCGTGGACGGAGATCGATCCTTAAGATGTAAGTTTCACCCTGCAATTGATCGAATAGGTCGTCAATTCGAGGGAGAGGGTATCGGTTCTTGACGGTCAGCTTGTTAGGTTCAGGATAATTGATGCACATACGGAAGGATCCGTCTTTCTTTTTAACAAAGGGGATTGGGGCCCTCCAGGGGTAACGAGCTTTGACGAATAAGACCATGATCTAGAAGTCCCTGCAGCTGTTTTGACAGTTCCTGCACTTCGGGTGGTGCTAGAAGATATAGGGTCTTGGCAACCAGTGCTGTGCCAGGAACAAGGTCTATTCGGAAGTCCACTTGTCGTTGCGGCGGTAGCCCAGGAAAATCCTCAGGAAAGATCTATGGATGATCCTTGACTACGGGAATGTCTTGGACTCGGCTTCCTTTAGGTTCACGTTCGACGACATGAGCAAGGAATGCGTCGTAGTCCTTCTCGAGGTACTTGCGCATTTTTATGGAAGACACGATGCGAAGTTGTCGTCCAGGTTTGTCCTCCTGAACAACGAGAGTTTCACTGTCTGAAAGAGGGATACGAATGGGTTTGTCGAAACAGACGATCTCGGCTCGAAAACGAGACAGCTAGTCCATTCCGACGATAACGTGAAAGCTTGCCAGCTCGATAGGAATTAGATCGATGGGGAAGATTTTTTCAGATAGGCATAATGAACATCCTAAGATTATATCCTTGGCTTCGAACTCTTGACCTTTAGCATATTCGATAGTAAGGCTATCCTTAAGAACTTTAGATCCTAGGTTAATGAGGTGTCTAAATTCTAAGGAAACAAAGCTTCTTTCAGCTCCTTAATCGAATAGTACGGAAGCAAAGTGGTCATTGATAGAAGACGTACCCGTAACCGCGTTCGGGTCCTGCCGAGCTTCCTCGGCTGTGATTGTGAGAGTACTAAAAGTTTTTGTTGTGTGCGCTATGGACAAGTCCCACAAAGGTGTTGATCGCTTCCACACTCGTGGCATAACCACTTCTTGACTTGGTTGTTTGATTTTTCTGGACAGTACTTCGAGAGGTGTCCCGTACTGTGGCATTTATAGCACACCGGGCAGTTTCCAACATGGTGGAAGGGGCAGTTGGGACACTTAGGGAGTGACCCAGTGTAAGTTCGGGGTCCTGGTGTGGGTATCTTGTTGCTGTTGCTCCTTGTTGGTTGATGATGAGCCTTCTTTTTCTTACTCTCCTTTCGCTGTACGGTTGCCGGAGGGAGAAGGAGGTTATTGTTTCTGGAGTGCTCTCCTTCTTCTTGTTTGATTGCTACTGGAAGGAGAAAGGGGATAACGTTTCCGAGGTTTTCGCCTTCCTCCTGTTTAACTGTGGTTGGGAAGAGGTGGAGGTTATTGTCACCGTTGTTCTCCAGGTGGTTTTCGTTGGGGTTATCATCCCAGAAAGTTTTGTTGTTGACCCCAGCGATGATCTGGGCGATCATGTTTGGGAGTGCTTCTTTGAGCTACACGGTAATCTGCTCGGCTAATAGGTCAGTGCGGCTTCTCTTAGGAGGCATGATTCTACAATGGAAATAAGGAAACTAGTTTAGAACGCACGAATAAGGATATGAAATAAGGACATAGAACAATAACGTATATCGGAAAGATAGATAGCGCACGCACGATAAGCGATTAAGGAATGAGAAAAGGATTCAAGCATAATAAACAAGTGAGGGTTAGGAAGGTAGAAATTTCATTCCAGGATAAGAGTGGTTGGTTACGAAGTTCGTAATGTGAAAGGTTCAAATACTAGTACAATACAACATAAAAGAAAATACGAATTAGCTTCAAGTCGTATACATATGGAAAACTATGACTTAAGCTTGCGATACAATACTTAAAATGAAAGAGCCTAACGACGCCTAACAAGGAACATCTTTGCTACGATGACCGCAATTAGGGTCCCCATAATCAAGCAGGCGCTGACGAGACACTGCACCGTCCTCGACGTGGCGACTCGGATTGACTGTTCAGACAGTCGGTGTGCAGCATCAGAGACTTCACACAGAAGAACACCCTGCCATTGGGCCTCTTCGGTGATTCCTCGAAGTTCTCTATGAAGTCGAAGGAACGCTGCCGTTGGGGACGACGATAGTGAAGACGGCATCATCGGTCTAGATGGTACGGCGTTGTCGGGGTGCTGCGTCTGCTGCTCCTGAAACTGACGCTCCCAGTGATATCGATCCATCGTTGGCGCACGCGAAGTTCCAGCGTACGGGTCTACGAACGCCATCGCGGGAGGAGTGGTTCTGGATGAGTCGGGAGTCTGTCCCATCATCCTATCAGGAAGACGACCAGAAAGGACGACCTGCTTACGTGCTGTCATCCGGACACGGGGTCCACGCTGCTGGGGTGGTGTGGAAACTGGCACCGGAGGAGCAGATGGTAGCACGGCCCTCAGGCTGGAGGTACCGTGGCTGCTCGAAAAAGCCACTGAGTCCTCGTCGGTCGGGTCAGTGGTCTCGTGGTGCTGAGCCTTTGGTGCGGAGAAGTCTTCCGAGACTCCTGGCGTGTAGACGGCTTGCGTATGTGAGTGCGACTGTGACCGGGAGTGAGACTGAGATCGGGAGTGCGACGATTGAGATATGTCGGATCTAAGAATAATGAGTTACGTGAGTACAGAGGGGGGAAAATAAGGAAAATGTAAACGACAATGCATGTATGGGTCAGTCACGTGAGAATCGGGAATGGATAAGACCGAGATTTTTTCGACTTGAAAATCGTTTAACGATAGCAATTACTTTCCGTTCTCGCATAATTTATTTTAAACTAGGCGTAGTTGATCAAGTTACGCGTAGTTAAAAGCAAATCATGCAATTGCGAAATTAATCTACTAAATTTTGAAAGCTCGTGAATGATTTTTCCGAAAAAGTCTTGGTTATAGTTTGGTTTGAAAAATTTTGAAAAAAAATTCTTAAAACCGTTTTTTCACTATAACTTGTGCTCTGATAGCAAGTCTGTCACACCCTGCTAAAGCGGAAACACGAGATGTGAAGAGCAAAGATATCATTACACGAGTTATAATTAGAAACATACGGTTTCAAGTCATTAAGATAGAAAATTTGAGTTTACAAGATGAAATAACCAAGTATTTAACGAGTTGCATAACAAAAGTACATAATTAAGCGTTTAACAAATTCCCAAAATGATAAAATAGGTATTTTCCCAATTCTTGATTTCACGTTAAATGCCTGACCCATCCACAGAATGCACTTCGTGTCTTGCATTTGGTTTCCTGAAAACATGAGATAAAGTGTCAAACTACAAAAGTAGCGAGTGAGTTACAGTTTTCTAGTCCTCGACTAAAAAGGTTTAAGTTAAGTATATCAATACTTAATAGTTTTGATAAGTAGAACAATACTTAAAGAATAGTTTCGATCCATAAAAGTTGCTCAAAAGGTAGTTCGATCCATAAAAGTTGCTCAAAAGATAGTCCGATCCATAAAAGTTGTTCAAAAGATAGTTCGATCCATAATAGTTGTTCAAAAGATAGTTCGATCCATAAAAGTTGTTCAAAAGATAGTTCGATCCATAAAAGTTGTTCAAAAGATAGTTCGATCCATAAAAGTTGTTTAAAAGATAGTTGCGGAGATCGTATATCCATATACGTGCAAGATAAGTAAACTATTGATTTAAATCATGTATAACGACTACTTGGCATAATATAACTTAAGTGTTCACACTAAACCGAATTACCAACCGTGAGGCCCCTTACCCCGACTACTTACGGGGAGTCATGTCTGATCAAGTAATATGTACTTAAGGTGCCGCCTAAGCAAGGAACGGTTATTTCCTAAGTATCGATACCCATAATTACTAAACGGCTTAACAAAGCTAATAGTGTGTATTGCGAGATGGGCACTAATGTTTCATTTTTCAAACTAGTAGTAGTCACTTATGGTTAGTTATATCCCTCAAGAGTCACGTTAGTTATATGATCAATCAAAGTTCATACGAGTGCCGAGTGTGGCATTAAATAAATTTCATACGGTGCCGAGTGTGGCGAAAGTACTAAATTTATAACAGATTTGAACCAATAAGCCGAAAAAGGGTGGCAAGCCATTTAGTTTTGTATGCCAAACGGGCAAATAAAACTGTTTTCACATGTAAGTTCCACAAAACGTTCAATAAGAGTTCAATAGTAATAAAACGTTCCAATAGTTCATAATAGTTCCAAGAGTTCATATCAGTTCCAAAGTTCATAATAGTTCGAAAGTTCATTTAGATCTCATGTTTCCCCCAAAAATTATTTGAAAACAGTAAATAAAGTGGGGTTGTAACTCACAGATTGCGAAGAGTACGAGACGAGTGCGAAAAGCGTTCGGAAATGAGAGCCGGGAATCACGAAACGCCTAAGGATACCAAGATTGTTCAAGTATTATTATTATATTAAGTTATTATACATAATATATAATAGATGAAATTTTTGTTAAACTTTAAGTGTCAAGGTTAATATTGTTCCAAAAATGGTCTGAAGCGGTTAACGTTATATTTAGTCCGAAAAGTCCAAAGTTAATATTATTATTATTATTATGATAGACATGTTTTGGTTGCTGGAGTGGTTTAGGACTTCTAACGAAATTTGGGCAGCGCTTCCGCGCCCAAATTTCATGTCCAAAACCTAAAATCACTTCCCGCTCACAAAACACATATATATACATAATCTTATTTAAACAAATTCATTTTATTGTAAAATAGTCCAATACATGTCACCAATATAAACATTTTACTCATCTCAGTCCCATAATGTCAATAACGGAAATCCAGAACACGCACATAAGTTTTAAACAACCAAAACGACGATTTTCGGGAAGGACAGCAGGCCGGTGCTGCGCACTGGGCAATAGGTGTTGCGCACCACCTGCTGTCTTTTTCCCGTTTTATGTTTTTCTTGCCCAAAATGATTTGTTACCCAAAGATTTCGACATGCAATCAGTAGATACTTCATAATATAGTATTTTTACAGTTTCTAAACAACTTTTATCCACAAAAAACATAGATCTAAGTATTATTTAGTTAAAAATCGTTTTTGTATAGAAAGAGTTATAAATCTTTATAAAAACTCATTTTTGTGCCATGGATCATCCATGCAATTGGTAAAATCAGTAAATAAAGTAAAATGAAGGATTTCTACGGGATGGAATGGCTTGGATGATGTTTTAGAAGTGTTTTGAGCTCCGAAAATGGTGAAATTGCTTTAAACCGAAATAAATTTGATCCCCTTGCTTCCTCTTGATGTTAGAATGTTTTTAGATGGTGATTTTAGTGGATTAAGTGGCTGTAACTTCTGGTTTTTGTGATGGTCTTAGAGAGAAGCTAGAGAGAAGATGGAGAAAATATGTGTGTGTAGGTGTTTTGTGTTTATAAAATGAAAAATGAATAAAAAGAAAATGATTAAAGTAACAATAGGGGGGTCTTGTGATAGTGGGAAATACAGTAATAATGATTAAAAATCGGGTATAATTGATTTGGTTTTTATAAAACCGAGGTAAGAAACAAAACTTGAAAATTTTTGTTATTTCACGTCCAGTGCGTCGCACTGGTGCTCTGTGCGGCGCACTGGTCAGTTTTCAGTATTTTTCTGATTTTTAGTTTTTACGTTTTGCTTCGTTGGACCTTTTCGTTAACTCAAAGTTCTTAATTATGATGTGTTATGAACTTAGGAAAGTTCATTAGGTGTTTTCTTGGTATTAGGTGTGACAACCGTCTTATTTCTGGTGAAAATCGCATTCTCTATCTTTGAGTTAAACTCGAATTGATCTTTTATTACTTGTCTCGTAAGCTCGGGTGTGTCGGAATCGAAATCGGAATCACTTTAAATGAATCCTAATACCAAGTAAACACTTAGTGAACTTGTCTAAGTTCCTATCTAAAATAACCGGAAACTTTCAACTAACGAAAGCACTTAACAATGGAACAAACGAAAAACGAACAAGGCTGAAACAAGCCCGAATGCGCCGCCTGTTGTCCCAATGGCGCCGCATTCGGGGCCAGTTCAGCTAAGTTTGTGTTTTTGTAAAATTTAACTAAACGGACCAAAACTTAAACCAACGACTTGGTCCAGGTTATTTGAGTCCAAGGCCTTCTTTAAAGGTCCAGTAACACCAATAAAACTCACACAAACACACACCATTACAAACACACCCAATCACACTCATTTTCTAAGCTCACTATCTCCGTTTTGCATTTCTCTCAAGAACTCATACACACTCCAACATTTCCAGGGATTTATACTTCAAAAATACAGAAACATAACCACATTAAACACCTACAAATCGTTTATAAACAAGAAGGAAGAAAGGAGCTTTCACCTAGTTGGGTTAAAATCGATTTCTAGCATTTTGGGTCAAAAATCACCAAGAGAATACTTCAACCTTCTTCAAATCACAATCTATTCGGTATAAATCTTTCAAACATTCTGTTTTTACAATATACACTCTTTGCATGTACGATCTAACAACTAAAAACGAGTTTTCATGATGATTTATGACCATTTATGAACAAAAACGGGTTTATATAAAATGGATGATTAGATCCATCAATTTGTGGTTAAAAACTCAATATAAACTGTAAAACATCAAGTATTTGGATGTATCTATGGTTGCATGTCGAAATCCACCACCAAAATAGCATTTTTAGCATAAAAACGATTTTTGGGCATAAACCTGACAGGGGAATGCGGCGCCATTCCTATGAATGCGGCGCCATTCCTATGAATGCGGCGCCATTCCTATGAATGCGGCGCATTCCTAGTCAGATCAGATGGCAGAATTTTGTTTATTTTGCAATTTTCGGTATAAGACGTGATCTTGAGCTTATTTCTTCAAACCGAGTCAAATAACCTGTAAAGAGCTAAACTTACATGCAAAGGGACTAATTGAACAAGTTTTCATCATTTTATGTTTGGTATAAATATATGAATTTGGTTATAAAAAAATTGTTAAGCGGGAAAGTGTTAAAGTGGACTTAATGATTTTGGCGCGGAAGCGCTGCCCGATTTTCGGTAGACCAAAAACCAACACTTATAATAAAAGCATTTCGTTGACTAACAAAGTTATAAACATTGGTACTTATTAAATCTTGGTATTACCATAGGAGTTTCGTGAATTCCGACCCATTTCGACCCGTTCCGACCGCTCTCTCTCTATTGTGTTATTCTTCGCAAACCGTGAGTTACACCCCTCCTTACTTTTACATTTTAAGTACTCTTTTTGGGGGAAACATGAGATCAAATTCTTTTGTGAACAATATCTTTATGTGAACTATTTTACGTGCTTTAAACTATGTACCACGTATTGTGTTCTATTTTTTTTTTGGAAACTTTTGAACTAATCGAGCCACTTTTCTATCGTTGGAAACTTTGAACTAATTTGAACTACCCTTCCATTTATGGAAACTTTTGAACATTGGAACTCTTTGAACACTGGAACTTTGAGAACTTTCGAACTATTTCAGAACTTGCAACTAATATGCGTAAACAACATCAATTGTTCCGATTGGCTTACTTTAGACTCCCTAGGTTTGCCTCTTTGGATATTTGATTAGACAATGATAGCTTAGTTGTATTTTTGGAGCAAAACCCTAGGTGAGGATATAACGCCGTAAGTACAAACAAACGATTTTTAGAAACGGAACGAACTAGATGCCCCGCAGATTTTCTTGGAACTGAACTCTCACACTATTAACACAAGCCGTTAGCATAGATTATGGGTATCGATACTTAGGAGCGGTCACTCCTTACTTATGGGTAGCAACCTGGGTACATATTGCTAAGTTCTCGCGAACTCGAACTCTAAACTGGAACTAGTGGGCATGAACTTGACCAGAATCGGATTAGTGTGGAAAACTAAATCTTACGTATATTAAGCTTAGTGGTTGGTACAACTCGAAGATCATAGGTCTTTATTTACGCATATACTTTCTTACTGTCTTACACATGTGGATTCATCCACCGCTGAGGTAACGACTACTCTCACTCACCTGTCTTACACATGTGGATTCATCCACCGCTGAGGTAACGACTACTCTCACTCACCTGTCTTACACATGTGGATTTATCCACCGCTGAGGTAATGACTACTTACATCTGCCGTCTTACCCATGTGGATTTATCCACCGCTGAGGTAATGACTACGCACTTTTACCGCTTGCTACGCGACTTGAACTTTTACGAACTTCGAACTTGTCTCGAACTTTTACGAACATTAAACTCTTGAATTGAACTATTACGACAGTATATAAACTACCTTTAAGCGATCGCTTATCCGCTTACTTCTTTTGGAAAACTTGTACTTATATACATACTTGTCGAACTTTTATTTGATACCTTTGGTCAACTTATAAACTGTAACTCACTCACTACGTTTTCGTAGTTGACACTTTATCTCATGTTTCAGGAACTAAGCGTAAGTTATGAAGTGCATTGCTCAGGCGGGTCAAGCCAGATATGTGAAGTGTAATCCGGGAATGAGACCTTTTATCTTTTGGGAATTTTTATTAAAATACTTTATTATGTATTTGTCGTATTAAACTCACGAATCTTGGTTGTATCTTTTGAACTTTTGTACTTTTCCAACTTTAATTTAATGACTTGAACCGTTGACTTTTGGTATAACTTGTGAAATGATTCTTTGCTCTTCACATTCCGTGTTTCCGCTTTAGCGGGGTGTGACAGACTTGGTATCAGAGCACGGGTTATAGTGAAAACGGTTTTAAAAATTTTCAAAAATTTTCGAAACCAAAACTATAACCAAGGCTTTTCAGAAAAATCATTTTCGGGTTCAAACTTTAGTATGTTACCTTCCGCGATTGCATGGTTATCTTTTTCAACTATGCGTGACTTGATCAACCATGCATAGTTCAAAATGCATTATGCAAGAACGGAAAGTCAATGGCTATCGTTAACGGTTTTTGAGTCGAAAAATTCCCGGTCTTATCAATTCCCGATGCTCACATAACTGACCCGTGCATGCGTTTTACTTACGTTTTTCCTATTTTTAGTTTCCCCCGTACTTGTGTAACTCGATATTCGCAGATCCGTCACGTCTTAGTCATCCCGTTCGCGATCACCGTCTCGATCTCAGTCACGATTCCCTCCCGAGCCGTTTCCCCATCGCGCGAACCTTCAAAGGGCCACACGGCCTCCGAAAGTCAGCGTCACCAGACGACCGACCCGACGGAGGATACGTCAATGGCGATCAGCAGCAGTATTGGGTCCAACCCGAGGACTGTACTACCACCTCCTCCACCAGCGCCCGTTGCCGCATCACCGCCGTTCCAAGGGCCCCACTCTAGGTTGACCGCGCGTAAGCAGGTCATCCACCCTGGCCGTTGCCGGATCGGATGGCCGGACAACAGTCTGGTCCGTCTCGACCAGCTCCTCTCCACATGCCGATCACGGATCTGTACGCGTGTGCCTCGCGTACACTGACCATGGATCGGTACCATTGGGAACGCTAGTTCCTAGAGGAGAGACGACGTGCCCAAGAGGCCGGACCCTCCCGACCTACGATGCTACCACCCTTCAGCCTCTCCCACCAGATACGTTTCTCAAACTGCACCGTGAGGTCCGGAGACTCGCGGAGGAAGCCCAAGAGCAGGGCCTTCTTCTCTTCGAGGTCTCCGACGCTGCACATGAGCTGGCACAACAGTCAAGACGAATCATCACAACGGCTCAGGCCACCGCTCGAACAGTGCAACACCTCACTAGAGCATGCTTGATCATGGGAGCATTATTAGTAACCATTGCCGCCGAGATGTTCTTCGAAGAGCGTTATTAGGCATACTTTCCTTTGTATTTGTGCTGTACCGACTAGTCGTAATTTTCTATTGTGTACGACTCAAGCTATTATCCATTTATTTCCTATGTATTGTACTTGTATTCCTTTCAGTACTTCGTCTTATGTACTAAAACCTCTTATTATTAATGGAAATCTTTGTCCTTCATTTTTTTTTTCATATCTGTTTTGCCGTGTGAATCCTTTAATTATTGCCAAACATTGTTACTATTTCTTGAAGCATCATCGTGCGTATGGTGTTACCTTTCTTGTATACTCTTTTACTATTATCACTACCATACTTGCACTAATTTTCCCACTCTCACTACTCTTGTGTACTCGATAATTGTTAACTCTTGAGTTGAATTCCTGTAGTAAATTCCAAATTTTGCGTTCTAAACTAGTTTCTTCTTTCCCTTGTAGAACCATGGCTCCCAAGAGAAGCCGCGCGGATCGCATAGCCGAACAGATCGTTGTGCAATTCCAAGCGGTACTTCCAAGCGTGATCGCCCAGATCGTCGCTGGAATCAACCAAGGGATCTCCGGAATCAACGAACCCCTTCTCCCTCTCGTACCAACTACGCAGGACGAGGACGAGGATTTTGGAACCAACCGCCTACCTCCCCCTCCAGCCCTCTTCCAGCGAAGAGAGAATAAGAGAAGGAAGATTCACCACCAACCCGCATGGACTAGCAACAACCCGGAACTCCCAACCGCAACCCGAACCTACTCTGGACCGCACCCTCAGTGCAACAGATGCCACTTCCATCATGCACGAAGATGCCCGGTATGTAGATTTTGCAACGAGGAAGGGCATTACCCCTGGTGCTGTCCAGAAAAAGCAATCAAGCGAGCCAGAAAACTGCGGTGCCTCGAGTGTGGAAGCGACCAGCACCTCCGTGGGGATTGCCTCTTAGAGCATACCACAGCAACCCTCGGTGCTCTCGCAATCACGGCCGAGGAGACCCATCAGGACCCCAATGCAGCTACCGGTATGTTCCCTGTCGAATAACCAATTTCTTCCATACTATTTGATTCAGGAACTGAACGAAACTTTGCCTCCTTAGAAATTAGGCCCTCATCGTCTTAGGACCTAAAGCCATGCGGATAGCTTTCCAACGAATATGCCAATGATCCAATAGTTGCAGCTACGAATGCAAACTTAGGATTTCCAATACTTCGTTTGCCTAAAACTTTTTCTATCAACCCAATTCTTACCGAACCATCAAGCTTCGACGCTATCGTTGGGACGGACCGGTCACCCCATTTTAGAACCAAGATCGTCCGTTCCGACAAACTCGCCCGTATCCCTATTCAGAAAGCGAAACTCCCGTCGTTCAGGAGGACAAACCTGGATGACAACTTCGCGACGTGCGTCCCTTGATGATGCGCAAGTACCTCGAGAAGGACTACGACGCACCCTTCACTCACGACGTCGAATGTAAATCTCAGGAAAGCCGAGTCCAAGACATTTCCGTAACCAAGGACCAACCAGAGTCTTCCCTGAGAAATTGCCTGGCTACCGCCAAATCGACAAGTGGAAATTCCGAATGGACCTTGTTCTTGATGCAGCACCAGTTCCCAAGACACCCTACCGTCTGGCACCAACCGAGATGCTAAGGCAGCCAAAGCCGCTGTAGGAACTCCTAGACCTCGACTTTATCCACTCAAATCCAATTCCATGGGAAACCCAATTTTCCCTAACAAAAAGGCAGACAAACCCCTCCGTTTGTGCACTGAGCGTCATGAACGCATCGAGCCAACCGTCAAGAACCGATAACCATCCCCGAGGATCGACGACCATCCGAGTAGTTGCAGGAAGCAACTTATCTCTCAAAAGTCGGCCCCCCCTCGGATTATCACCAGGTTCGTGACATTATAATCAACATCACCAAAGACTGCATTCCCCAAACTCGATGCAAGCAATACAAGCCTCCCCTCTGTCAGTAGGCCTAAACAACACACTGCCGGCATTCATGAACTTAATGAACAAAGTGTGTAGGCAGTACTTAGACAATTAATTTCCATACTCCTTGTTAACCTTCTCACTTACTCAAGGGAGATCACGTGAAACATCCCAAGCTCACTCCAGAACTCTCCCGAGACCAGGAGTTGTACGCCAAATTCCCAAAGTGCATATTCTGACCCCGAGAAGAACATTTCCCCGATTCTATAGTCAACCCTGAAGGAATTCGAACTCAGGCTAAATGTAACTCGTTACGCCAAGGTCCAAGCATGGGTTCTGAAGTCCGAAGGTATTCGCAAACTCGTTTCCGTCAAGAGCCACTGATTTCGCTATTCCAGCCAGCCAAGACCCGACTTGTTGTACAAAAAGGGCCTCCCGAGAATGTTGTTCGTGGCCAGACATGAATGCGGATATTGCCTTGTATCCAGCCGAGCGCCTCACTTACTCCGAGGTCAAGGTGGAATACCGAAAACCATCTCTCAATCATCTCCGATAAGGACAGCCGATCTATGTCCCTTCCCCTTCCGAATGCCCTCCAGAAAATCGCTAGGAACGCGACTAGATCTCACCACTCGTTTCCGTTGGTCGAGTTTACCAGTGACAACGGCTTCCATGCCAGCACTAAGTGAGCACCCTTCAATCTCTGTATGGACGCAAGTGTCGAACACCGCCCTATCGGCTAGAAGCTGACGGTCGACAACTTGCAAGGTCCGACGTCTATCTCTACCCGTGAAAGACTGGAAGCATCCCGTACCCGACAGAGGAGCTACGTAACCAAACGGAAGAAAAACCCTCGAGCCCCAAGACGGCGATGGAGTGTTTTCCAAGATATCGCCATGAAAAGGGGTAGCCTACTTCCGACAAGGCGGCAAACTGAGCCCGAGGTACACCGGTCCAACCTAAGTCTTAGAACTTATCGGTCCAATTGCTTACCGTCTTTAACTTCCCCATATTCCTTTAAACGTTCTTATGTGTCCCATTTCTCTCACTAGAAAAGTGTCTATCCGAGAAGACCGTCGTCATCCCTCTAGACAAGGTCAAAAAAAAAAAAAAAAATCGATGCCAGACTCAATTTCATTGATGCACCACTTGGGATTGTGGACCGAGAGGTCGAACAACCCAGGCAAAGTCGTACATCTATTATTAAGCTTCGGTGGAATTTCCGACGAGGTCACAAATTCACGTGGGAACGTGAAGACCAGATCCGTCAGAAGGATCCACATCTATTCAGAGATTCCTCCTCCCGATAAGGCGAACTAAATTTCGGGACGAAATTCTTTTCAACCCGGGGAGAATGTGACAACCGTCTTATTTCTGGTGAAAATCGCATTCTCTATCTTTGAGTTAAACTCGAATTGATCTTTTATTACTTGTCTCGTAAGCTCGGGTGTGTCGGAATCGAAATCGGAATCACTTTAAATGAATCCTAATACCAAGTAAACACTTAGTGAACTTGTCTAAGTTCCTATCTAAAATAACCGGAAACTTTCAACTAACGAAAGCACTTAACAATGGAACAAACGAAAAACGAACAAGGCTGAAACAAGCCCGAATGCGCCGCCTGTTGTCCCAATGGCGCCGCATTCGGGGCCAGTTCAGCTAAGTTTGTGTTTTTGTAAAATTTAACTAAACGGACCAAAACTTAAACCAACGACTTGGTCCAGGTTATTTGAGTCCAAGGCCCTCTTTAAAGGTCCAGTAACACCAATAAAACTCACACAAACACACACCATTACAAACACACACAATCACACTCATTTTCTAAGCTCACTCTCTCCCTTTTGCATTTCTCTCAAGAACTCATACACACTCCAACATTTCCAGGGATTTATACTTCAAAAATACAGAAACATAACCACATTAAACACCTACAAATCGTTTATAAACAAGAAGGAAGAAAGGAGCTTTCACCTAGTTGGGTTAAAATCGATTTCTAGCATTTTGGGTCAAAAATCACCAAGAGAATACTTCAACCTTCTTCAAATCACAATCTATTCGGTATAAATCTTTCAAACATTCTGTTTTTACAATATACACTCTTTGCATGTACGATCTAACAACTAAAAACGAGTTTTCATGATGATTTATGACCATTTATGAACAAAAACGGGTTTATATAAAATGGATGATTAGATCCATCAATTTGTGGTTAAAAACTCAATATAAACTGTAAAACATCAAGTATTTGGATGTATCTATGGTTGCATGTCGAAATCCACCACCAAAATAGCATTTTTAGCATAAAAACGATTTTTGGGCATAAACCTGACAGGGGAATGCGGCGCCATTCCTATGAATGCGGCGCCATTCCTATGAATGCGGCGCATTCCTAGTCAGATCAGATGGCAGAATTTTGTTTATTTTGCAATTTTCGGTATAAGACGTGATCTTGAGCTTATTTCTTCAAACCGAGTCAAATAACCTGTAAAGAGCTAAACTTACATGCAAAGGGACTAATTGAACAAGTTTTCATCATTTTATGTTTGGTATAAATATATGAATTTGGTTATAAAAAAATTGTTAAGCGGGAAAGTGTTAAAGTGGACTTAATGATTTTGGCGCGGAAGCGCTGCCCGATTTTCGGTAGACCAAAAACCAACACTTATAATAAAAGCATTTCGTTGACTAACAAAGTTATAAACATTGGTACTTATTAAATCTTGGTATTACCATAGGAGTTTCGTGAATTCCGACCCATTTCGACCCGTTCCGACCGCTCTCTCTCTATTGTGCTATTCTTCGCAAACCGTGAGTTACACCCCTCCTTACTTTTACATTTTAAGTACTCTTTTTGGGGGAAACATGAGATCAAATTCTTTTGTGAACAATATCTTTATGTGAACTATTTTACGTGCTTTAAACTATGTACCACGTATTGTGTTCTATTTTTTTTTTGGAAACTTTTGAACTAATCGAGCCACTTTTCTATCGTTGGAAACTTTGAACTAATTTGAACTACCCTTCCATTTATGGAAACTTTTGAACATTGGAACTCTTTGAACACTGGAACTTTGAGAACTTTCGAACTATTTCAGAACTTGCAACTAATATGCGTAAACAACATCAATTGTTCCGATTGGCTTACTTTAGACTCCCTAGGTTTGCCTCTTTGGATATTTGATTAGACAATGATAGCTTAGTTGTATTTTTGGAGCAAAACTGTGACAACCGTCTAAAAATCAGGAACTCGATCGGTTATTCTATCGACGAAATTCTCTAGCTATTCCTTCATTATGTTCACTCGTGTGACAATCGCCCCAAGTTCGGGAAAATCCTCCAGTTATGCCCTCGGTTCGAATCTTTTGTTACTCTTTTTGTGATCGTATTGTTCTAATTTCGTATTTACCTTATCCGTATCTTATCAAATCAAGTGTCGGATTAATCTCCGGAATCAAATTATAAGTCCTAATACCAATAAAATCACCTTTGAACTTTCCTAAGTTCATAACTAATCATACTTAAGGACTTTCAATTAACAAAAAGGTCCAACGAAGCAATAACGCAAAAACGAAAATTTCAAGAGACCAAAAATGGCCCGGTGCGCCGCACCTAGTAGTATGGTGCACCGCACCTCTCGCCAGTTTTCAAAAATATTACAAATTTGGTCCTTGCCTCGTTTTTACACATCCACCACCCAATTTGACCAATCCCAAACGACCCTTTTACTGATTTTACCTGTCCCAAAGTCCAGAATTAACTCTACACCTATTTTTCTATTTTCATTTTCATTTTTACAAAATCATTTTACACACACATTACACACACACATAAACATTTTCTCCCAAACTTTCTCTCAAGAACTCATCCTCTCCAGTGATATTTCACCACTAAAAAGCATTTCCAATCCATACAAATCGTCCCTTTCATCAAGTTAAGCCAAGGGTGTTGTTTATATCAAAAAGGACCTCGGTTGTAAAGATTTTTGAAGATCAAATCCGACCAAAACTCATCATCCAAGCTATTCCTTCGGTAGATTACTTTCTTTTCACTTTTTATACATAAATAATCAATTGCATGTAAGATCTAACGGTTAAAAATGAGTTTTTATACAAATCTTTGACTTTTATGGTCAAAAACGTTTTTAATCGAAAAACCCTTTAGATCTACAAATCTGTGAATAAAAATATTTTAGAAACTGTTGAAATGAAGTTTTGGAAGATAATAACCAGTTGCATGTTCAATCTAAACAATAAAAACGAGTATTTGTAAAGATTTATGTCATTTGTGTACAAAAACGATTTTATCTAAATAATACTTAGATCTATGATTTTGTGGTTAAAAGTTGCTTAGAATCTGTGAAAACACTATTTTATAAAGTACCTACTGGTTGCATGTCGAAACCCTTAAGTCACAAAACGTTTTAGCAAGAAAAACACAAAACGGG
This sequence comes from Senecio squalidus, assembly GCA_910822075.1. Taxonomy (NCBI): domain Eukaryota; kingdom Viridiplantae; phylum Streptophyta; class Magnoliopsida; order Asterales; family Asteraceae; genus Senecio; species Senecio squalidus. Next base: position 43,081,251 of record CAJVGC010000582.1, on the reverse strand, counting down.
AAACGGACAGCAGCTAGGTGCGCCGCACCTGTGACCAGGTGCGCAGCACCGAGCTGCTGTTCACCCGAAAATCGTCGTTTTTACTCGTTTCAAGTTTACGTGTGCATTCTGGAGTTTTACCCTGTTTACTGTGGACTGAGATAAATAATATTAATAACTTTTATGAATCACTTTGGGCTCTTTGGACTATTTTGGACTATATTATATGTATATTATTGTGTTTTAGGTGATTTGTGAACGGAAGTGGCGGTGTAATTTTTGGACATGAAATTTGGGCGCGGAAGCGCTGCCCAAATTTCCCTAGAAATTACAAGACCACTTCAGTAAACAAAAGCACTTAAGATGTAATAATCAAACACAATAAACTTTCAAACTAAACTCAACGTTAATCGCTTCGGACCAAATTTTCGGAACAATATTGGACTTAACCTTTTATTTACCAACAAAAGTTACACAATATCTTCTAAACATAAAACACTTAATAAGAAGTTAACTTTTGTATTATATTGGTAATTCTTAGGCAATTCCGTGATTCCCGGCTCATTTCCGACCGACTCCGAGTTCTATTCTCTTCGCAAACCGTGAGTTACATCCCCACTATGTTTTACTTTTAATACTTTTCAATATTATTTGGGGGAAGCATAAGATCATTTTTTGTAACTTATAAACGACTTGCAATACTTAAACCTTGGTTTATCAAACTTTGACAATGAAACGTCTACTTAATCGCTTATGCGTAAAACATTTCTTTCTCTACTTATACTAATGTTTCATCTCTTTAATTCAACTATTTATTGAATCTCGTTCTAAACTTTGAATCTTTTGAAGCATTTTAACTTGCATCTTAAAAACTATCATGCGTATTTGTGTTAATGCCTTAGCAGGATAACTAAAGTAGGATGCTTGTTAGTAACCAATACTTGATGGATATATAAGCCCGTAAGATCTCTTGAATGTTTTATTATCCTTACTTAAATGCCCGTTTTAGTCTCTCTCTCTCTTATACACTATTAGCATTAGCCGTTAGTCATATGGGTATCGATACTTAGGAGGGGTCACTCCTTACTCAGGGTTAGCGTCCCAAGTACATATTACTACCTCACTCATTGAATTACTTACTTAAATGTTTTTGGGCTGCCATCTCGACCATACAATCGGTTTAGTGTATACTTACTACTTATATTATGCCAAGTGATTGAAATACAAGGTACCTTTAGTTAAGTTATAACACATATCCCATACGCATATACTTTATTTTAGCGCCTGATCCCGCTTTCACATTATTTTAGCGCCTGATTCCGCTTTATCATTATTTTAGCGACTGAATCCGCTTTATCATTATTTTAGCGACTGAATCCGCTTTATCATTATTTTAGCGACTGATTCCGCTTTATCACTATTTTAGCGACTGATTCCGCTTTACTATTATTTAGTGACTGTTTTTCCACTATAACTACCATGCAAGTTTATTACTCACTTTACTCGCTTGCTTAATAACTTTTACCATGAACTTTCTATTTTTGGAAACTTACTATTTTTGGAAACTTACTATTTTTGGAAACTCTATCAAACTCTAAACTGTAACTCACTCACTACGTTTCGTAGTTGACACTTTATCTTATGTTTCAGGAAATTAATGTAAGCTTATGGAATGCATGGCAAGGAGGGTCGATATGGTCACGTGAGGCGTTCATTGGGAAAGACCTTCTTATTTTTGGGAATTTTTGTTAAAACTTGTATTGTACTTTAAGTTAAATCGTGAACTGCTTGGTTGCTTTTGAAATGTTGTATTTTAAACCATTTAATCTTTAATGGAAATGACTTGAATCGTTTATATTTGCTTATGACCGTGTAATGATATTCCAGCTCTCACGCCCCGTGTTTCCGCTTTAGCGGGGTGTGACAGACTTGGTATCAGAGCACAGGTTGTAGTGAAAGCGGTTTTGGAAATTTCTGAAAAGTTTTTGAAACCAAACTATAACCAAGGCTTTTCGGAAAATCATTATGGGTTCAAAACTTAGTAAATTAATTTTGCGATTGCATGATTATTTGTGACAACCGTCAAATTCTAGGTTCAATTTACGCTCTATGTCTCTCTTATTGTCTACCGTTGCCTTTAATTGGTCAATAGCCGGATACGCGTCAGTGTCGGAATCACACCCGGAATCAATTTATATAAGTCCTAATACCAAGAAAACACCTATTGAACTTTCCTAAGTTCATAACTTATCATACTTAAAAACTTTCAAGTAACAAAAAGGTCCAACGAAGCAATAACGTAAAAACGAAAAGTCCGAAAAATACTGAAAAACCCCCGGTGCGCCGCACCTATGGCTTTGGTGCGCCGCACCAGGCTACCAGATTCCATATTTTGTATTTTTGTTATGGTCTCGTTTTTATAAACATAAACACCCAATCAAAACGATTTCTGCACATGGTTACTGATTTTTGACAGTCCCAAAACTCTCCCATTATTATCCTTTCATTTTCATTTTCATTTTCATTTTAGAAAATCAAAAACACACACACACCATCACTTTCTCTCCATCTTCTCTCTATTTTTCCTCAAGAACATCACATAAACCAGTGATTTCCAGCCATAAAAACCCACCAAAATCACCATCAAAAACGTTTAAACATCAAAGGAAGCAAGAAGGGTCAAGTCTATTTCGGTTAAAAGCTTATTTCACCACTTTTGGAGCTCTAAATCCTTCCAAAACATCATCCAAGCATTTTCATCCGGTAGAAATCTTCCTTTTTACTTATATTATCAATCTAAACCATTGCATGTATGATCAAAACCATAAAAACAAGTTTTGATGAACTTTTATAACCATTTTTATACAAAAACGGGTTTTAAATAAATAGTGGTTAAATCTTTGTTTTTGTGGTTAAATGTTGCTTATGAACTGATATAATGATGAGTATTAAGGTTTATACCGATTGCATGTCAAGATCTAACACTTACATAAACGATTTTAGCAAGAAAAACTCGAAAATGGGAAGACAGCAGGGGAGGTGCTGCGCACCCCTGCATAGGTGCTTAGCACCGACCTGCTGTCCTTCCCGAAAATGTTGTTTTGATCGTTTAAAAACTTGGTTACGCCTTCTGACTTTTGAGGCTTGACATTTGGGGCTGAGTTTTGTTAAAATGAACATATTGGTGACTTATATTGGACTTAATTGACTAAGATAAACAAGTTTGAAAACGTTATGTTTATATATGTGTTTTGTAAGCGGGAAAGTGGTGAATATTTTTGGACATAGATTTTGGGCGCGGAAGCGCTGCCCAAATTTCGTTAAAAATATAAAACACTTTGGCGAGCAAAACATATTTAACATAACAACAATAACATCAACTTTGGACTTTTTGATTAAAACAAAACGTTAACCGTTTCGGACAATTTTGGGCAAAATGGACTTTTACACTTAAAGTTTGACTAAAAACTTACCTATACTACATAATATAAAACAAATTTCATCCATTATATATTAGGTTTAATAACTTAATACAATAATAACACATGAATAAATCTTGGTATCCTTAGGCATTCGGTGATTCCCGGCTCTTATTTCCGACCATCCTTCCAAGTTCTTATCTTCGCAACCCGTGAGTTACACCCCTCTCTACTCTTACATTTTAAGTACTCTTTTTGGGGGAAACATGAGATCCAACCTTTTGTAAACTTATATGACTATTTTGACTTTTAAACTTGTGGAACTACTTTGACTTTTGACTTATCAAACTTTGACTTTATTAAACTTTGACTTTGACTTTATCAAAACTGGACATTGAAACGTCTACTTAATTTCTTATGCGTAAAACATCTCTTTCTCTATGTATAATTGTTGTTTATCTCTTTAACTCAACTATTTATTGATACTTGTATGCGTAACCAACCCTTGATGGAACTATAACACGTTTCTAAGTGATGTGATTCTCTCTCTTTTTAAAATGATAAGCTTTCATAGTGCCCACTCATGTTTTAGTCTCCCTCTTACACACTATTAGCTACTTAAGCCGTATAGTAATTATGGGTATCGATACTTAGGAAATAACCGTTCCTTGCTTAGATGGCAGTCTAAGTACATATTACTGAATTTCTCTCTTTTAACTTTCCGTTTGAGAGGCGGGAAGTTGGGGCCGCTCGGTTGATAATCGGATTAGTGTGAACACTTAGTTATAGATGCCAAGTGGTTGATACAAGAAATCTATCTAGTTACTTACGCATAAACTTATAAACTTTTAAGCGATTGTTATCCGCTTTCACTTATTTTAGCGCCTGATCCCGCTTTTCACCTATTTTAGCGCCTGATCCCGCTTTTCACTTATTTTTGACTAAATTAAATTCTATTTAGTCTTTATAAACTTATAAACTTTTAAGCGATTGTTATCCGCTTTCACTTATTTTAGCGCCTGATCCCGCTTTTCACCTATTTTAGCGCCTGATCCCGCTTTACACTTATTTTTGACTAAATTAAATTCTATTTAGTCTTTACAAACTGATAAACTTTTAGCGATTGTTATCCGCTTTACTATATGACTAATGTGATTCCATTTAGTCTTTACAAGTTAGGGCACAATTCGCCCGTTACTTAAACTTTACAAGTATATAAACTTTTTAAGCGACTTTTCTCCGCTAATCTTCCTTATGGGAAAACTCTTACTTTATATACTTTACTTACACTTCGATCGTACTTAAACTTATTTGAAATTAATTTATTCTTGAATTTTAAGTACTTGATCTTATCTTGAAACTCTTTGATCCCGAACGACTCTCAAACTTTTATAAAACCTTGGATTCGTTTCGGACTCTTATAAACTTTTAAATGGAACTTTTCTTCAATTCATAAACTGTAACTCACTCACTACGTTTTCGTAGTTGACACTTTATCTCATGTTTCAGGAACTAAGCATAAGTTATGAAGCGCATTGCTCAGGCGGGTCAAGCTAGTTATGTGAAGAGTAATACGGGAAAAGACTTTGGATACTTGGGAATTTTATTAAAAATACTTTATTATGTATTTGTCTTTCTACTTACGGATCTTGGTTGTATTTTTCGAACATGATTACCTTTTAATCTCAATATATATGACTTGAACCGTTGACTTTTGGTATAACTCGTGAAATGATTCTTTGCTCTTCACATTCCGTGTTTCCGTTTTAGCGGGGTGTGACAGACTTGGTATCAGAGCACGGGTTATAGTGAAAACGGTTTTAAAAATTTCTCAAAGAGTTTTCGAAACCAAAACTATAACCAAGGCTTTTCAGAAAAATCATTTTCGGGTTCAAACTTTAGTATATTATTTTCCGCAATTGCATGATTATCTTTTTCAACTATGCGTGACTTGATCAACCACCCGTAGTTCAAAATGAATTATGCAAGAACGGAAAAGGAATTGCTATCGTTACCGGTTTTTGGGTCAAAAATTCCCGGTCTTATCAATTCCCGATTCTCACATAACTGACCCGTGCATGCAATTTACTTATGTGTTTCCTATTTCTAGTTTCCCCCGTACTTGTGTAACTCGATGTTCGCAGATTCGTCACGTCTCAGTACTCCCGTTCGCGATCACTTTTTCGATCTCAGTCACGATTCCCTCCCGAGCCGTTTCCTCATTGCGCGAACCTTCAAAGGGCCACACGACCTCCGAGAGTCAACGTCACCAGACGACCGACCCGACGGAGGATACGTCGATGGCGAGCAGCAGCAGTAGCGGATCCAGCCCGAGGACTGTACTACCCCTTCCTCCACCAGCGCCCGCTATAGCATCGCCACCGTCCTAAGGGCCTCACCCTAGGTTGACCGCGCATATACGGTTCATCCACCCTGGCCGTCTGCCTGATCGGATTACCGGATAACAGTCCTATCCGTCTCAACCCACTCCTCTTCATATACCAACCAAGGATTGGTACCATCGGGAACGCCAGTTCCTAGAGGAAAGGCGGCGTGCCCATGAGATCAGACTCTCCCGACCTATGATTTCACCCTTCCTTCAGCCTCCCTCGCCGGCCGCATTCTTCCACTTCCACCGAGAGGTTCGGGGACTTGCAAGGAGACCCAGTAGCAAGGGCTCCTCAACAGCGAAGTCACCGATGTTGCGCATCAGTGTCCGAGCAGTCGTTGCGAATCATCGCCTCGACCCGAGCCACGACACGAACTGTGCAGCGTCTCGTTGGGACATGTTTAATCATGGGGACTCTATTGGCAGTCACTGCCGCAAAGATGTTTCCAGGAAGGCATCATCAATCGGATTTCCTTGGTATTTGTACCGAAGGCTTGAGTTGTAACTTTCCCCTGAACACAACCCAAGGTCGTTCTTATCATTGTTTCCTTGTATCATACTCGTACTCTCTCTTTCTTATTCCGAACTATGTTATTGACTCCTTAGTATTATTATTAATGTGAATTCTCTACCCTTATCGCCTATACTCGCCGTTCTCGTGCCAACCCTGACATCGTCGTTGAACCATTCTATGGTATCGCTTAAATCATCATCGTGCATGTACTAATTATCCGTTCATATTACTCCTGTGTATTGGTTACTATTAACCCCTGAGTTAAATTCTTATCACAAATTCTTATTCGTACGCCCTAAACTAATTCTTTCTTTCCATTGTGGAACCATGCCGCCCAAGAGAAGCCGCGTTGACTTTATGGCTGAGCAGATAACTGCGCAGTTCAAAGCGGCACTCCCAAGCACGGTCGCCCAGACCATCGATGGGATCAACAACGGAATCTTCGGGGACGACAACCCCAACGTCGACTACCCGAAGTACAACCCTGACCATAACCTCTCCTTCTTCCCAGCCACCATCGAGCAAGAAGAAGGTGAACCCCTTAGAAACAGTAAAACCCTTCTCCCTCCTGTATCAACCCAACAGGATGAGGACGAATACCTTGGAAACCAACAACCTCCATTTCCCTCCAAACCGCATCCAGCGAAGGGGGAAATGAGAAAAGGAATATTCATCATTAGCCCACAAGGAGAAACAATAACAAGCAACCAACACATCCGTGGGATTTGCCCCATAGCGAATACCACAAAAGCTTTCTATACTCTCGAAATCACAGCCAAGGAAGCACGTCCGGACCCCAGTACCGTTACGTGTACGTTTCCCTATCAACCTCCATCCTTCTTCCGTGTTATTCGATACAAGAGCTGAAAGAAGCCCTGTCTCCTTAGAATTTAGACCCCTCCTTTACCTAGGATCTAAAGTTCTTAAGGGTAGCTCACCATCGAATATGCCAACGGTCAAGAGCTCGAAGCCATGAATACAATCTTAGGATGTTCACCATGCTTACCCGACAAAATTTTCCCCATCAAGTTCATTCCTATCGAACTGGGAAGTTTTGACGTTATCGTCAAAAGGGACTGGATATCTCATTTCCGAACCGAGACCGTTTGTTTCGGCAAACTCATCTGTATCCCTCTTTTTCAGGGAGTCAAACTCTCGTCGTCCAAAGGGATAAACCTGGACGACGACTTCGCATCATGTCTTCCTTGAAAGTGTGCAAGTACCTCGAGGAGGACTACGACGCACCCTCGGCCCATGTCGCCAGAGGTAAACCTAAGGAAAGCCGAGTCCAAGACATTCTCGTAGTCAAGGACCACCCAGAGTCTTTCCTGAGGATTTTCCTGGGCTACCGCCGCATTGACAAGTCGAAATCCCGTATAGACCTCGCTTCCGGCATAACACCGGTAGCCATGACACCATGTCGTCTGGCACCACTCAAAATGCAAAAGCTGCCAAGCAACTGCAAGAACCCCTAAACCATGACTCCGTTCGCTCAAGTTCGCCCCCTGGCGAGCCTCGAGTTTCCACTCTCAAAAAGAAAGGCGAATTCCTCCGCCTGTACACCCATTATAAGCGAACCTAACGAACTGGCCGACAAGAACCGATAATCACCTCCGAGGATCGACGACCTATTCGAATAGTTGCTGGAAGCAACTTGCATCTCAGAGGTAGACCTCCGCCCAGATTATCATTCGGTTCGTGTCAGTAAATCCGGCATTTCTAAGGCCGCAGTCGAACTCGATACGGACATTACGAATTTCCGTCGTGCCATTTGGCCTAGTCAACACACCAACAGTATTCATGAATCTAATGAACAGAGTGTGTAGGCCATACTTGGACAGATTCGTAATCGTATTCATAAACGACTTTCTCATATACTCCAGAAACAAGGAAAATCACGTGAGACACCTTAAGCTCATTCTAAGAACTTCCAGAAGTCGGAAATAGTACGCCAAATTCTCAAAGCGTAAAGTTGGGCTCCGAGAAGTACATTTCCCTGATTATGTTATCGACCATGAAGGAATTCGGACTCAGACTAGACGTAACCCACTGCGTCAATGACTGAGCATGAAATCCAGAATCCGAGAATCTTCGTAAACTCCTTTTGACGCGGGCCACCAATCTCGATGTTCCATCCATCCAGAATCCGACGTGTTGTACGAGGATCCCCGTGAATATTGAAGGTGGCCAGGCACGAAAAAGGATACCGCCTTGCACATAACCAAGTGCCTCACTCACCCCAAAGTCAAGGCGAAATACCAAAACCCCTCTCCTCATCACCGCCGATAAGGATGGTCGATCTGCGCCCCGTCCTCTGTGGAATGCCCTCCAGAGAATCGCTAGGGACACGACTAGACCTCATCACCACATACCACCCTCCGACCGATGGTCAGAAGGACGATCCAAACGCTTGATGAAATGCTGAGAGCGCGTGTAGTTACCTTCATAGGGAGTTGAGATACTCACCTCCTCTGAGTTCACCTATGACAACAACTTCCGTGCCAGCACCAAGAGCGAACCCTTCAATATCTATTTGGACGCAAGTGTCGGTCACCGCTCTGTTTGCTAGAAGCTAACAATTGACGACTTGCAAGGTCCGACGTCTCCCTTCATCCGTGAAAGACTGAAAGTACCCCGTGCCCGTCAGAAAAGCTACGTAACCAACCAGAAGAAAACCCCCGAGCCCCAAGATGGCAATCGAGTACCCCCCAGGGTATCGCCATGGGGAGGGATAGCCTGCTTCTGGGAACGCGGCTGACTGAGCCCTAGGTACGCCAGTCCAAACTAAGTCTTAGGACGTGTTAGTCCGATCGCTCATCGTCTTCAGATCCACCTGATTCCTGCAAACGTTAATACATACATGTTTCCATGTCTCACCCTCGAGAGGCACCTATCTGATGAGACCATCGTCAACCCCCTCGACAAGGTCAAAATCAATGCCGAACTCAGACTCTTTGATGAACCGCCTAAGTTTGTTGACCGGAAGGTCAAACAACCCAGGCAAGTCTTTCATCTATCATCAAGTCTCAGTGGAGATTCTCGACGTGGTCCCGATCTCACATGGAGACGTGAGGACCAAATCCGTCAGAAGTATCCCCATCTGTTCGAGAACCCTTCTACCTGATAAGACGCACTAAATTTCGGGACGAATTTCTTTCAACCCGGGGAGAATGTGACAACCGTCAAATTCTAGGTTCAATTTACGCTCTATGTCTCTCTTATTGTCTACCGTTGCCTTTAATTGGTCAATAGCCGGATACGCGTCAGTGTCGGAATCACACCCGGAATCAATTTATATAAGTCCTAATACCAAGAAAACACCTATTGAACTTTCCTAAGTTCATAACTTATCATACTTAAAAACTTTCAATTAACAAAAAGGTCCAACGAAGCAATAACGTAAAAACGAAAAGTCCGGAAAATACTGAAAAACCCCCGGTGCGCCGCACCTATGGCTTTGGTGCGCCGCACCAGGCTACCAGATTCCATATTTTGTATTTTTGTTATGGTCTCGTTTTTATAAACATAAACACCCAATCAAAACGATTTCTGCACATGGTTACTGATTTTTGACAGTCCCAAAACTCTCCCATTATTATCCTTTCATTTTCATTTTCATTTTCATTTTAGAAAATCAAAAACACACACACACCATCACTTTCTCTCCATCTTCTCTCTATTTTTCCTCAAGAACATCACATAAACCAGTGATTTCCAGCCATAAAAACCCACCAAAATCACCATCAAAAACGTTTAAACATCAAAGGAAGCAAGAAGGGTCAAGTCTATTTCGGTTAAAAGCTTATTTCACCACTTTTGGAGCTCTAAATCCTTCCAAAACATCATCCAAGCATTTTCATCCGGTAGAAATCTTCCTTTTTACTTATATTATCAATCTAAACCATTGCATGTATGATCAAAACCATAAAAACAAGTTTTGATGAACTTTTATAACCATTTTTATACAAAAACGGGTTTTAAATAAATAGTGGTTAAATCTTTGTTTTTGTGGTTAAATGTTGCTTATGAACTGATATAATGATGAGTATTAAGGTTTATACCGATTGCATGTCAAGATCTAACACTTACATAAACGATTTTAGCAAGAAAAACTCGAAAATGGGAAGACAGCAGGGGAGGTGCTGCGCACCCCTGCATAGGTGCTTAGCACCGACCTGCTGTCCTTCCCGAAAATGTTGTTTTGATCGTTTAAAAACTTGGTTACGCCTTCTGACTTTTGAGGCTTGACATTTGGGGCTGAGTTTTGTTAAAATGAACATATTGGTGACTTATATTGGACTTAATTGACTAAGATAAACAAGTTTGAAAACGTTATGTTTATATATGTGTTTTGTAAGCGGGAAAGTGGTGAATATTTTTGGACATAGATTTTGGGCGCGGAAGCGCTGCCCAAATTTCGTTAAAAATATAAAACACTTTGGCGAGCAAAACATATTTAACATAACAACAATAACATCAACTTTGGACTTTTTGATTAAAACAAAACGTTAACCGTTTCGGACAATTTTGGGCAAAATGGACTTTTACACTTAAAGTTTGACTAAAAACTTACCTATACTACATAATATAAAACAAATTTCATCCATTATATATTAGGTTTAATAACTTAATACAATAATAACACATGAATAAATCTTGGTATCCTTAGGCATTCGGTGATTCCCGGCTCTTATTTCCGACCATCCTTCCAAGTTCTTATCTTCGCAACCCGTGAGTTACACCCCTTTCTACTCTTACATTTTAAGTACTCTTTTTGGGGGAAACATGAGATCCAACCTTTTGTAAACTTATATGACTATTTTGACTTTTAAACTTGTGGAACTACTTTGACTTTTGACTTATCAAACTTTGACTTTATTAAACTTTGACTTTGACTTTATCAAAACTGGACATTGAAACGTCTACTTAATTTCTTATGCGTAAAACATCTCTTTCTCTATGTATAATTGTTGTTTATCTCTTTACCTCAACTATTTATTGATACTTGTATGCGTAACCAACCCTTGATGGAACTATAACACGTTTCTAAGTGATGTGATTCTCTCTCTTTTTAAAATGATAAGCTTTCATAGTGCCCACTCATGTTTTAGTCTCCCTCTTACACACTATTAGCTACTTAAGCCGTATAGTAATTATGGGTATCGATACTTAGGAAATAACCGTTCCTTGCTTAGATGGCAGTCTAAGTACATATTACTGAATTTCTCTCTTTTAACTTTCCGTTTGAGAGGCGGGAAGTTGGGGCCGCTCGGTTGATAATCGGATTAGTGTGAACACTTAGTTATAGATGCCAAGTGGTTGATACAAGAAATCTATCTAGTTACTTACGCATAAACTTATAAACTTTTAAGCGATTGTTATCCGCTTTCACTTATTTTAGCGCCTGATCCCGCTTTTCACCTATTTTAGCGCCTGATCCCGCTTTTCACTTATTTTTGACTAAATTAAATTCTATTTAGTCTTTATAAACTTATAAACTTTTAAGCGATTGTTATCCGCTTTCACTTATTTTAGCGCCTGATCCCGCTTTTCACCTATTTTAGCGCCTGATCCCGCTTTTCACTTATTTTTGACTAAATTAAATTCTATTTAGTCTTTACAAACTGATAAACTTTTAGCGATTGTTATCCGCTTTACTATATGACTAATGTGATTCCATTTAGTCTTTACAAGTTAGGGCACAATTCGCCCGTTACTTAAACTTTACAAGTATATAAACTTTTTAAGCGACTTTTCTCCGCTAATCTTCCTTATGGGAAAACTCTTACTTTATATACTTTACTTACACTTCGATCGTACTTAAACTTATTTGAAATTAATTTATTCTTGAATTTTAAGTACTTGATCTTATCTTGAAACTCTTTGATCCCGAACGACTCTCAAACTTTTATAAAACCTTGGATTCGTTTCGGACTCTTATAAACTTTTAAATGGAACTTTTCTTCAATTCATAAACTGTAACTCACTCACTACGTTTTCGTAGTTGACACTTTATCTCATGTTTCAGGAACTAAGCATAAGTTATGAAGCGCATTGCTCAGGCGGGTCAAGCTAGTTATGTGAAGAGTAATACGGGAAAAGACTTTGGATACTTGGGAATTTTATTAAAAATACTTTATTATGTATTTGTCTTTCTACTTACGGATCTTGGTTGTATTTTTCGAACATGATTACCTTTTAATCTCAATATATATGACTTGAACCGTTGACTTTTGGTATAACTCGTGAAATGATTCTTTGCTCTTCACATTCCGTGTTTCCGCTTTAGCGGGGTGTGACATTATTTTTAACTACGCATGGCCTGGCCACCCCTGCCTAGTTCAAAATGACTTATGCAAGGACGAAATGTAATTTCCTAAAGATAAACGGTTTTGAGTCAAAAAACAAGATTCCCGGTCTTATTATTCCCAAACTCACGTGATCGACCCTTACTTGCATTCCTTACATATTTCCTTTAACATTATCTCTTTCCTGTACTTACGAAACTCTTTACGTCGCAGATCCGTTATGTCTCAGTCATCCCGCTCGCGATCTCCTTCACGTTCCCGATCCCAATCCCAGCAAAGAGCCGCGTCTTCTCATGAGCCTTCCGAGGGCCATACCGCCTCGGAAAGCCTCCGTCACCAAACCACGGACCCCACGGAGGATACCTCCATGGCTGTGTCCAGCAGCATCGGGTCCAGCCCGAGGGCGGTGCAACCACCACCTCTACCGGTACCCGACGCCGCGCCACCACAGCGACGTGGACCCCGTGTCGTCACAACGGCACGCAAACAGGTAATCCTCCCAGGCCGACTGCCAGACAGGATGGCAGCTCAGCAGGGTGCCCCCTACCGGCCCCCAACACCCATCAACCCCTACCACCACCCGATTCCCGAGGTCCCACGCACCTCGATAATGGAACACTACTCGTGGGAACGCCAGCTCCAACGAGAGGAGATGCAGCGCGCCCGCGAAGCCGAAGCTGCAAGGCAAATGATGCCGCAACCTCCCCCACCGGCTGCTTTCCTCCATCTCCACCGCGAGGTAAGGGAACTCGCCCAAGAGGCCCGACAGCAGGGCCACTTGATTGGCGAGGTCACCGACGCTGCTCGCCAGTTGTCTGAGCAGTCGATGCGAGTCATCGCATCGACTAGGACCACGGCACGGACGGTGCAGCACCTTATCGGTGTGTGTCTAGTGATGGGCACGTTGATGATGGTCATGATGGCCAAGATGTTTATGGGGAGGCACCATTAGCTTTTCCTTTATTGTATCGTATCATAGGCCGAGTTGTAATTTTCAATGTATACAACTTCGTGCCATTTCCTTTATTTTCATTATTGTATCGTATTGTACCTTTCTATTTCAAACCTTGTACCCAACTCTTTTATTTTAATGAATGAAGTTTCGTTTATTATTATCTATTGTTACTCGTCTCGTGAATCTTATAGTGTGTAACCCATCTCTCATGTATGAATCCGAACTGTCTAAACCTCTTGGAATCTTGTTGTGCACGTGCCACCTATTCTGTTATATTACTCTTGCGTAATCGTTAGCTTGTTCATTTAAAGGTACTCATATCATATCCGCTTCGTGCGTACTAAACCGAACTTCTTGTCTGTTGTAGAACCATGGAACCCTCGCGCTTGAATGCCAGCACCCTCGCCGATCAAGTCACGGCTCAGCTCAACGCAGCGATACCAGAATTGATCGCTCAAGTAATCGCCGGAATTAACGAGAAAATCTTTGGGGATGTGAACCCCTACGCCTCTCACCCAGATACCAATATCGATAACTCTCCTACCCTCCCAGCCACCGTGAAGCGGGGGAAAGAAGGAGGCTCTCAAATCAATAGCCCCCTTCCCTCTCCAGTTCCTGTCCCTCGAAGGAAGGATAGAAAACGAAAAGCTAATTACCAACCAATGGTGAACAACCGCAACAAGAGACCAACCCTCAGACGCCAAGGATACGCTGGATCGCACCCCAAGTGCAACAAGTGTTACCTACACCACTTTGGTGGATGCCCCTCTTGTTTCCTGTGCCACCAAACCGGACACCTCTACCGACGTTGCCGCCAGTATGCGCCAAATCAAGGAAGGAAGGGGATTACTTCTCACTCCGGGAACAACGGACACCCCAGTGTTAACTGTCCCGTATCCCAAGTAGCAGAAGCCTTCGGTGCTCTCACTATCAATGCCAGAGAGTCGGAGCAGGACTCAGGCCCCGCAGGTAAACCCCTAGTAAACCACCCGAGTTGTCGTTAAGATAATCATTTAGGGAACTTGAATGAGCCTTGTATTCTTAGGAATTAGACTCCCCGTTAACTTAGGATCTAAGGTCCTTAAGAATGACCTCACCATACTATACGCTGATAGTCAGAAGTTGAAACAAGAAATCTGATCATAGGACACTCTATATGCCTGTCCGATAAAACCTTCCCTATCAACCTAACCCCTATCGAGCCGAAAGGCGTCAACGTCAGCGACAGAATGAACCGGCCTCCCATCCCAGAGCCGAGATCGTCTGTCCTGGCAAAATCACTCGCACTTCTCTTTCCCCGACACCGAAACCTTATCGTTCAAGGAGACTAATCCGAACGTTCATTCTGACTCGTGTCGTCCACCAAAAACGCGTAAGTGCCTTGATAAGGCTGTGACGCATCCCTTGCCCATGTCATTAAGCGTAAGCCCAAGGAGATCCGTATTCAAGATATCCCCGTAGTCTAGGATCACCCTAACATTCCCTCCAACGATTCGCCAGGGTTACCTCCGCCCCGACGAGTAGAATTCCAGACTGATCTCACTCCTGGTGCAGCTCCGATCGCTAGGACACCTTACCGTCTAGCCCGTCGGAATTGCAAAAGTTGTCCAAACAACTTCAGGGATCCTTCGATCATAGCCTCGTACGTCCAAATTCATCGCCGCGAGAAGCCCCTAAGCTCCTCGCTAGGGGAAAAGACGAATCCTCTCGTACGTACATCGCTT
>CAJVGC010000582.1:42917595-43065876 GCA_910822075.1 Senecio squalidus | reverse complement strand
GTATCTTATCAAATCAAGTGTCGGATTAATCTCCGGAATCAAATTATAAGTCCTAATACCAATAAAATCACCTTTGAACTTTCCTAAGTTCATAACTAATCATACTTAAGAACTTTCAATTAACAAAAAGGTCCAACGAAGCAATAACGCAAAAACGAAAATTTCAAGAGACCAAAAATGGCCCGATGCGCCGCACCTAGTAGTATGGTGCGCCGCACCTCTCGCCAGTTTTCAAAAATATTACAAATTTGGTCCTTGCCTCGTTTTACACATCCACCACCCAATTTGACCAATCCCAAACGACCCTTTTACTGATTTTACCTGTCCCAAAGTCCAGAATTAACTCTACACCTATTTTTCTATTTTCATTTTCATTTTTACAAAATCATTTTACACACACATTACACACACATTACACACACACATAAACATTTTCTCCCAAACTTTCTCTCAAGAACTCATCCTCTCCAGTGATATTTCACCACTAAAAAGCATTTCCAATCCATACAAATCGTCCCTTTCATCAAGTTAAGCCAAGGGTGTTGTTTATATCAAAAAGGACCTCGGTTGTAAAGATTTTTGAAGATCAAATCCGACCAAAACTCATCATCCAAGCTATTCCTTCGGTAGATTACTTTCTTTTCACTTTTTATACATAAATAATCAATTGCATGTAAGATCTAACGGTTAAAAATGAGTTTTTATACAAATCTTTGACTTTTATGGTCAAAAAACGTTTTTAATCGAAAAACCCTTTAGATCTACAAATCTGTGAATAAAAATATTTTAGAAACTGTTGAAATGAAGTTTTGGAAGATAATAACCAGTTGCATGTTCAATCTAAACAATAAAAACGAGTATTTGTAAAGATTTATGTCATTTGTGTACAAAAACGATTTTATCTAAATAATACTTAGATCTATGATTTTGTGGTTAAAAGTTGCTTAGAATCTGTGAAAACACTATTTTATAAAGTACCTACTGGTTGCATGTCGAAACCCTTAAGTCACAAAACGTTTTTAGCAAGAAAAACACAAAACGGGAAACGGACAGCAGCTAGGTGCGCCGCACCTGTGACCAGGTGCGCAGCACCGAGCTGTTGTTCACCCGAAAATCGTCGTTTTTACTCGTTTCAAGTTTACGTGTGCATTCTGGAGTTTTACCCTGTTTACTGTGGACTGAGATAAATAATATTAATAACTTTTATGAATCACTTTGGGCTCTTTGGACTATTTTGGACTATATTATATGTATTATTGTGTTTTAGGTGATTTGTGAACGGAAGTGGCGGTGTAATTTTTGGACATGAAATTTGGGCGCGGAAGCGCTGCCCAAATTTCCCTAGAAATTACAAGACCACTTCAGTAAACAAAAGCACTTAAGATGTAATAATCAAACACAATAAACTTTCAAACTAAACTCAACGTTAATCGCTTCGGACCAAATTTTCGGAACAATATTGGACTTAACCTTTTATTTACCAACAAAAGTTACACAATATCTTCTAAACATAAAACACTTAATAAGAAGTTAACTTTTGTATTATATTGGTAATTCTTAGGCAATTCCGTGATTCCCGGCTCATTTCCGACCGACTCCGAGTTCTATTCTCTTCGCAAACCGTGAGTTACATCCCCACTATGTTTTACTTTTAATACTTTTCAATATTATTTGGGGGAAGCATAAGATCATGTTTTGTAACTTATAAACGACTTGCAATACTTAAACCTTGGTTTATCAAACTTTGACAATGAAACGTCTACTTAATCGCTTATGCGTAAAACATTTCTTTCTCTACTTATACTAATGTTTCATCTCTTTAATTCAACTATTTATTGAATCTCGTTCTAAACTTTGAATCTTTTGAAGCATTTTAACTTGCATCTTAAAAACTATCATGCGTATTTGTGTTAATGCCTTAGCAGGATAACTAAACTAGGATGCTTGTTAGTAACCAATACTTGATGGATATATAAGCCCGTAAGATCTCTTGAATGTTTTATTATCCTTACTTAAATGCCCGTTTTAGTCTCTCTCTCTCTTATACACTATTAGCATTAGCCGTTAGTCATATGGGTATCGATACTTAGGAGGGGTCACTCCTTACTCAGGGTTAGCGTCCCAAGTACATATTACTACCTCACTCATTGAATTACTTACTTAAATGTTTTTGGGCTGCCATCTCGACCATACAATCGGTTTAGTGTATACTTACTACTTATATTATGCCAAGTGATTGAAATACAAGGTACCTTTAGTTAAGTTATAACACATATCCCATACGCATATACTTTATTTTAGCGCCTGATCCCGCTTTCACATTATTTTAGCGCCTGATTTCGCTTTATCATTATTTTAGCGACTGAATCCGCTTTATCATTATTTTAGCGACTGAATCCGCTTTATCATTATTTTAGCGACTGATTCCGCTTTATCACTATTTTAGCGACTGATTCCGCTTTACTATTATTTAGTGACTGTTTTTCCACTATAACTACCATGCAAGTTTATTACTCACTTTACTCGCTTGCTTAATAACTTTTACCATGAACTTTCTATTTTTGGAAACTTACTATTTTTGGAAACTTACTATTTTTGGAAACTCTATCAAACTCTAAACTGTAACTCACTCACTACGTTTCGTAGTTGACACTTTATCTTATGTTTCAGGAAATTAATGTAAGCTTATGGAATGCATGGCAAGGAGGGTCGATATGGTCACGTGAGGCGTTCATTGGGAAAGACCTTCTTATTTTTGGGAATTTTTGTTAAAACTTGTATTGTACTTTAAGTTAAATCGTGAACTGCTTGGTTGCTTTTGAAATGTTGTATTTTAAACCATTTAATCTTTAATGGAAATGACTTGAATCGTTTATATTTGCTTATGACCGTGTAATGATATTCCAGCTCTCACGCCCCGTGTTTCCGCTTTAGCGGGGTGTGACAAAAACCCTAGGTGAGGATATAACGCCGTAAGTACAAACAAACGATTTTTAGAAACGGAACGAACTAGATGCCCCGCAGATTTTCTTGGAACTGAACTCTCACACTATTAACACAAGCCGTTAGCATAGATTATGGGTATCGATACTTAGGAGCGGTCACTCCTTACTTATGGGTAGCAACCTGGGTACATATTGCTAAGTTCTCGCGAACTCGAACTCTAAACTGGAACTAGTGGGCATGAACTTGACCAGAATCGGATTAGTGTGGAAAACTAAATCTTACGTATATTAAGCTTAGTGGTTGGTACAACTCGAAGATCATAGGTCTTTATTTACGCATATACTTTCTTACTGTCTTACACATGTGGATTCATCCACCGCTGAGGTAACGACTACTCTCACTCACCTGTCTTACACATGTGGATTCATCCACCGCTGAGGTAACGACTACTCTCACTCACCTGTCTTACACATGTGGATTTATCCACCGCTGAGGTAATGACTACTTACACCTGCCGTCTTACCCATGTGGATTTATCCACCGCTGAGGTAATGACTACGCACTTTTACCGCTTGCTACGCGACTTGAACTTTTACGAACTTCGAACTTGTCTCGAACTTTTACGAACATTAAACTCTTGAATTGAACTATTACGACAGTATATAAACTACCTTTAAGCGATCGCTTATCCGCTTACTTCTTTTGGAAAACTTGTACTTATATACATACTTGTCGAACTTTTATTTGAAACCTTTGGTCAACTTATAAACTGTAACTCACTCACTACGTTTTCGTAGTTGACACTTTATCTCATGTTTCAGGAACTAAGCGTAAGTTATGAAGTGCATTGCTCAGGCGGGTCAAGCCAGATATGTGAAGTGTAATCCGGGAATGAGACCTTTTATCTTTTGGGAATTTTTATTAAAATACTTTATTATGTATTTGTCGTATTAAACTCACGAATCTTGGTTGTATCTTTTGAACTTTTGTACTTTTCCAACTTTAATTTAATGACTTGAACCGTTGACTTTTGGTATAACTTGTGAAATGATTCTTTGCTCTTCACATTCCGTGTTTCCGCTTTAGCGGGGTGTGACATTAGGACTTATATAATTCGATTACGGGAGTGATTCCGACACTGTCACGTTTCCGGTAAATGTAAAGATAAAGACAATGACAGACAATATGAGAGACATAGAGTATAAAATGCATCTGAATTTGGACGGTTGTCACACTTCCAACCATAGAAACCCACTAAACCACCATCAAAAATCGTCCTAATATCAAAGGAAGCAAGGAGGAACAAGTCTTTTCGGTTAAAAAGCTATTTTACCGATTTTTGGAGCTCAAACTCTTCTAAAACATCATCCAAGCATTTTCATCCGGTAGAAATCCTTCTTTTTGCTATATTTACTGTTTTTATAAATTGCATGGATGATCCATGGCATAAAAATGTGATTTTATAAAGTTTTATAACACCTTTTATACAAAAACGGATTTTTAACCGAATAACAATTAGATCTATGAATTTATGGTTAAAAGTTATAGACAAACTGTTAAAATGCTATATAATGAAGTTTCTAACCATTGCATGTCGAAATCTACGGCTTAACTAATCGTTTTTGCAAGAAAAATCGGAGTTAGTAAAAGACAGCGCGTTGTGCGCCGTCCCAATAGCCCAGGACGACGCAGCGGGACACAAAAGTGTTCTGTGCGCCGTCCCAGTGGTCCTGAACGGCGCACACCAGCTGCTTTCCTTCCCGAAAATCGTCGTTTTGACGTTTAAAAGTTATGTACACGTTCTGGTTTTTCGAGAATAATACTTTGGGACTGAGATTGGAAAAATATTTACAATTGTGACACTTTGTTGGACTTATTACACTCTAATTAACTTGTTTAATTATCTTATGTTATATATTTGTTTTGTAAGCGGGAAAGTGGCGTATATTTTGGATATAAAAATTTGGGCGCCGAAGCGCTGCCCAAATTTTGTTAGAAAATATATAACACTTCAACGACCAAAAATATATTTAACATAATGATTAGAAACGTTAACTTTGGACTTTTGGACTAAAACATAACGATAACCGATTCGGGCAATTTTTGGACATTTAACCTTGTCACTAAAGTTAAACTAAGATTACATCTATTATATATATATATATATATATATATATATATATATATATATATATATATATATATATATATATATATATATATATATATATATATATATAAGTTAACTTAATGTAATCATAAAACTTAAACAATCTTGGTATCTTTTAGGCTTTCTGTGATTTCCGGCACGTTTCCGACCATTTCCCGATCTGCTTTATCTTCGCAATCAGTGAGTTACATCACCTCTACTTTATGTCTTTTAAGTACTCTTTTGGGGGAAACATGAGATCCAAATATTTATGAACTATGACTTTCAAGAACTATGACTTTATTGAACTATTTGACATTGATCGAACTTATATGCGTAAAACTATTTTAAACCGCCTTATGTGGCACCTTTGACTCTTTGACACTTTGATATTATGGCTTGCCCCCTTTCGGCACTTGACTTAAACTATGATTGTTTGATTGTATACCCTCCAACCCTTGATGAGAATATAAACTCCGTAAGTGCCTACTACCATTTGACAAAATTGCATAAGTGCCCTGTTTCTAGAAAATCTCTACACTATTAGCTTTAAGCCGTTGGTAATTATGGGTATCGATACTTAGGAGAGATCACTCCTTACTTTAGATGGCAATCTAAGTACATATTGCTAGAACTCACAAACTTCGTCGATAGTGCGAGGTTGGGGCTGATCAGATCGGTTAATCGGTTTAGTGTAAACACTTACGTTATATTATGCCAAGTGGTTGATACAATTCTTAAATCAAATGTTACTTTTACTTACGCATATACATACTTATCGTCTTACACATGTGGAGAGTTCCACCGCTGAGGTAATGACAATATACATATCTATCGTCTTACACATGTTGATAGTTCCACCGCTGAGGTAATGACAACATACATTTATCGTCTTGCTCCGCAACTTAACTCTTCCAAATATTGATCTATTTGTCTATGATCGACTTTAAAAGTATATATATTTTAAGCAACTTTTCCGCTCACCTTTCTTTTAAGAAAACTTACTACTTGTATATACTTGTCGGAATTTTGTCGGAACGTTTGTCAAGAACTTATAAACTGTAACTCACTCACTACGTTATGTAGTTTGACACTTTATCTCATGTTTCAAGAAACCAAGTGTAAGTTATGAAGTGCATTGCTCGGGCGGGTCAGGACTATTATGTAAAGTTTAATTCGGGAGAAGACCTACTTTATTATGGGAATATATCAAACACTTTATTATGTATTTGTTGTCTTGAACATTATTTATCTTGGTTATATCTTTGAACATTTGAACTTTTCAACTTTATTTTAATGACTTGAACCGTTAAACTTTTGTTATAACTCGTGTAATGATTCTCTAGCTCTTCGCACCTCGTGTTTCCGCTTTAGCGGGGTGTCACAGAAATTGATTTTTTCTTTTACCCTAAAATTGTAGTTTCCAATTTTTTGAAGTTACCTTCAACTAAAGAAAACAAAGTCCAATTATACGTAAAATGACGTCATCGTTCGTATTATCGTTAAAAGAACCAAAATGATGTCACCCTTCATCTTTAACATTAATTATTTCGTATTTGAAGGTTCATATTACGCCAAAGTTACCTTCAACATAAAAAAAATCAAATTATGCGAAATATGATGTCATCTTTCGCATTATCAATATCCGAACGAAAATGACGTCATCTTTCCCCTTTGAAATTAAATGTTTCTTTTATCAAAAATTTGTAGGATACAATTTTGCCAAGTTACCTTCAACTAAAGAAAAATAAGTCATTTTATGCAAAAACATACGTCACCGTTCGAAAAATGACCTCATCCTTAACATTGTCATTATCCGGGCAAAAATGATGTCATCCTTCGTCTTTGAAATTGATTATTTCTTTTACCCTGTATTTGTGGTTTCTAATTTGGCAAAGTTACCTTCAAGTAAAGAAGCAAAAAAATAGTCAAATGCTAAAAATGGCGTCATCGTTCGCATTATCGTTATAAGAACAAAAATGACGTCATCCTTCCTCTTTAAAATTGATTATTTCATATTCCCTAAAATTTGAAGGTTCATATTATGCGAAAGTTACATTCAACATAAAAAACTCAAATTATGCGAAATATGACGTCATCTTTCGCATTATCATTATCCAAACGAAAGTGACGTCATCTTTCCTCCTTGAAATTAAATGTTTCTTTACCCTATATTTGTAGGATACAATTTTGCAACTTTACGTTCAACTAAAAAAAATAAGTCAAATTATACTAAAAGTGACGTTAGCGTTTGCATAAATCGTTATTAGAACATAAAGGAAATAATCTTTCCTCTTTAAAACTGATTATTTCATATTTTATTTGTAGGTGTTATTACGCTAAGTCTCTTTCAACTAAAAAATAAATCAAATTATTCGAAAAATGACGTCATTCTTAGCATTATCATTATCTGAACGAAAATGACGGCATCTTTCCTATTTGAAATTGATTATTCTTTTACCCTTGATTTGTAGTTTCAAATTTAGAAAATTTACCTTCAACTTAAGAAAAAAAAGTCAAATTGAGCGAAAATGACGTTATCTTTCGCATTATCATTATCCGAACTAAAATGACGTCATACTTTCTTTTTAAAATTGATTATTTCATCTTATCAAATATTTGTAGGTTCGTATTATGCAAAATCACTTTCAACTAAAAAGTAAATCAAATTATGCGAATAATGATGTCATCATTCCTCTTGGAAATTGATTTTTTTTTACCCTAAAATTGTAGTTTCCAATTTTTTAAAGTTACCTTCAACTAAAGAAAACAAAGTCCAACTATACTTAAAATTACGTCATCGTTCGTATTATCTTTAAAAGAACCAAAATGATGTCATCCTTCATCTTTAAAAATAATTATTTCATATTCCCGAATATTTGAAGGTTCATATTACGCCAAAGTTACCTTCAACATAAAAATAAAAAAAATCAAATTATGCGAAATATGATGTCATCATTCGCATTATCAATATCCGAACGAAAATGACGTCATCTTTCCCCTTTGAAATTAAATGTTTCTTTTACCATAAATTTGTAGGATACAATTTTGCCAAGTTACCTTCAACTAAAGAAAAATAAGTCAATTTATGCAAAAACATACGTCACCGTTCGAAAAATGACCTCATCCTTAGCATTATCATTAACCGGGCGAAAATGACGTCAACCTTCGTCTTTGAAATTGATTTTTTCTTTGAACCTGAATTTCTGGTTTCTAATTTGGCAAAGGTACCTTCAAGTAAAAAAGAAAAAAAATAGTCAAATGCTAAAAATGACGTCATCGTTCGCTTTATCGTTATAAGAAGAAAAATGACGTCATCCTTCCTCTTTAAAATTGATTATTTCATATTCCAAAAATTTGAAGGTTCATATTATGCGAAAGTTACATTCAACATATAAAACTCAAATTATGCGAAATATGACGTCATCTTTCGCATCATCATTATCCAAACAAAAATGACGTCATCTTTCCTCCTTAAAATTAAATGTTTCTTTTACCCTATATATGTAGGATACAATTTTGCAACTTTACGTTCAACTAAAAAAAATTAGTCAAATTATACTAAAAGTGACGTCAGCGTTTGCATAAATCGTTACTAGAACATAAAGGAAATAATTTTTCCTCTTTAAAACTGATTATTTCATATTTTATTTGTAGGTGTTATTACGCTAAGTCTCCTTCGACTAATAAATAAATTAAATTATTCGAAAAACGACGTCATCTTTCCTATTTGAAATTGATTATTCTTTTACCCTTGATTTGTAGTTTCCAATTTTAAAAATTTACCTTCAACTTAAGAAAAAAAAGTTAAATTGAGCGAAAATGACGTCATCTTTCGCATTTTCATTATCCGAACGAAAATGACGTCATCTTTTCTCTTTAAAATTGATTATTTCATATTATGCCAGTTAACTTCAACATAAAAAAAAAAATCAAATTATGCGAAATATGATGTCATCATTCACATTATCAATATCCGAACGAAATGACGTCATCTTTCCCCTATGAAATTAAATGTTTCTTTTACCATAAATTTGTAGGATACAATTTTGCCAAGTTACCTTCAACTAAAGAAAAATAAGTCATTTATGTAAAAACAAAGTCACCGTTCGAAAAATGACCTCATCCTTAGCATTATCATTATCCGGGCGAAAATGACGTCATCTTTCGTCTTTGAAATTGATTATTTCTTTTATCCTGATTTATGGTTTCTAATTTGGCAAAGTTACCTTCAACTAAAGAAGAGAAAAAAATAGTCAAATAATGCTTAAAATGACGTCATCGTTTGCATTATCGTTAAAAGAACAAAAATGACATCATCCTTCCTCTTTAAAATTGATTATTTCATATTCCCTAAAATTTGAAAGTTCATATTATGCGAAAGTTACATTCAACATAAAACACTCAAATTATGCGAAATATGACGTCATATTTTGCATTATCATTATCTAAACGAAAATGACATCTTTCCTCCTAAAAATTAAATGTTTCTTTTACCCTATATTTGTTTTTTTTTTTTTGGTAAAAGGGAATTCTACCCCGGTAAATTATATAACCAAAAAAAAATGATGAAGTACAACGGGTATAGGTGAAGTCCTATACCTCAACCCATTACATGGGCAACAACCATCAAAAAGCCAAAACAAAAAATACACCCTATATAACAAAGACATGCCTCCCTTATAGACTACCACGAATAACAAACTAGACTAACAAAATAAAACTACTTTTTAGTCTTCGCTTGAGGTTTGTAATCACGATCTTTCTTAGAACTCTGAAGATGCTCATACCCATCATACCCATCATATCCATAGTCATCATCAGAAGCATCAGACGGATTGAAGCAATTATCCCATTTCCTGTGTAGTTCCTGAGAACTACTAACCTCCTTATCCTTGTTACCCTCTGCAACCAACGAGATCGAACTACTAGGAATAGACTTTCCCATACTTCCCTGATCATTCACCTTAAGTAAATCAAATTATGCGAATAATGACGTCATCCTTTCTCTTTGAAATTGATTATTTTTTTACCCTAAATTTGTAGTTTCCAATCTTTTGAAGTTACCTTCAACTAAAGAAAACAAAGTCCAATTATACGTAAAATGACGGCATCGTTCGTATTATCTTTAAAAGAACCAAAATGATGTCATCCTTCATCATTAAAATTAATTATGTTATATTCTCGAATATTTAAAGGTTCATATTACGCCAAAGTTAACTTCAACATAAATAAAAAAAATCAAATTATGCGAAATATGATGTCATCATTCGCATTATCAATATCCGAACGAAAATGACGTCATCTTTCCCCTTTGAAATTAAATGTTTCTTTTACCATAAATTTGTAGGATACAATTTTGCCAAGTTACCTTCAACTAAAGAAAAATAAGTCAATTTATACAAAAACATACGTCACCGTTCGAAAAATGACCTCATCCTTAGCATTATCATTATCCTGGCGAAAATGACGTCATCCTTCGTCTTTGAAATTGATTATTTCTTTTACCCTGAATTTCTGGTTTCTAATATTGCAAAGTTACCTTCAACTAAAAAAGAAAAAAAAATATTCAAATGATGCTAAAAATGACGTCATCGTTCGCATTATCGTTATAAGAACAAAAATGACGTCATCCTTCCTCTTTAAAATTTATTATTTCAAATTCCCTAAAATTTGAAGGTTCATATTATGCGAAAGTTACATTCAACATAAAAAAACTAAAATTATGCGAAATATGATGTCATCTTTCACATTATCATTATCCAAACGAAAATGACGTCATCTTTCCTCCTTGAAATTAAATGTTTCTTTTACCCTATATTTGTAGAATACAATTTTGCAACTTTACGTTCAACTAAAAAAAATAAGTTAAATTATACGAAATGTGACGTCAGCGTTTGCATAAATCGTTATTAGAACATAAAGGAAATAATCTTTCCTCTTTAAAACTGATTATTTCATATTTTATTTGTAGGTGTTATTACGCTAAGTCTCCTTCAGGTAAAAAATAAATCAAATTATTCGAAAAATGACGTCATTCTTAGCATTATAATTATCCGAACGAAAATGTCGTCATCTTTCCTATTTGAAATTGATTATTCTTTTACCCTTGATTTGTAGTTTTCAATTTTGAAAATTTACCTTCAACTTAAGAAAACAAAGTCAAATTGAGCGAAAATGACGTCATCTTTCGCATTATCATTATCCGAACAAAAATTACGGCATCCTTTCTCTTTAAAACTAATTATTTCATATTTTCAAATATTTGTAGGTTCGTATTATGCAAAATCACTTTCAACTAAAAAGTAAATAAAATTATGCGAATAATGACGTCATACTTCCTCTTTGAAATTGATTATTTTTTTACCCTAAAATTGTAGTTTCCAATCTTTTGAAGTTACCTTCAACCAAAGAAAACAAAGTCCAATTATACGTAAAATGACGTCATCTTTCGTATTATCGTTTAAAGAACCAAAATGACGTCATCTTTTATCTTTAAAATTAATTATTTGATATTCCCGAATATTTTAAGGTTCATATTACGCCAAATTTACCTTCAACATAAAAAAAATCAAATTATGCAAAATATAATGTCATCTTTCGTTTTATCAATATCCGAACGAAAATGACATCATCTTTCCCCTTTGAAATTAAATGTTTCTTTTACCATAAATTTGTAGGATACAATTTTGCCAAGTTACCTTCAACTAAAGAAAAATAAGTCAATTTATTCAAAAACATACGTCACCGTTCGAAAAATGACCTCATCCTTAACATTATCATTATCCGGGCGAAAATGACGTCATCCTTCGTCTTTGAAATTGATTATTTCTTTACCCTGAACTTGTGATTTCTAATTTGGCAAAGTTACCTTCAACTAAAGTAGAAACAATATAGTCAAATTATGCTAAATATGACGTCATCGTTCGGATTATCGTTATAAGAACAAAAATGACGTCATCCTTCCTCTTTAAAATTGATTATTTCATATTCCCTAAAATTTGAAGGTTCATATTATGCGAAATTTACATTCAACATAAAAAACTCAAATTATGCGAAATATGACGTCATCTTTCGCATTATCATTATCCAAACGAAAATGAAGTCATCTTTCCTCCTTGAAATTAAATGTTTCTTTTACCCTATATTTGTAGGATACAATTTTGCAACTTTACGTTCAACTAAAAAAATAAGTCAAATTATATTAAAAGTGACGTCAGAGTTTGCATAAATCGTTATTAGAACATAAAGGAAATAATCTTTCCTCTTTAAAACTGATTATTTCATATTTTATTTGTAGGCGTTATTACGCTAAGTCTCCTTCAACTAAAAAATAAATTAAATTATTCGAAAAATGACGTCATTCTTAGCATTATCATTATCCGAACGAAAATGACGCCATTTTTCCTTTTTGAAATTGATTATTCTTTTACCCTTGATTTGAAGTTTCCAATTTTGAAAATTTACCTGCAACATAAGAAAAAAAAGTAAAATTGAGCGAAAATGACGTCATCTTTAGCATTATCATTTTCCGAACGAAAATGACGTCATCCTTTCTCTTTAAAATATATTATTTCATCCTATCAAATATTTGTAGGTTCGAATTATGCAAAATCACCTTCAACTAAAAAGTAAATCAAATTATGCTAATAATGACGTCATCCTTCCTCTTTGAAATTGATTATTTTTTTTGTCACACCCCGCTATAGCGGAAACACGTGGTGTGAAGAGCTGGAACACCATTACCCGGGTTATAACAAAATAAACGGTTCAAGTCATTGATTAAAAGAAAATTGTTCGCAATTCGAAAAGCAACCAAGCAGTTTAACGTTTAGTACAATACATAATACAAGGTTTCAAAATAAAATTCCCAAATTTAAAATAGGTCTTTCCTTAATTGTGTCTCACGTGACCATACCGACCCTTCCATGCCATGCACTTCGACTCTTACACTTAATTTCCTGAAACATAAGATAAAGTGTCAACTACAATAAAGTAGTGAGTGAGTTACAGTTTGAGTTTCTCGATAAAAGTTTCAAAAGTTAAAATATATATGTATAAAGTTTCACAATGAAAAGAAAGATGAGCGCCGCTAAAACATATATATTTACTTTAAAAGTTTCGAACACACGCAAGTGGAGTAGAATTTTTAACATAAAAGTTATAGCGAAATTAATAGCTAAAATATTGTATATGAGTAAATAATATGTGAGTAACTAAATTAGAATCTTGTATCAATCACTTGGCTTAATATAACGTAAGTCTACACTAAACCGATTATCTGGTCAGAACACTCCCCAAAGTTTCACAATAAATTGAGTTTCATCTGATCCTAGTAATATGTACTTAGATCGCGAACCACAAGAAAGGAGTGACCTCTCCTAATTATCGATACCCATAATACTAACGGCTATTGCTAATAGTGTATAATGATTCTGAAATAAAAACGGGGCACTTTGAACTCTTTGTCTAAAACTAGTAGTAATCACTTACGGAGTTTATATTCTCACCAAGGATTGGTTTCGCATACAAGTAACCTTAATTTAGTTTAGCCAATTAACGGGGGCAAGCCAGTAAGCCAATAGGGCATTAAAAATGTTACGCATATAAGTTTTACAAAGTTTCACAAGTTTCACAAAGTTTCACAAAGTTTCACAAAGTTTCACAAGTTTCACAAGTTTCACAAAGTTTCCAAAGTTTCACAAGTTTTCATACGAGTTGCAAAAAGTTTCATAAAAGTTACATAAACACACAAATCTTATGTTTCCCCCAAAGTAAGTATTTAAAACAGTAATTTAAGTGGGGTTGTAACTCACGGGTTGCGGAGATAAGTCTCGAGTAATAGAGAAAGGAGCGGAACGCGTCGGGAATCAAAGACGACCTAAAACACCGAAATATTGTGTAAGTATAAATTGTATGATTTAATGTTATGTTAAAGTTCCAACTTAACATTTTTAATCTTTAAATTCTGTCCAAAAGTTTCAATACGGAAAAGTTATGAGTTAATACGTGTTCGAGTACGTTTTAATGTCCGATTAGTCCAATTATGTCCAAAAAGAGTCGATGTCCATGGTCAATATGTTTTAAGCCACGTAAATGATAAGTCACTGAGTTTTGGTTATTATTTACGGTGAAATTTGGGCAGCGCTTCCGCGCTATAAGAATTTAGTCCATTTTCGCAAACACTTTCCCGCTTTAACAATCATTTCAACTATAACTTTCAATAATACAAGTGTTTTTAATCCTCAAACCCATCCAAACAATTTCATTCGGTCACTATTTTTAACGTTTAAGTTGCAAAAACGACAAATTTGGTGTACAGCGAGATCCAGACAACGGCTGGAGATATTCAGCCGCCGGCTGGACCTTAGCCACCGGCTGGATATCTTCAGCCGCCAGCTGGAGGCCTTCGGCTAGTTTCATATTTTCGATATTTTTCGATTTTTAAGCCATTTTAGTGATAGATTCTTACATGCAAACTGTTTTTAGTTAAATATATACATTTTTTAGTAAAAATCACAGTTTCTTTTAGATCTATTACATCAAAATGTGGATCTTTGTGATAAACCCGATTTTAAGCAAGAAAACGTTTTAAACTTTTATAAAAACAATTTTTCAGTCTTTGGATCGTCCATGCAAGTAAAGGTTTATGAAATAAAAGCAAAATAGAAGAGTTTTACCAAAGGAAAAAGTTATGGGACGGTTTGGATGAGAAATAGCTTCAAGATGGTGGAAAAACTTCTTCAAAACCCGATTTTTATGCTTCCTCTTGATACCCCTTTAGTTTAGGACGATTTGTGTATGTTTTTGATGGACGATTTTGTGTTTTTGTTGATGTTTTAATGGAAAAGTCACTGGATTTTTGTTGGGTGTTCTTGAGAGATAGAGAGAAAACAATATATGTGTGTGTTTTGATTTTTGAATAATGAAGGAAATGAAAGAAAATGGTGAAGGGTTGTTCAAATCTGGCCTTTGGACTCAAAAGTGTCATAAAGGGGGTCCAATCTCGTAATTATGATTTGTAGCCAATCAAGATACATGAAAAAGTGAGTCACCAAGTTACAGTCAGCGGCCTTTCAGCCGTCGGCTGGGCTTCAGCTGCCGGCTGGTAGCTTTCAGCCGTCGGTTGGATGGCATTTTCTAGCTTTGTGACGTTTTAAGTTTTCCGTTATTGTTAGTTGTGGACTAGAATTTTATTAGTTTCCCTTATGAACTTAGTCAAGTTCTTGGTATAGTTTCTTGGTGTTAGGATTTATAAGTTGATTCCAACTTTGGTTCCGACACAATAAAAGACACAATAAGTATGAACTAGAACAATACAATCACGATAAGATGCAACTAAAGATTTGAACCGACATAGTAAATGAGAATCACCTGAATTTTAGACGGTTGTCACATTCTCCCCGGGTTGAAAGAATTTTCGTCCCGAAATTTGACCCGTCCCCATCGGGAAGTATCTTTGAACAAATGCGGATACTTTTGACGTATTTGGTCCTCACGTTCCCATGTGAATTCATGACCACGTCGGGAGTTCCAAAGAACCTTGACAATATGAACACAACTTTGTCTGAGTTGTTTGACCTAGCGGTCTACAACCTCAAGCGGTTCCTCGATAAAGTTGAGTTTGTTGTCGATCTTGACCTCGTCGAGTGGAATGACGATGGTCTTATCAGATAAGCACTTTTTGAAGTGCGAGACATGGAATACGTTGTGAACATCGGAAAGAACTTGCGGGAGTTGGAGTCGATATGCTACTGGGCCGATACGCTCGATAACTTCGAATGGTCCGGTATACCTTGGGCTTAGCTTGCCGCGTTTCCCGAAGCGAACTACCCCTTCCATGGCGATACTTTGAGAAGCACACGATCGCAAACTTGGAACTCGAGGGGTTTCCTTCGGTTATCGGCGTAGCTCTTCTGCCGGGTATGGGACGTCTTCAGTCGTTCTCTTATAGTAGTGATCTTGTCGATGGTTTCCTGGACGATGTCGAGCCTTGTGAGTTGTCGATCGCCGGCTTCTAGCCAACAAAGCGGCGACCGACACTTACATCCATATAAGGCCTCGAACGGAGCGCACTTGATGCTAGCGTGGTAGCTGTTGTTGTAGGAAAACTCGACCAGGGGAAGGTGAGTATCCCAACTTCCTCCGAAGTCAACTACGCATGCTCTAAGCATATCCTCAAGTGTTTGGATCGTTCTTTCGCTTTGCCCGTCGGTCATTGAGGGTGGTAAGCGGTGCTAAGTTCTAGTCGCGTCCCGAGCGATTTCTGAAGCGCGTTCCAAAAGCGGGACGTAAATCGACTATCCCTGTCAGAGATAATGGAGAGAGGTGTTTCGTGGCGAGAGATGATCTCGTTGATGTAGATTTGCGAGAATTTCTCCATCGAGTGGGTCTCTCGTACCGGTGGGAAATGAGCAGACTTTGTCAATCGGTCCACAATTACCCAAATTGTGTCGTTACCCTTTGCCGTCCGGGGTAACTTGGTAATGAAATCCATGGAGATTTGTTCCCACTTCCACATAGGAATTTGTAGTCCTGAGGGCTTCGGATATTCCGCCTTGACCTTTGAGCAAGTAAGGCACTTGGCTACGTACAGGGCGATATCCTTCTTCATGCCCGACCACCAATAATACTCCCGAAGGTCCTTGTACAATTTATCGGATCCAGGGTGGATGGAGTATCGGGAACGGTGGCCCTCATCCAAAATTAGCTTGCGAAGATCTTCAGATTTCGGAATCCAGGCTCGGTCCTTGAAATAATGGAATCTGTCGGATTTGAGTTCGAACTCCTTCTCATGATTGTGCAATGTTTCGCCCTTTAAGTTCTCGGGTTTCAACGCTTCTCGATGAGCCTCGGCGATTTGCGTTTGAAGATTTGTCTGAACCTGAATACCTAATGCTCTAACCCGAGATGGTCTGACCCTTTCCTTCCGACTCAGGGCATCTGCTACTACGTTTGCCTTACCCGGATGGTACTTGATCTCGCAATCGTAGTCACTCAGCAGTTCGATCCACCTCCTTTGCCTCATGTTGAGCATCTTCTCGTCTAGAATGTGTTGAAGGCTCTTATGATCCGTGAAAACCGTGCACTTAGTACCATACAAATAATGTCTCCATATCTTTAGAGCGAATACGACGGCTCCCAGCTCTAGGTCGTGAGTGGTGTAGTTCTGCTCGTGCACCTTAAGTTGTCTTGACGCGTAGGTGATGACTTTATCCTTCTGCATAAGGACACACCCAAGTCCTTGATGGGATGGATCGCAGAATACCACGAAGTTATCCGTACCCTCCGGTAGGGACAAAATCGGTGCGTGGCAGAGCTGGTGTTTTAGTTTCTGGAAGGATTCCCAAAAAAAATCCTTGTCCATCTGAGTGAGCTTGGTGAGTGGCTTAGCGATCTTCGAGAAATTCTCGATGAACCTTCGATAATAGCCGGCCAACCCTAGGAATTGACGAATTTCCGTAGGAGTCGTTGGGGCTTGCCATTTCTCGATCGCTTCGATTTTAGCCGGATCTACATGGATCCCTTCTTGGTTGACCACATGACCACGGAAATGTACTTCCCGGAGCCAAAATTCACACTTCGAGAATTTGGCGTACAGTTTCTGATCTCGGAGGAGTTCAATGATAAGTTTCAGGTGTTTCGCGTGATCCTCTTTGTTTCTCGAGTAGATAAGGATGTCATCAATGAATACGATCACGAATTTGTCCAAGTAAGGTCTACACACCCTATTCATCAAATCCATTAACACTGCTGGTGCGTTGGTTAAACCAAATGGCATGACAAGGAATTCGTAATGACCGTAACGAGCACGAAAAGCGGTTTTAGGAATGTCGGTCTCACTGACACGAACCTGATGATAACCCGAACGGAGGTCGATTTTTGAGAAATAAGTTGCACCCTGCAACTAGTCGAACAGGTCATCGATCCTCGGGAGTGGGTATCGGTTCTTGACGGTCAGTTTGTTCAGTTCGCGGTTGTCGATGCAGATACGAAAGGATCCGTCTTTCTTTTTAACGAAGAATATTGGGGCTCCCCAGGGGGACGAGCTTGGACGAATAAGACCGTGATCCAAGAGTTCCTGTAGCTGTTTCGATAGCTCTTACATTTCCGGTGGGGCTAGACGATACGCTGTCTTAGCGACCGGTGCTGCACCAGGAACTAGGTCTATCCGGAATTCCACTTTAGGGTGATCCTTGACTACTGGGATATCTTGTACACGGATCTTCTTGGGTTTACGTTCGACAACGTGAGCGAGGAATGCGTCACAGTCCTTCTCGAGGTACTTGCGCATTTTCATGGACGACACGATACGGAGTTGTCGTCCGAGTTTGTCTCCTTGAACAACCACAGTTTCGGTGTCAGAGAGAGGGATGCGGATAAGTTTGTCGAAACAGACGATCTCGGCTCGGAAACGAGATAGCCAGTCCATTCCGACGGTCACATCAAAGCTTTTCAGCTCGATTGGAATTAAGTCAATGGGGAAGGTTTTATCAGATAGGCATATGGAACATCCTGAGATTATATCCTTAGCTTCGAACTCTTGACCGTTAGCGTACTCTATGGTGAAGCTATCCTTAAGAACTTTAGATCCTAAGCTAATAAGGGGTCTAAATTCTAAGGATACAAAGCTTCTTTCAGCCCATGAATTGAACAATACTAATGCATAGTGGTTATTAACAGGAAACGTACCGTTCACCGCGTTTGGGTCCTGTCGGGCTTCCTCAGCTGTGAGTGCGAATGCACGTCCTCGACCTCGCCCGCCTTGGTTTGGTTGGGCGTTCTGGAGTCTCAGACAGGCGTTCCAGAAGTGCTGGTCACTCCCGTACTCGAAGCACCCCGACTTCTGACCTGGGACTATTACCCTCTCCGTGCAATATCTAGCAAAGTGCCCTAACTTTTGGCACTTCATGCATACCGGGCAGTTCTCGTGGTGGTGGAAGTTGCACTTATTGCACTTGGGGTTCGTCCCCGTGTACCGGGCTCCAGTTGGAGGTGGTGGTGCTACAGCTGCTACGACGAAATTTCGGGTTGTCTTCTTCTTGTTGTTGCGGTCGCTTCTTCTGGGGGTTTGATCAGTCTTTCTTTTCTCACCCGCCTCCTTCTTGGAGGATGCAGGAGCGGTGAGTAGATTGCTTGTGAGGCGGTGAGCTAGAATGATGGCACTCTGGAGGGTTTGAGGTTCAACTGCGATGACCATTCCCCTGATCTCAGGAACAAGACCGGAGACATAGCGGTCGATTTTGTTTTCTTCAGGAGTTACCAACCTCGGGACTAGTCGAGCCAACTCATGGAACCGGGTATTATACCCTTCGATGTCGTTTCTGATCACTGTGTGATCCCAGAGCTCTGCCTCAAGCTTCTTAATCTCCCCTTTGGGGCAGTAGTCCTCTATCAGAAGGTTCCTGAATTGGTCCCATGTGAGAGCATAGGCGGTCCCGCGTCCTCTGTTGCGGACCACGCTGTTCCACCAAGTCAGGGCCTTTCCGTGTAGTACGCAGGAGGCTCTAAAACCAGGACACCATTCCTACGGCACCAGTTGTGCCATGGAATTCCTTGGGCTTGCAGGCCATAAAGCTCTTGTAGGTGCAAGCAGGGGATTTGGGTTTTGTTGCTGGTTCTGGTTGTTGTTTTGCGGTTGATGCTGTTGCTGCTGCTGCTGCTGTTGTTGCTGCTGGTGATGGTTGTTGACATTTGCATTGATCCCAGCATTGATCTGGGCGATCATGTTGGGCATCGCTACATTCAACTGGGCAGCGACCTGTTCAACAATGATACTAGCGTTCGAACGCGGAGGTGCCATGATTCTACAACAGACAAATAGATTCAGTTTAGAACGCACGAACGGAATATGATAAGAATATAACCCAAAGAACACGCAAGAGCATTAAAAGAACAATTAGTACACGCACGACAATGATTCAAGAGATTCACATGTCAAAGATTCACACGTGATGAGGTTAGTAAGGAAACATTGTCACCAAAAATAGTGAGGATGTCATAAACTGCCTGTTAAGTTGTCAACGATCTGCCAAGTTGTCAACGGCTGTCAAGCTGTCAGCGGCTATCAAGCTGTCAGCGTCTGTCAAGGTGGCAGCCGTCTGTCAAGCTGTCAGCGCCTGTCAAGCTGTCAGTGCCTGTCAAGTTGGCAACGTCTGTCCAAGTTGTCAGCGACTGCCAAGTTGTATGTCAGCGCCTGTCAAAGTCAAGCTATGTGAGCGCCTGTCAAAGTCAAGCTATGTGAGCGCCTATCAAATCAAGCTATGTCAACGCCTGTCAAAGTCAAGCTATGTCAGCGCTTGTCAAAGTCAAGCTATGTCAGCGTCTGTCAAAGTCAAGCTATGTCAGCGTCTGTCAAAGTCAAGCTATGTCAGCGCCTGTCAAGTCAGCACCGCCTGTCAAGCTGTCACCGCCTGTCCAAGTTGTCAGCGTATGTGACTACTTTATTATCGTCATAATAGTAAGCCGTTACATATACTGGTGATTAATGATTAAGACCGTTCAAGTATTCATGTTTATCATTAATGGAAAACGTTCCATATACTTGACACTGGCCATATAAATACATGGTCCAAATCATTATCGATCCAACGTTTTTCTCATCTTATCTGAACACACTCACTGAAGCTTAAACACAGGGTTCATACACTCTTGCCTTCATCCTCAACCTTGATCACCCTAGGTTCGTCAAGAACTTATTGGGTTTGCACTGTGATCATCACAGGAGATCTAAGGTTGACATCACCTAAACCCTAATCCTTGTGTTTGACAATCGTTGTTCGAACCTTGGCGCCATCTGTGGGACTCGTTTTTTAACGGCGTTTCACTTTTCCCAATTCTTTTTTTTTCTCTCCGTAATCAACCGTTACCATGGAGGCAAGAAATTCATCGCAGGTCATTTCTTCAGCGCCAGAAATAACCACTACCACGACTACCACTGCACCAGAAATGGTGATGAGTTCAACTCCTGCTTTTCCTCTAACACCTGTTCGTACCACAATGCTGGAATCATACGTCGATTCTAAGTGGAAGGTGTCGGATCTAAGGTTGACACGAGGGTATCCCTCTTTAACAAGTCGCCTTTTTTCCACAAGGCTGGCGGGAACAAGTTTGTTTACTTCACCACCGCCAGTGATATCCATCCCTCCATTTCAGCCTCTTTTGTCCCACGGGACAAGCTCTCAGGAGGATGGCATGGATCTTGTAAGACAACTTGTTTCGATTGCTTCCCAACCTGCTACTCAAGGGGTACAGGAGGATCCCATTGTTGAACTACTTAGAAGGTTGGATCAGAGCACTCAGCCACCACCACGCCCACCACCACCTCCTTCGTCAGATCTCTTGTCACAGTTAGTACAGGCATTGCGCCCAACGCCTCAGCCAGCGTCTGTACAGCTAGTGGATCCGTTGTCACAACTCCTGGAGCGGCTAAGGCAACCAAGCACACACACCCCACCAACACCTCTACCACAGGACACATCTAACGACATGCTCAGAGTCTTGCAAACCCTAGTGAGAGCAGCAGTTCCACCCCGTGCAGCCACTATGCCTTTGTCAGTTGTT
The DNA here is from genome assembly GCA_910822075.1 of Senecio squalidus. Lineage (NCBI taxonomy): Eukaryota > Viridiplantae > Streptophyta > Magnoliopsida > Asterales > Asteraceae > Senecio > Senecio squalidus. Next base: position 43,044,218 of record CAJVGC010000582.1, on the reverse strand, counting down.
ACTTCAAAGTTCTGTGACTGGGTTGCCAGATTCCCACTCCCAGATAAGCAAAAAGTCTCGTCCTTTGTTGGTACTTACGACGGTACTCGAGATCCAGACGACCACCTTGCTCTGTTTGAACAGGCTATTATTACGGAGAAATGGTTAGACCCAGTCGCTTGCCACATGTTCCCTGGAACATTACAAGGTTTCGCTCGTGATTGGTTTGCCGACTTGCCTGAGAGGAGTATTCAAGATTTCGCAGATCTAAAACCCAAGTTTGTGACTCAATTTGTACAACAAAAGAAGCAACATAGAACTCATATAGGGGCTCATTTGATACGACAAAAAAAAGGAGAGGGGTTGCGTGACTTTATCTAGCGATACACACAAGAATGCTAGAAGATCGCGATGTTACCAGAGAGTCAACAAATTTCTGGCTTTACTATTTCCCTACTTCCAGGACAACTGCAAGAAAAGTTAATCAAGAGAACTCCAATTACTTTCCAAGAGGCCACGGACAGGGCATATGACTATCTAAGGTCGAAGGAAACTGTCTCCCTGACAAGGGGGGTAGGCGGAAAGTCATGGATCGACACTCGACGAGATGAAAGGAGCAACAGGAGGTTTGGCCCATACGATAAACATGCGTCTGAGCCTGATCTTAGCAAAACACCAAAAGAAATCTTGATAACAGAGCAGGTGTGCGCTACCTTCGCACCTCCACCCCAGATGGAGCATAGGTCAGGTACGAAAAACATGAATAAATAATGTGACTTCCATGAAGACCATGGACACGACACAAATGTATGTAGAGAGCTCAAAAGGGAAATAAGACGGGCTTTGGAAGAAGGCAAGCTAGAACACCTTGTCCCTGGCGCTAAGAAGCAAGCAAATAAAACTCCACCTAAGAAGAGTTATGCCTGGCAAAAGAAGGGGGAAGACACAGAACACCCCGGACCACCTGATGGCCATGTCTTCATGATACATGAGGGAGCCAATATGAACTGACCTATCAAGGTGCGATAGTCTATACTGTCATTTTTCCTTTATGTTTTCAATAAATATTTCCAAGCACATGGAATGTCATGGTCATGTATGAAACTAGAAATAATAGCATTTGGTCTGATCTGGTATCCCAATATTATCTCACAATATCATTTTTCTATGGTATTTGCATAAACAAATAAATATTGAAGTAAGGATTCAATACAAAAAGCATAAGGCCACAATAGACATCTCAGTCTAAAGCCAAACATGCACTTTCATTACGTACAATGTTACAACTTGAACACGCATGCGCACGTACACAACCAAGAACATAGTTCAATTCAACATGTATGAAGCCAAGAAAGACAACCTTGTCTGGCCAAATAGCATACAATCATATTCGTCTTTTAATCTACTTGATAAAAGATAAGCACTTCTCACTGGGATGCGACAATCCTCGCGAGTAAACAAAGTAAAGGTTAACCAACATAAGTGCCATTGGCACAGTGTCACAGGCACAATATGAAGCATACATCAGAGATACGCAAATCTACCTATGTCATTGCCATGCAAAGGAACCATGGGCCCTCAAGAAAGTGTCATACGCACAACTAAATATACACACATTCATGCACACCCAAGACGGTGTCATGGACACAACATCCATAATAAAAAGATAAAAAATAAAAATGTATTATTGGCTTGATCATCCAATAAAATATTATTTTTCAAAACAATGGACAAACAAAAACGTATCTGTAAGGTCGTCGTGAGCAACCTAGTTAAACCTGCAGCAAGACATACAATTACAGTTAGCAAGGAGTTAAATTAAAGCCGTCAAGGGCGCGCCGGTCAAGGGCTAGCCCGCCGGTAAATCGAAACCGCCGGTCAAAGGCTAGCTACATAGATCGTGTGTCACGTAAAATAAGACATCAAAACATTGTTATATCCTTCTACAATGACGATATATGTCAAATGTTACCATAGATTCTTAAAAGATATAATAAGTTGTATCTTGAAATCGCTTCCTATAGACGTAATACACATGTGGGTATATATATTATATTAATATTAATATGTTGATATATAAGTGAGGCAACTTACATGTGGGTATATATATTATATTAATATTAATATGTTTATATATAAATGAGGCAGCGCATGATTAGGTAAATAACACATGCACAGCAGCGCACATGCACACATTAATTGACTTCTTTGTGGAACCGCCGGTCAAAAACTGTAAATTGAAAACCGCCGGTCATATCCATAACCACACAATTACTTTGTCACAATTGATCTTTAAACAATGAAAAGTTTTAACCGCCGGTCTGAGTGGGTGGCTACCACCGGTCCAAGGGTGGGCGGTACCGCCGGTCTGAGTGGCCGGCTCAGGTGGGTACCGCCGGTCCAAGGGTGGCCGGTACAAGGTGGAACCGTCGGTCTGATTGGCCGGCCCAGGTGACTATCTCCGGTTCAAGGGTGCCGGTATGGTGGCACCGCAGTCATGGTGACACCGTCGATAATGGTGGTAACCTAGTTAATTCTTTAATTACTAATCGTCTACTTGACTATGATAATGACTGTTTTCACTTCAAGCAAAACGTAATTCTTGATAAAAATGCCCAAAGAATGATGGAATCAAGCGGGCATTAATCGCACCGGGTAGAAAATGGAAACGGGACCGCAACATTCATAAAGTTTGAATCTGCAATAATACAATTCCACGATTACAACTCAAAGCAGTCAGATGTCTTTATTCCAGATACAGACGATGCATAAGTAAAGAGGAGATTTGGAAACCTTTCCAAGCCGATGGAATTCCCCATAGACACCTCCAAATAATGTGGAGAATATAGCAAACCAGATTTGGGTATCCATAAAATACACCTGTATACATTGCTGATGTTAAGAACTACACAAAAAGAATTCGAAGGAAAAATACAACCAAGATAGGTCATGTAATCCTACAAGAATGATTGGAGCCCAAAGTGCAACAACGACACCAATATTATTCCTTGCTGCAAAACCACATAATCCAATTTCAGAAAACAAATAAAAAGGACTCACCCGGGGCTTTATCTGCAACGATAGTTTATAAATGTCAAGGCTTTTAAACAAAATAAAAAAAAAAAAAAAAAAAAATTTAAGCACCGCCTGTCCCTTCATCCTCACCGTCGGTTCCTTCGCGGTTGGCACGGTGGCGCCGCCGGTATGGTGGTACATGGTGGCAAATAAGCTAATTAAATTGTTTTTGTTACGTGACTACATTTGGTGGCTACCGCCTGTACATGTTGGCACTGCTGGTCGCAAACACATTACGAGTAACGAGTGATGATAGTTACGAGTTGCAAACCGTTGTTTTGGCAAATCCTAACTCGGGGGCATGATGAGGTTAGTAAGGAAACATTGTCCCCAAAAATAGTCAGGATGTCATATACTGCCTGTTAAGTTGTCAACGATCTGCCAAGTTGTCAACGGCTGTCAAGTTGTCAGTGGTTGTCAAGCTGTCAGCGGCTGTCAAGCTGTCAGCGTCTGTCAAGGTGGCAGCCGTCTGTCAAGCTATCAGCGCATGTCAAGCTGTCAGTGCCTGTCAAGTTGTCAACGTCTGTCCAAGTTGTCAGTGCCTGCCAAGTTGTATGTCAGCGCCTGTCAAATTCAAGCTATGTGAGCGCCTGTCAAAGTCAGGCTATGTGAGCCCCTGTCAAATCAAGCTATGTCAGCGCCTGTCAAAGTCAAGCTATGTCAGCGCCTGTCAAAGTCAAGCTATGTCAGCGTCTGTCAAAGTCAAGCTCTGTCAGCGCCTGTCAAATCAAGCTATGTCAGCGCCTGTCAAGTCACCACCGCCTGTCAAGCTGTCACCGCCTGTCCAAGTTGTCAGCGTCTGTGACTACTTTATTATCGTCATAATAGTAAGCCGTTACATATAATAGTGATTAATGATTAAGACCGTTCAAGTATTCATGATTATCATTAATGGACAACGTTCCATATACTTGACACTGGCCATATAAATACATGGTCCAAATCATTATCGATCCAACGTTTTTCTCATCTTATCTGAACACACTCACTGAAGCTTAAAAACAGGGTTCATACACTCTTGCCTTCATCCTCAACCTTGATCACCCTAGGTTCGTCAAGAACTTGTTGGGTTTGCACTGTGATCATCCCAGGAGATCTAAGGTTGACATCACCTAAACCCTAATCCTTGTGTTTGACAATCGTTGTTCGAACAACACGCAAGAGAATAATTCAACCATAGAACAAGATTCATACGACAATAGCAAAAAAAATAGATAATAAAGGTAGAAATTTCATTCATTAATAATAATAATGTCGAATACAAGGTTCAAAGGAAATGAAGTACAATAGAATACAAAAGGAAATACATAGAAATGGCTCGGAGTTGTGTACACTAGAAAATTACAACTCGGCCTGCAATACAATAAATAAAGGAGCAACTAGCGGCGTTTCTCGAGAAACATCTTGGCGATAATAACCGCCAACAGGGTCCCCATAACCAAGCATACTCCCACCAGATGTTGCACCGTCTGGGCCGTGGCCTGAGCCGCAGCGAGATGTCGCAACGTCTGTTCCGACAACCGATGTGCAGCATCGGAGACCTCACAGAGGAGAAGCCCTTGTTGCTGGGTCTCCTCAGAAAGTCCCCTTACCTCGCGGTGGAGGTGCAAGAAAGCGGCAGGAGGGGGAGGCTGTAGGGTAGGCGGCATCCTCCGCCTAGCTACGTCCGCGTCACGGGCCCGTTGCATCTCCTCACTTTCGAGTTGTCGCTCCCACGTGTAATGGTCCAGCATGGAGGTGCGTGGAGCCTCGGGATGCGGGTGCCCGAATGGAAGGTTGGGAGGTGCAGGTCTGGACGGACCGCCCTGCTGTGCAGCCATCCTGTCCGGCAAGCGGCCCGGAAGGATGACCTGTTTGCGGGCGGGCCCCTGATACTGGGGTGGTGCGGCAACAGGTACCGGTGGAGGTGGTGGTAGTACCGACCTCGGGCTGGACCCGATGCTGCTCGACACTGCCATGGAGGTGTCCTCTGTGGGGTCGGTGGTCTGGTGGCGCAGGCTTTCCGAGGCAGTATGGCCCTCAGAAGCCTCGCGGGATGACGCGACTCTCGGTTGCGAACGTGACCGGGATCGCGATGGTGATCGTGAGCGAGACGAGTGAGACATGACGGATCTGTGAACAAGGAGTTTCGTAAGTACGGGGAAACAAAGTAATATTAAAGGAAAAATGTGTAATGAAATGCATGTACGGGTCAGTCACGTGAAAGCGGGAAATAATAAGACCGGGAATTTTCGACTCAAAAACCGTTTAACATTAGTAATTACGTTTCGTCCTTGCATAATTCATTTTGAACTAGGCATGGGTGATCAAGTCATGCATAGTTAAAAACAATCATGCAATCGCGAAATTAATTCCCTAAGGTTTGAAACCATAAATGATTTTCCGAAAAAGCCTTGGTTATAGTTTGGTTTCGAAAAATTTTGAAAAATTTTTAAAACCGTTTTCACTATAATCTCTGCTCTGATACCAAGTCTGTCACACCCCGCTATAGCGGAAACACGAGATGTGAAGAGCTGGAATACCATTACACGGGTTATAACAAAATAAACGGTTCAAGTCATTGATTAAAAGAAAATTGTTCGCAATTCCAAAAGCAACCAAGCAGTTTAACGTTTAGTACAATACATAATACAAGGTTTCAAAATAAAATTCCCAACTTTAAAATAGGTTTTTCCCAAATTGCGTCTCACGTGACCATACCGACCCTTCCATGCCATGCACTTCGACTCTTACACTTAATTTCCTAAAACAAAGATAAAGTGTCAACTACAATAAAGTAATGATTGAGTTACAGTTTTAGTTTCTCGATAAAAGTTTCCAATGTTAAAATATATATGTATAGAGTTTCATAATGAAAAGAAAGCGGAGCGGCGCTAAAACATATATATTTACTTTAAAACTTTCGAACACAAGCAAGTGGAGTAGAATTTGAAACATAAAAGTTATAGCGGAATCAATCGCTAAAATATTGTATATGCGTAAATAATATGTGAGTAACTAAATTAGAATCTTGTATAAATCACTTGGCTAAATATAACGTAAGTCTACACTAAACCGATTGTCTGGTCAGAACACGCCCCAAAGTTTCACAATAAATGGAGTTTCATCTTATCCTAGTAATATGTACTTAGGTCGCGAACCACAAGCAAGGAGTGACCTCTCCTAAGTATCGATACCCATAATACTAACGGCTATTGCTAATAGTGTATAATGATTCTGAACTAAAAACGGGGCACTTTGTACTCTTTGTCTAAAACTAGTAGTAAGCACTTACGGAGTTTATATTCTCAACAAGGATTGGTTTCGCATACAAGTAACCTTAATTTAGTTTAGCCAATTAACAGGGGCAAGCCAGTAAGCCAATAGGGCATTAAAAATGTTTACGCATATAAGTTTCACAAAGTTTCACAAGTTTCACAAGTTTCCAAAGTTTCACAAAGTTTCACAAGTTTCCAAAGTTTCATAAAAGTTACATAGACAAACATATCTTATGTTTTCCCCAAAATAAGTGTGACAACCGTCAAAAATTTCATGTGAAAATCGTGCCCTACATCCTTTAAAGTGTCCGTCATGCCTCTAACCGTACTTTTATCGAGAACGCGTCAGTGTCGGAATCAAATTCGGAATCAAAATATCTAAGTGCCAACTTGTTAGTATCCTCATAATTATAAATTAAAAGGTTATGCCAAATTTGTCGGTTACCGTGTTCTTTAAACTCGAGATATCATGCTTTTGCTCTTATTTACTCCTTTACCGAAATCGTGCGTGTCACACCCCACCGTTGGCGGAAACGTAGAGTGCAACACGATTGGCGATCGTCATAACACAACAGTATAATATAGAGCAAACTATATGAATAAGTAAATAAAAGTTGTTATGACGTCGCCATACTTAAGGTAAACCCTTAGTATACGAAAATCCGTCATACACTACAAACAACCAATCAAGAAACATAAAAGAATAGTTCAAAGTACTGGGGCGTGCAAGCCCGAAATGCAATCCAAACGTAATAGATAAACGACAAATCCGAATGCAAGATCCTGAAGTCAACTAAAGTCCGACTCTTAAATCCAAGTCCTATGCCTGCTCGTTACCTGAAAGTAAAGCTTAAAAAGTCAACATAATGTTGAGCGAGTACATCGAGTAAGTCGTAAAAAGGTTTAATCTCATAATCAATCAGTAAAAGCTATTGTGTAACTAATGCATTTTAGAATAGTAGGAAAACAATCATCTCAGCATATAGTATAAAAAGCACATCACAAACATCCAATATAATCAGAACATAGCAAGTGCACCTCATAGAGAGCGTGCGGTATCGGTATGAAACTCATACCGATAATCCATCGTAATAGTAAGTGCACCTCATAAGAGCGTGCGGTATCGGTATGCTATACCGATAATCCATCGTAATAGTAAGTGCACCTCATAAGAGCGTGCGGTATCGGTATGCTAACGCATACCGATAATCCCTCGTATAGTAAGTGTACCTCATAAGAGCGTACGGTATCGGTATGCTAACGCATACCGATAATCCATCGTATAGTAAGTGTACCTCATAAGAGCGTACGGTATCGGTATGACAACGCATACCGATAATCCATCGTAATATATCGAAGCAAGTATTGAACAACCGTTTGTGATGTTTTTAGAAAATTGCATTAGCTTCTTATTACACAATTTAGAGTTTCGAAATATCGTAAGTTTCCATAAATAGAATAATCTATTTATGGTAAGTTTCTAAAAATAGAAATATTTCCGTAAATAGGAAGAAGATCGTCATTCTCGTAAATCATTTGTTTCAAATTATTTTGGTTGCTTTACTTTCCCCCGATTTAAAATATAAAAGCAGTAGTAAAATAGGGGCGATGACTCACCTTATCGAGTGAGCGTATGTAAGCGGTACTGTGTGTATATGTTGGGAAAAACAATGATCTTTCCCAAGATTAATAAATCTGTTAATCAAAGTCTGAGTCTGAGTGATCTGAGTCTGAGTGACTCAGTCTGAGTGACATGAGTCTGAGTGACTCAGTCTGACTAACTCAGACTCATGAGAGAAGTCAGGCGTAATTTAAGGTAATCTAGTTAGTGAATATCTTTTATCTGTTTAGAAGATTTACTTAGATTGATCTTTATCAAACTCACTATACTTGTGTATAAATAGTGAGTTTGAGGTTTGTAATCGGTACACCTTTGATTTGAAATATAACTGTGTGTTATCTTCATTGTTTCAATATTATAATTCCGCTATAATATATACTGAAACTGAGTACTTAATCGATATATAACAATTAACGTCTAAATACTTATTTGTTATTGATTTGCCACTGTTTGGGATCTTAGTGAGACCTAAAAACTGGTATCAGAGCAAATAAGATTTAAATTTTAATAAATTTATAAATCTTAAACGATCAATACCTAAAATCTCAAACAATGTCATCATCTTCAAACATAACTACAATGGCTGGAAAAGGAATTCCTGTGTTCAATGGACATAACTTTGCACATTGGAAACTCAAAGCTGAGTGGCACTTATCAGGAATTCATGAAGAAATGATAAGAATCATAACTGAAGGACCTATCATTCCAGGTAAACAGATTGATGAAGTCAAAGAAGGTGATAGGGTTGTCCAACGTGCCAGATGGGTCCAAACTGCCAAATCTCAATGGACAGATCAAGACAAACTTCTATATAATCTTGATCCTAAAGCCAGAAGCATTTTAGGAAATGCAGTGTCAGAACAAATCTTTTCTAAAATTGCAGGTTGCAAAACAGCTAAGGAACTATGGGACACATTAATTGTGTCTTATGAAGGTGTTCCAGTAGTGAAAGAGCAAAGACTGAACAGTCTCATTAGAAATTATGAAAATTTCTATATGAAAGAAAAGGAAACTTTGGCTGATGTTCATACCAGATTTCAAATCTTACTAAATGACATGTCAGCTCTGGGAGTGACAAAAGATGATGATGATATATGCAAGAAATTTGTTGATATATTACCTAACAAATTTGAATCTGTTATCACATCACTTGTAGTAAGTGAGAAGCTGTCCACCTACAAGCTGCCAGGACTCTTTGGTCCATTGTTAAACTTTGAAGAATCTCAAGAAAGAAAGAAGCTCAATAATAGAAGAACAGCAAAGGATCCAGAAGCTGCATTAGTTGCAACAAGCAGAAGGAACAAAGAAATTTATTCTCAAGCTGACTCATCTGAGTCAGAGTCACATTCAGACTCAGAATCTGAAAACGAGTCTGAAGTCAAGAAATTAAAGAGTCAGCTTGCTCTGTTGACCATGAAGCTTGAACAAAAGACTGGCTACAAAGGAAAGAAACCTTTTGATCTGAAAAAGGTAAAATGTTTCAAATGCAACGATTATGGCCATATGGCTGCTGACTGCAAAGTAAAGAATGCTCAGACTGAGCATATGGATGAAGTTGCTGAAAGGGCCCAAAGATACCGAAACAAGTATCTAAAATACAAGAAAGGGAACAACTCAAATCCTCAAAAGTCTCAAACAGAACAAAAAGCATTCTTTGCTGAAGAATGGTTGGATGAAGAATTGTCTTCTGATGAAGAGGAAGTGGTCGATCAATGCTTGATGGCAATAGTGGAGGAAGCTTCTGAAACTGAGAAATCCGCTTCTCAGTTTGAAAAGGATCTTAAGGAAGCTGAAAGGATGAGTTGCAATTCAGACTGGAACAAGTCTAAACTCTATAAGGTACACAATTTTGAAACTTATACAAATGAACAAAAAATTCAAATGTTTGAGTATATTTTTGTTGACCTGACCACCACTTTAGAAGAACAAAATGATCTAAAATCAAAATTCAAAGACCTTGAAAACCTTATGAAAAGTAAAGATGATAAAATAACTGAATTAGAAAGTTATAAAGTCCTTTTAAATGCTCAGACTGAAGCCTACAGTGATCTTGCAAAAGAAAATCACAAACTTAGAGAAGAAACTGAGCACTATAAAAGAATTTGTAAATCATGGTGTATATCATCTTTAAAAAATGAGGATTGCTTAAACAGACAGGTACCAAATCAAGTTCAAGCTGTGTTGGGTGAAGGATTCAGCTTGAAAAAGTATATGACAGAAGAAGAGGAAGAAGCTTTGAAGGCAGAGAGAGAAAAAATTATTTTTAAACCAGAAATCCTTCCAAATACTTTCACATATTTGAAAGGAAATAAGATAATGATGTCAAATGCATTTGTCAAACCTGTAATCTCTCAAGTTTTAAATAAAAATAATCTTTTGCCTTCATCTTCTTCTAAATCTGAAAGTGTTGTCTTACCTGAAACTGATATACAGACTGAAAAGGATCTTTCATCCTTGCCCAAAGTTGTCCCACAGGTTTTGAGAAAACCCAAAAGTCAAATCTCTGTCAGTCCCAAACGTCACAACAAAAGTCAAACCTCTGAATCTAAAACAATTGATAAATTAGGAAATCAATTACTAGAACTGACCAACATTGTCAAAACTTTAGTCAGGGATAAATCACCTAATCAGGCAAGATCTAAATCTCCTCCAAAGAGAAATTGTTATAACTGTGGTGAAAAGGGACATGAAGCTGTGTTTTGTAAACTATTGATCAGGTCTAGACCTAAGAATCCTTATAGTCATAAGTCAGTTTCATCAAAATAAGGGTCAGCTTCATATCATTCAGGATCATCAAAATCCAGATCAGTCTCATCAAACTCCAACTCATCTTCCAGAAATACTTCTCCATCAAAAGCCAAACAAGTTAAATCTCCCAAAGCTAAATCAGCTCCATCTAGGGTCAATCTCAAAAATGCTCCCTGCAAATACTGTGGTGTCATAGGTCACTATTCCATAAATTGTATGAATGAAATAAATAAATGGAACTATACAAGTTCTAAAACTGAATGCAAGATTGAATCAGTACCTAAACCTGCCTTAAATCATGGATCCACTCTAAAGTGGGTACCCAAAAGGAACTAATTTCTGTTTCTTTGTGTTCATGTACAGGACTCTACAAAATGGTACTTAGATAGTGGAGCATCAAGGCACTTGACAGGGATGAAGTCCTTTCTACAGGACTACAAGGAAGAAGATGGTCCTCAAGTAAGGTATGGAGACAATGGAGTTTCAATGACAAGGGGATATGGCAAGATTCATGCTGGAGCTGTAACATTCAAGAGAGTTGCTTATGTAGAAGGACTACAACACAATCTACTCAGCGTGAGTCAGATTACTGATGAGGATCATGAAGTCAGATTCAGGAAACAAGCTGGGATAATCTACAATGCAAAGGGAAAACCATTATTGCTAGCCAAAAGAGAAAGAGATGTGTTCTGTCTGGATCTGGGTACAGCAAATGATGAAGCTGAGACCTGCTTGTTCACTGAAACCAAGGAGGAATTAAACTGGCTATGGCATAGAAGGTTATCTCACTTAAATTTCAAGAACATTAATGCCCTATCCAAGAGCAAACTAGTAAGAGGGTTGCCAGACCTTACTTATACCAAAGACAAGGTGTGCTCAGCCTGTGTTCTTGGAAAGCAAACAAAGTCACAATTTCCATCCAAAATGTTACACTCCATTAGTGAACCATTGTTCATGATACATATGGATCTATTTGGACCAATTGGAATTGAAAGCAAAGGGGGAAAGAAGTATACTCTGGTTATTGTTGATGAACACACCAGATTTACTTGGGTCATATTCCTAAGAGCCAAGAGTGATGCAGCTGAGGAGATCATCAGTCTGATCAAAAGAGAACAGAGACAGAAGAATCTTCTAGTCAGACAAATGAGAAGTGACCATGGAACTGAGTTCAAAAACTCAGTCTTGATAGACTTTTGTGACAAACTGGGGATAGTTCAAAACATTGCCTCAGTTCGTACTCCTCAACAGAATGGAGTAGCAGAAAGAAGAAACAGGACTCTTATTGAGGCTGCAAGGACTATGCTATGTTATGGAAAAATGGAGATAAAATTTTGGGCTGAAGCTGTGAATACTGCTTGTTTCACACAAAACAGATCCATCATTGTGAAGAGGCATGGAAAAACAGCATATGAAATGTATCATAACAAAGTTCCCTCCATTCATTACTTTCATGTCTTTGGAAGTAGATGCTACATTCTAAATCAAAGGGATTTACTTTGCAAAATGTCTCCCAAAGCTGATGAAGGACTATTTGTTGGATACTCAAGTGTTGCTAAGGCTTTCAGAGTATATAATGAACGAAGAAAAGTTGTTGAGGAAAGCATCAATGTCACCTTTGATGATTCCACCCAATCTGATGAAGCTGCATCAACCTCTAAGACTGACATCACCACTATCAATCAACTCTATGATGAACTGCTACAAATCTCGTCTGAATCTGAACCTCAGAGTAATGATCAGCCTGCCAGATACATGTCTCAATCTCCAGAATCAGACAGTGAAACTGATGAACAAACTGTTCAGAAAGCTCCAGGCTCAGAGACTGTCAACTCAAATGAAACTGACACTACTCAGTCTGAGTTCCCTCAGTCTGATCAAGATCAGCCTCAACCTGCTCAGACTGAAACTAATCAGACTGAAGAAGAAGAAGTTGCTGATCATAGTTCAGGAAACATCAAAACTGTGAGGGGACATCCAATTTCATCTGTTATTGGATCCATAACTGAAGGTGTTAAAACAAGAAGAAAGAATGCTACAGCCAACTTTTGTTTCTACACAAACTTCTTGAGTCTGATGGAACCCAAGACTGTTGAATAGGCTCTGTTAGATGAAGACTGGGTTGAGGGTATGCAGGAAGAACTTGGTGAATTCATAAGGAACAATGTTTGGACAAAGGTCCCACGTCCACTACGCAAGACCATCATTGACCTCAAATGGATCTTCAGGAACAAATTTGATCAGGATGGTGTGGTTATCCGAAATAAGGCCAGACTGGTGGCTAAGGGGTACCAACAGGAAGAAGGAATTGACTATGATGAAACATTTGCTCCAGTGGCACGAATTGAAGCCATCAGACTGTTTCTAGCATATGCAGCCTTCAAAGACTTCCTTGTCTATCAAATGGATGTCAAGAGTGCATTCTTAAATGGAGATTTGCAGGAGGAGGTGTATGTGAAGCAGCCTCCAGGTTTTGTTGACCCTAACTTCCCTGATCATGTTTATAAATTAAATAAAGCACTCTATGGTCTCAAACAAGCTCCTAGAGCTTGGTATGAAACCTTGTCTGAATTTCTAATTAAAAATGATTTCAAAGGGGTTCAATTGACAAAACTTTGTTTATAAAAAGGGAATCTGGTCATGTCATTCTGGTTCAGATTTATGTGGATGACATCATATTTGGATCCACAAATACCAAACTGTGCACATGGTTCTCAGAACTTATGTGTAGTGAATACAGAATGAGCATGATGGGAGAACTAAACTTCTTTCTGGGTCTGCAAGTTGAACAAAAGGAGGATGGCATCTTTATAAACCAAAGTAAATATGTTCATGATTTAATCAAGAAATTTGGTTTTGCCACAAGTTCTGAAATGAAAACACCTATGAGTACCTCTGACAAATTGCACAAGGATAAATCAGGCAAGTCAGTCTGTCAAGCTACTTATAGAGGAATGATTGGTTCATTACTTTATCTTACTGCTAGCAGACCTGACATCATGTTCTCAACATGTTTGTGTGCAAGATATCAGTCTGACCCTAAGGAATCTCACCTTAAGGCTGTAAAGAGGATCTTCAGATATCTTAAGGGTACACCAAACCTTGGTTTATGGTACCCTAAAGATTCTGGTTTTGAACTAATTGGGTATTCAGATGCAGATTATGCAGGTTGTAAACTTGACAGAAAAAGCACCTCAGGAGGGTGTCAGCTTCTAGGAGGCAAGCTGGTGAGTTGGTCCAGCAAGAAGCAGAACTCAGTTGCCACATCCACAGCTGAAGCTGAGTATGTTGCTGCAGGAAGCTGTTGTGCCCAATTACTTTGGATGCAACATCAATTGGCTGACCTAGACATTCACATTAAACACACACCCATCATGTGTGACAACAAGAGTGCCATTCAAATCACGGAGAATCCAGTATTCCATTCAAGGACCAAACATATTGAAATCCGGCATCACTTCATTAGAGACTGTGTGGAGAAAAGAAAGGTCAGACTGGAGTTTGTGGTAACCAATGATCAACTGGCAGACATATTCACCAAACCTCTGAGTGAGGAAAGGTTCTTCTATTTGTTAGGAGAACTTGGCATGCTAAACCCTTAGTCCAGAAAATTTTCAAATTCAAGCTGACAACTAAGTCAGTCTGACCATGTTCAGTCTGACCATGTTCGGTCTGACTAAAAGTCAGCTTCAGGAGTCTAAATCTGATCTCAGACTCATTGTATTTTTGGAACAAATTTTTTATATATTTTTTTTTCTATCTTCTGTCTCTCTAATTCTTCATTAGATAGTTTTATTTAAACTTTTTATTTCGGTCAAGTCTTGTCAACGGTCATTCCTTGCAACTTGTAAATCTATAGGGGTCTAAATTGTGATTTTTTTTTGTTGTTTAGTTTAAAATCTTAAGTATTTTAGTTTAAAGCTAACAGAATTTCAAAGTTTTTTTAACCTAGTTCTTCCTTCTTCAAACTCCTTGATAATCGCTGTTCTAATGGCTAACCCTAATATGATGCTTCATGTTACTTCAAGAATGATTCCAGGTGCTGAGTTTCAACAGCGAGTACAAATTAAAGATAATAATCGGGTAGCAACTGCTGACATTCCCGCCAATCGCCAAGGCAGGGGATTTGAACAGTTAATCCAGTTTATGAAGTCTCATCCATTATATGGCGCTTTCTTTTGTGCCAACTCAATGTGTCCTCCACTTCTCTGTGAATGGTGGTACACCTGCACTGCAAATGATGAAAGAACTGCTATCACCGGCACCTACAACGATGGATGAAACACCATTACCATTACTGAAGAAACGATTAGGAGCGCTCTACTCCTCCCCACACTTGCTGAGGCTGGGGAAGGGGGTTTTCAAGCTAGACGAAGCAAACAACAAGCAAGGGATGAAGCTTTCCCTCTCATTGGTCAGCCTGAAACTCAGGGAGTAATAAAATACAGTTTCTTTACTGGGAAGTGGAAGTTCTTGTTTTCAATGATTACAAGATGCTTGGGGGGCAAATCGGGCAGCTTGGATCAGATGAATGAGTTTGAAACTCATCTTTTCCATGCTATGGTCACTGGTAGAAGAATCTCTTTTTCACAACTCTATTTTGATGAGATTCTTTCCCTAGTGATTAAAACAAAACGCCCCAATGATGTTCCATTCATTCGGGTTTTATCTCTCTGTTTTGAGGAAGTTCTGGGCACTGAACAATATGATCAGCTTGATCAACGTTTTTACATCTGTGAACTGCCCAGGCTGACTCCTAAAATGTTTACCTATATCACCATTACTGAGAATGAAGCTCCACTTACTGATGTAATGCTTGAATGGATTGCTAATCCGTTCATTGATCAGGAACCAACTGAGTCTGACTCGTCAGACTCAGAGGTTCAAACTGAACGAATTGACGGTGGACCTGAGGGAAATAACCCTGCTGCAGATGCTGAGGTAGATTTGGGTGGGGCTGGGCCAAATGATGAGGATCAAGGTATAATTATTCCTCTTACTCTTCCTCAGTCTGAGAGTATCCCCTCTCAGTCTGGGCAGTCCCTTCCCCTTCTTGATGTACTTGCTACACAAGCGACCAATCTGATGGACTCACCAAGTTCATTTGACAAAGCTCTCACATCAAGCCCCACTAAAAATCAAGCACTAATGGACACATTATTCCATGAGGCTGAGAGTCAAGAACTCCCCTCCAGTGCTGCAGTACAGACCAGTCTCTCTCTGCTAGATGATGAGCTGGATCTGACTGCTTGGACCACCCAAAACCCCAGTCTGATGGTAAACTTGGAGAACTACATTGCTGCTACCACACAGACACATGTGGCAAGCATTGAAGAACATGTCCCACTCCTGGACACACCTGTACATAGTATGGGAATCCCCCACTCAGTCTCACATCCTATTCCAACGGCTATTTTCACCAGCTCTGTGCTGGTTCACGATAAGGTACAACCTTCAAATCTCTTACACTCTTTATCACTAGTTGCCAATGCCTTACTCCCAAAACAGGGTGAGGTACAGACTTCATTTTCTATGGCTTATGATCATTCTCCCACATCACAGGGAGGGAGTGAGGCTGTGCCACCAGTTACATCAGAAACTGCTACAACATCCACCCAGTCTGAGGTTGCTCTGACGGTTCCTGTCCTGTTAAAGGCACTTAAGGACATGTCTACTCAGTTTGATGACAGACTGAGGGCAATGCAGACTGAGTTCCATGATTTTACAACTCAAAATGCCAAGGAGATGAAGGATTTGCAGGAAATGGTGGTCAAACTGACCTTTGAAGTCAGTCTGATGAGGAAAGGCAAGGCAGTTGCAGAGGGTTCTCAGATTCAGGGGGAGAAAATGCCTACTACAGCTATTGAATCTGAGATCCCCATCCAACCATTGAAAAGGAAAAGAGAAGAGGGGGAGAAAAGATACTACAAAACAACCAGATTCAACACGAAAACAAGACAATCTGAAGTCTTTTATGAAACTGATTGGAGTATCTCTAGTGATGAGGGTAATGAGTCGGATAAAGTAGTGGAAAAGACTGCAGAAGAAGAGGCAGACAAAATGGAAACTCAAACTGAGTCTGAAGTGCAAAAGAAAGAAAGTGAAGCTGACAAGTTAGCAAAGCTTCAAAGATATGCTAAAAGTGCTGGGATGACTGTAGAGGAATACAAAGAGTATGTGAAGGGGCTTTACAAAGAGAAATTCGATTTTAATCCATGTGATCAGTCTGCAAAAGCAGCTGAAGAATTTGAAGCTGAGATACAAGCAGAGGAGGATCAGGCTATTAAAGAAGATCAAATGAGGATCAAAGCAGATGAACTAATGGCCAAACTTGTCTTCAGAGAACAAGAAAGAGTTAATTACATTGAAGCAAACTTTACACTGAGAAAACTTCAGAACAAAATTCATCATCTAGATTGTTTGAGTCATGATGGATCAAATTTGTTACTCACCTGCACACACAAAGGTGGATCATTCAGAGTGGGACTGACTAGACTGCATACTATGGGTCTAGAAGAATGGAAAGAAATAGCTAATCTGAGCTACAATCTGACAGACAAATCTCAAGCAATGACTATAAGAAGAGAGGCCACTTTCAACATAAATGCAGCTCATATGCTCAATCTAGTGCCAGATGAAGACTACAGAGCATACTGTACAAAGCACAATGTGAAGGTTCGATCAAAATCCTTGGGTCTGGAATCAAGCAGCATGCATCCTGTTCCTAAGGATGTCACGTTTCAGGAAAGAACTTACATTGAGACTGAGAAGCACACTGGGTTGTGTTATATTGATTGTGGGGGAGAAGAAAGCTTCCAAGACAAAAACGATCTAAGCACATCTTCAATCTATCATTGTATGGCTCTACTAAGTGAATGTGAGTCTGCTCAGTGTCTTCCATTCAGAGTGAAGCTGGTCAGTTGGTTGTTTAATAATCTGAGGAGGATTGAAGAGATTGGAACTGTGGCTGACAAGGTAGAGTTGATTAAGAAGGAATATCAAGTTCATTTCCACAAGACTGATGCTGAGATAGAGAAGCTGCTGGCATGGAAGACTGAGAGACTAAAATGGCTAAGTGATAGAGAACAGCCATTACCATTTGAGACTTCAGTGAAGAAAAGAAAGAGGACATTAAAGAAGAAGATGTAAAACCAGACTGATGCTTGTTTTGTTCACAAACAAAGTTTAACTAAAGATGTTAATGTTTGTGTTTATTTTCTTGCATGTTTTGTAAAAGACTTTGGCTTAAACAGATAGGGGGAGATTGTTGGGAAAAACAATGATCTTTCCCAAGATTAATAAATCTGTTAATCAAAGTCTGAGTCTGAGTGACCTGAGTCTGAGTGACTCAGTCTGAGTGACATGAGTTTGAGTGACTCAGTCTGACTAACTCAGACTCATGAGAGAAGTCAGGCGTAATTTAAGGTAATCTAGTTAGTGAATATCTTTTATCTGTTTAGAAGATTTACTTAGATTGATCTTTATCAAACTCACTATACTTGTGTATAAATAGTGAGTTTGAGGTTTGTAATCGGTACACCTTTGATTTGAAATATAACTGTGTGTTATCTTCATTGTTTCAATATTATAATTCCGCTATAATATATACTGAAACTGAGTACTTAATCGATATATAACAATTAACGTCTAAATACTTATTTGTTATTGATTTGCCACTGTTTGGGATCTTAGTGAGACCTAACAGTATATGGTGTAGTAAGTTGGTCACAACTATAGTCCTCACTAGCCCTAGAGCTCCCCTAGATAAAAGTATAAACGTATAAGAATAGAATTTAACGGTTAACTAATTTTGGATTAAACGACAAACTTTTCAGCAACACATAGGTTCACTCAAACTGAGATATCTATGGTTCTAGAAGGAATTAGACGTTGACGGAAACGTATTTGAAAAATAGACACCGAGAGCTACGTTTTAGACTAAGACATAGTTATAAAAGAGTTTGATATGAGTAAGATATGACAAAAGCAAAACTGGTTTTCAAAACTGTCCAAAAACGTTATTCTTAAAGATGTTGAGTTTATTACATTAAAGTGTCGTATAATTTAGGTGTAGACAAGATAAACAATTTTTATTACTTTTAAAGCTTGTTATTAACTTAGTGTAATCCCAATTAATAATTATTATGGTTGTCTAAGTGGTTACACGAAAGAGATTAATGAACATAGACATATTACTCAAAATAATCAGATTAGACCCCTAGCTGGTATTTTACGTTTTTAGAAAAAACTATAAGGAGTTACGAAATGAAATTTACGTTTTTGAAAACTAGACTCCGTGACCTACAATTTATATTCAGGTCACAGAGCCTAATTCCCAATTCAAGCTAGCTAAAAACATACATGAATACAGATTACAAAGGAAGGGGACCCAAAAATGTCCAAATACAAGATTTCCCGTAAATTACGATAAAACGAGAAGATGCGAATAACGAAATTCAACCACGCAGTTATATACGAGAAATATAAACAACCACGCAATTAAAATATACGAAATAAAGAATAATTGGCAAAACAAACGCCACCAAAAACAGAAACGCAAAAGAAGTAAGAAAAGTGGATTACCGTTAGTCGTAACGGTTAGGTTATCGAAATGTGATTACCGTTACAACTCGAAAACCCGATTGATAAGGACCCGAGGACTGTTCCTAGGTCAATCATGAACCATTAAACAAACCCGTAATCAGATTATACAAAGACAAGATTTGTAAACGAATATTAGAAAAGAAATGAAATAGTTCGATTAGGAGCGTTTACTTACATATACGATCCTTGTGACTAACACGAATCAAACATCAACTCGAGAGGCAAGTCACGGGGCTGAAGTAACACAAATGACGTTCCAAATTCAGAATCTTAATGATAATCCAAGTATTAACACGGTTATGACAAAATAGATTTGGAATAATGAACGATAGGAATAACTCGAATTTACAAGCAACTAGAAAGTGAAATTATGAACGATTTAGGACACGAATACAAACCTTTTATAGAAGGTCTCGAGGACTCTTCACCGCTGTCCCAAAACAGATTCTAAGGACTGAAATCAATCCACAAAAACAGTCCGCAAAAAGTTCACTTTCAAACAACGATATTTGGAGTATTATGATAAGAATTTCAATACGAGTTTAATACACGAAAGATGACTTAAATACCAATAAGTACCTTAACGAAAAATGTCGGTACGGACCTGAATATGAGGGTCACGAGCTGTTTAGGGGCTGATTTGAGTGTTTCACCTTCCCGATCTCAGATTTGGCTAGAGAGATAACACAAACTCGAAATAAACCAAAATTTAGATTCAATCCCGAGTAGATTTTAAGGGAAAAGATATAAAATGAATATACCTTTATGGATTCCCGATTTTTGCTGAAGAACAAGGGGTATTTTGGTGGCTAGGATCTGTGGGAAACGATTACAAGAAGAAGAATCATCAAAACAGTATTATGCATCCCATAATAGGGTTTTTCGGCTAGGATTCAAGACAAAAGATCAAAGGAACTCGATTACCTTGGCACTATAGATGATTATCATGATGAAGATGGAGATGAAAGGAACTCAAAACTCGGTGGTGAGGGGCTGAATTCATCCACAACAGCAGCAAGCAAGGTAGAGAGGCGACGGCTAGGGTTCTAGGCTTTAGGGTTTCGGATTTTCATCGGTTTCCAAGAACACGATCCATTACATGATCAATTTGGTGTTGATGAAGGTGAAACAAGGAGGAAGAGAGCTGCCAAATTTCGTGGAGGGGGCTGCAAGGAGGCCATGGGGGGTGAGGGTGGTGGTGGCTAAGGAAATAGTATTAGGGTTTAGTGTGTTTTTGTTTTAGGTTTAGGTTAAATGAAAATGGTTTAGTTTAGGGTTAGCTTAGGAATAGATTAGGGATTAGTTTAGGGACCATTTTAGTAAAGGTTAGGACTAGAGATGAAATATCCAAAACATTTTCATTGATGTTCCCGTTTACTAAATCGTTACACAATTTCTAATTACGAACACTTAACGAAACTGTTTCAACATTTCAGATTTGAGCCACGTTCACCATTTTACAGATTCTGAGAATTTGAAAAATAATTAGAAGACATATCTTATATTTCTGAAAACTAGATGAAGAGAGCTACGATTTATGTTTATACCACAAGTTCTAAATCGATAAGACCCGGGAACTATTAACCGAACAAGAAAGCTTAACCTACAAGAAATTATTCAATCGAATTAGGGTTTACAACATAGAACACAATACTCGGAACAATGAATAAGCACATTACGTATGAGCATCGAACAAGGACACTCCAATAGTTTTAATATCGATCACGTAATAAAGTGAAACGATAATATATATATATAGAATGCGAAATTAATCGATAAGTCATCTAGGAGCTCGTCTAGTGGAACTAACTACTGTGCACCTAACTATTACTATAGCATCACATATAGGGTATACACACATGTCAAAAGTAATCATATACTCCAATTTAAGTTCTTTTTATAAAAAAATTTTTTTGTAAACCCGGTAAGAGCATACGGTATACTAGACTAATTAGTCGGAAAAATGACGGTTGTCACAGTGCGAATATCGAAATCGTAAGTGAAAATATAATATTAAATGAACCTAAAATAAGGTAAATCAAAGTATGAACTTTCCTAAGTTCAACGCAAAAATAATCGAGAACTTTCGACGAACGAAACTCCCTAACGGTCGAAAACAAGTCTGCCGAGCCAGCCAACCATCCAGCAGCATCCAGGGTTTTAGCAGGCGGCTGAGCCTTTCCAGCCGGCGGCTGGATGAGTCTGGATAGGTGTTGGTGACTCATTTTTGCAGGAAAAACGATTGGGGACACTTGGCTAAGCCCTATTTGACCCCTAAACTGCCAGAAATACTGTCCCCAAGGTGATAATAGCCCCATTTCTTTCATTTTCTTTCATTTTGTATTAACAAAACACACACACACCTTTGGTTTCTCTCTAACTCTTCATAACTTTCTTCATTTTCTTCCATTGAAGCTGTGATTTCCAGCCTTGTTCCACCATAAAAACACCATAAACATCACTAAGATCAAGTATGTTCATCAAAGGGAGCATGAAGTGGTGATTTTCCAGGTTGTTTCTTGAAGTTCTTCATCATTTCGGGTCTAAACCTTCATCAAGATCAAGCTGGATCATCACACACTCTATTCTTGCGGTATAATAATTTTTACCCACTATTTTTATTTACATTTTATCATTTTTATACATGCATGTATCATCAAAGATCAAATAAAGGTTTTTATAAAAGTTTCTATGGAGATTTAGCTAAAAACAAAAATTTTATAAACTTTTACCTTAGATCTTGATATAAAAAGATGTTATTTGAAGAAATATATGGATATTATTAAGGGTTTTTAAGTTGCATGTCGAAATCTACCGAAAATACTCTTGAAAACGCTTAAAAACGCAAAATATACGAAAATCCGGATCTGACTGAGGAGCTCCCGCCGACGGCTGGATGTGTCTGATGTCACAAAAATCGTCGTTTTGAGAACCTTAAACGTAAAAATAAGTCCAAATAACTTTATTACAGATTATGTAACTTTGAAAACTTACTGTTTTTAATAAAGATATTGTTTGATTGAGTTTGAGGATTTGAAACTATTATATTATCGTTTACATTGGTTGAAAATGATTGTTCAAAGCGGGAAAGTGTTTGAAAAATGGATTCAGTTTTTATAGCGCGGAAGCGCTGCCCAAATTTCACCGTAAACTATTACTCAAACTCAGTAACTTAATGTTTTCGGGACTTATACATATTGACCTTGGACATTGACTGTTTTTGGACATAAATGGACTAATCGGACCCTATATCGTACACGAACACGTAATATCATGAAATCTTTCCGTAATAAACTCTTGGGACAGAATCTAAAAGATAAGAATTTGAGATTTAAAATGTTGAATTGGAACTTAAACTTAACTTAAATCACTCTAATGATACTTATACAATATTCCGGTGTCTTAGGTCATCCTTGATTCCCGACGCGTTCCGCTCCGTCCGTGCTTATTCGTATCTCTCCTCGCAAACCGTGAGTTACAACCCCACTATGTTTTACTATTTTAAAGTCTTATTTGGGGGAAACATACGATTGTTTGTTACGAAACTCTTTGAAACTATTTGCAACTCGTATGAAACTTATGATACTTTGAAACTTTGGAAACTTTGAAACTCTTGAAACTTTGGAAACTTTTGAAACTCTTGAAACCTTGGAAACTTATGAAACTCTTAAAACCTTGGAAACTTATGAAACTGTGAAACTTTTGAAACTTATGAAAGTTGGAAACTTATGAAACTTGGAAACTTTGGAAACTCGTGAAACTTTGGAACATGTGAAACTTGGAAACTCTGGAAACTTATGAAACTTGTGAAACTATTATGCGTAAAATGTGTTAATTGGCTAAACTAAATTTAGGATACTTGTTAGCGAAAACCAATCCTTGATGAAAATATAAATTCCGTAAGTGCTTACTACTACTTTTAGAAACAGAGTTCAAATTGCCCCGTTTTTGGTTCGAAACTTTATACACTATTAGCAATAGCCGTTAGGATTATGGGTATTGATACTTAGGAGAGGTCACTCCTTGCTCAGGGTTCGCGACCCAAGCACATATTACTAAGATTCAGGAGGAAACTCAATGAAACATTTTGGGGCTAGATCTGACCAGACAATCGGTTTAGTGTAGACTTACTTTTATATTATGCCAAGTGATTGATACAAGTTACTAATTTAGTTAAGCACATATTACTTACGCATATACTTTATTTTAACATTTGATTCCGCTTCAACTTTTATGATACGAGTTCTACTTTACTTGCGTACGTTCGAAACTTTTATAAATATATATGTTTTGGCGCCGTTCCGCTTCCTTTTCATTTATGATACTTTTTACATATACATTTTCACACTTAGAAACTTTTATCGAGAAACTCAAAACTGTAACGCACTCACTACTTTATGTAGTTGACGCTTTATCTTATGTTTAAGGAAACCAAATGTAAGGATACTAAGTGCATACCATGGATGGGTCAGGCATGTCACGTGAATTCAAGAGTTGGGAAAAGACCTATTTTATTATTTTGGGAATTTTGATTAACAATTAATCATGTATTTTGTTATGTGATACGTTAAATGCTTGGTTATTTTCAAACTTGTAAACTCTTATTTTTCTATCGTGATGACTTGAAACCGTATGTTTTAATTATAACTCGTGTAATGATATTGTTACTCTTCGCATCTCGTGTTTCCGCTTTAGTGGGGTGTGACAGACTTGGTATCAGAGCCAGGTTATAGTGAAAAACCGGTTTCAAGAATTTTTCAAAATTTTTGAAACCAAACTATAACCAAGGCTTTTTCGGAAAAATCATTTCACGAGCTTTCGAACTTTAGTAGATTAATTCCGCAATTGCATGAATTGCTTTTAACTAGGCGTAACTTGATCAACTATGCCTAGTTCAAAATAAATTATGCGAGAACGGAAAGTAATTGCTATTGTTAAACGGTTTTCGAGTCGAAAAATTCCCGGTCTTATCCATTCCCGATTCTCACGTGACTGACCCATATATGCACTATCGTTTACATTTTTCCTTATTTTTTCCCCTGTACTCACGTAACCCATTATTGTGAGATCCGACATATCTCAATCGTCGCACTCACGATCTCAGTCTCACTCCCGGTCACAGTCGCACTCACATACGCAAGCCGCCTACACGCCAGGAGTCTCGGAAGACTTCTTCGCACCAAAGGCTCAGCACCACGAGACCACTAACCCGACCGAGGAGAACTCAATGGCTTTCTCGAGCAGCCACGGTACCTCCAGCCTGAGGACCGTGCTACCAGCTGCTCCTCCAGTGCCAGATTCCGCACCACCCCAGCAGCGTGGACCCCGTGTCCGGATGACTGCGTGTAAGCAGGTCGTCCTTCCTGGTCGTCTGCCTGATAAGATGATGGGACAGACTCCCGACTCATCCAGAACCGCTCCTCCCGCAATGTCGTTCGTAGACCCGTACGCTGGAACTTCGCGTGCGCCAACGATGGATCGATATCATTGGGAGCGTCAGTTTCAGGAGCAGCAGACGCAGCACCCCGACAGCGCCGTACCATCTAGGCCGATGATGCCGTCTTCACTACCGTCGTCCCCACCGGCAGCGTTCCTTCAACTTCATCGAGAACTTCGGGGAATCACCGAAGGGGCCCAACAGCAGGGTCTTCTTCTGTGTGAAGTCTCTGATGCTGCACACCGACTGTCTGAACAGTCAATCCGAGTCATCACGTCGGCTCAAGCCACGTCGAGGACGGTGCAGTGTCCGTCAGCGCTTGCTTGATTATGGGGACCCTAATTGCGGTCATCGTAGCGAAGATGTTCCTTGATAGGCGTCGTTAGGCCCTTTCATTCTAGGTATTGTATCGCAAGCTTAAGTTGTAGTTTTCCTTATGTAGCCGACTTGGAGCTAATCCGTATTTCATTTTATGTCGTATTGCACTAGTATTTGAACCTTTCACATTATGAACGTTGTAACCGACTACTCTTATCATGGAATGGAAATTCTACCTTCATAATTCTTACTTTTTTATTATGCTTGAGTCCTTTCCTATTTCCTTAATCACTTATCGTGCGTGCGCTATCTATCTTTCCGATATACATTATTGTTCTATGTCCTTATTTCATATCCTTATTCGTGCGTTCTAAACTAGTTTCCTTCTTTCCATTGTAGAATCATGCCTCCTAAGAGAAGCCGCGCCGACCTATTAGCCGAGCAGATTACCGTGCAGCTCAAAGCAGCACTCCCAAACATGATGGCTCAGATCATCGCTGGGGTCAACAACGAAATTCATTGGGACGATAACCCCAACGACAGTCACCTGGAGATCAACGGTGACAGTAACCTTCACCTCTTCCCAACCACAGTTAAACAAGAGGAAGGCGAAAACCTCGGAAACGTTAACCCCTTTCTCTTTCCAGTAACAATCAAACAAGAAGAAGGAGAGCACTACAGAAACAATAACCTCCTTCTCCCTCCGGAAACTGTCGAGCGTAAGGAGAGTAAGAAAAGGAAGGCTGATCGCCGACCAACGGGGAGAAATCGCAACAAGAAACCCACAACCGGACCCCGACCTTACAAGGGTCCGTACCTCAAATGCGAAAAATGCGACTTCCACCATGCGAGAAGTTGCCCGGTGTGCCACCGTTGTAACAAGGTGGGGCATTACTTCAAATATTCCCAAGAAAGAAAGCCAGCTTGCGTCGAATGCGGAATCAAAGAGCACCGCCGTAAGACTTTCCCCATACTGTAGACAACAAGAACTTTCAGTTCCCTCGAAATCACCGCCAAAGAGGCAAGGCAGGATCCAAATTCCGCGTCAGTTAAATTTCAGTAACAACCATTATGCTTCCATATTGTTCGACTCGGGAGCTGAGAGGAGCTTTTATGCTTAGAATTTGGACCCCTTATTAATCTAGGATGTACAGCTTACCAAATCAATAAGTCCTTCCCCATCAATCTCATCCCTTTAGGACTGAAAGGTCTCGACATCAGCATCGGAATGGGCTGGTTAGCCCGATTCTGAGCTGAAATTGTCTGTTTCGGAAACATTCGCTCTAGTACGTCATCCGGGAGAGCCCCAATCCTCTTCGATAAACGGAAAGACGCATCTCTCACAATGTGCATCAATTCGCATGAACTCAATAAACTGACCGTCAAGAACCGATACCCTCTCCCTCGAATTGTCGACCTATCCGATCAGTTGCAGGATGCAACTTACTTCTCAAGGATCGACCGTCGTCCAGGGTATCATTAGGTTCGAGTCAGTGAAACCGATACTTCTGAAACCTCCTTCCGGACTTGCCACGGGCATTACAAATATCTCGTTATGCCATGCGGTCTGACCAACGCACCGTCAGTGTTCATGGATTAGATGAACCGGGTGTGCAGACCATATCTGGACAAATTCGTAATCACATTCACGAACGACATCTTCATCTGTCCACGTGATAGTCAAGACCACGCGAAACACTTGGAACTCATTCTAGGACTCTTTAGGGATCAGAAGTGGTACGTGAAACTCTCGAGATGTAAATTCTGACTCCGGGAAGTACATTCCCTTAGTCATGCGATCAATTAGGAGGGAATTTCCGTAGACCCAGCCAAAATCAAAGCGATTGAGAAATAGCAAGCTCCAACGTCCCCTACGGAAATCCAACAATTCCTACGCGGGCCACTAACGAAGATTCATTCAGAATTTCTCAAGGATCGCTAAGCCATTGACCGAAGTCACTCCGAAATATGTAGTTCCCTTTGGGACAAAGAACAGAAGGAACCATTTCAGAAGCTCAAAATTGGAATCGCTAGAGCCCAGAGCGAAGCATTGAAACCCGAGAACCTTAAGGAAGAGACACTACAGAACCCCGTGAGGAAATTCGATCTCGATCCGGACGGAATCCACTACTTCAAAAACCGAGCGTAGATTTCGAGATCCGAAAACCTTCGAAAACTCATACTAGTCAAGCGCCGCCGTTCCAGATATTCCATCCACCTAGAATCCGACAATTGTACAAAGACCCCCCGGGAATATTATTGGTGGCCACACATGAAGAAGAATATCGCCTTGTACGCGGCTAAGTGCTTAACTTGCCCTGATGACAAGGCGAATGTCAGAAACCATCAGGCCTACCGCAACCGCCGGAGATCCCCTATGGAAGTGGGAACAAATCTCCATTGACTACATCACCAAAACTGCCCCGTACGAAAAGAGGTAACGACATTATTTGGATGATTGGTGATCAACTGACAAAGTCTGCACACTTTCTACCGGTACGTGAAAACCACTCGATGGAGCAGTTCGCTCAGATCTACATCAACGAAATTGTCTCTCGTCACGGAACACCTCTCACCATTATCTCCGACAGGGATAGTTGACTCACGTCCCGCTTTTTTAATGCCCTTCAGAAACCGCTCGGGACGCGACTAGACCTCAGTACCGCTTACCATCCCCACACCGATGGTCAGGGTGGACGGACGATCCAAACGCTTGAGGATATGCCAAGAGCGTGCGTAGTTGAGTTCGGAGGAAGTTGGGACGCTCACCTCCCTTTGGTCGAGTTGTCCTATATCAACCGTTACCACGCTAGCATCAAGTGCGCACCATTCGATGCCTTACACGGACGTGAGTGTCGGCCACCGCTTTTTTGAATAGAAGCTGGCGATCGCCGACTCACATGGCTCGATATCATCCAGGAAACCATCGACAAGATTGCTACCAATCGGAAGGACTGAAGACATCTCGTACCCGACAGAAGAGCTACACCGACAACCGGAGGAAACCCCTTGAGTTCCAAGTTGGCAATAAGGAGCTTCCCAAAATATCGCCATGGAAGGGGGTAATTCGCTTCGGGAAGCGCGACAAGCTAAGCCCGAGGTACACCGATCCATTCGAAGTAAGAGAGCGAATCGACCGGTTACGATCATACCAGCACTAAAGCACCGGATCCCATCAGAACTCCGCAGCTAAGCGTGCTTGGGCTGTTACAAACTCCAACTCCCGCAGATCCTCTCCAACGTTCACAACGTATTTAGGTCTCGCACTTGAAAAAGTGTTTATCTGATGAGACCATCGTCATTCTCCCCCCCCCCCCCCCCCCTCGACGAGGTCAAGATCGATAACAAACTTAATTTCATTGAGGAACCGCTCGAGGGTGTTGACCAAGAGGTCAAACAACTCAGGCAAAGCCGTGTTCCTATTGTCAAAGCTCGGTGGAATCCCCGACGTGGTCATGAATTCACGTGGGAACGTGAGGACCAAATACGTCAGAAGTATCCACATCTGTTCAGGAACACTTCTTCATGATGGGACGAACTAAATTTCGGGACGAAATTTCTTTCAACCCGGGGATGATGAGACAACCGTCAAAAATTTCAGGTGAAAATCGTGCCCTACATCGTTTAAAGTGTCCGTCATGCCTCTAACCGTACTTTTACCGAGAACGCGTCAGTGTCGGAATCAAATTCGGAATCAAAATATCTAAGTGCCAACTTGTTAGTATCCTCATAATTATAAGTTAAAAGGTTATGCCAAATTTGTCGGTTACCGTGTTCTTTAAACTCGAGATATCATGCTTTTGCTCTTATTTACTCCTTTACCGAAATCGTGCGAATCTCGAAATCGAAAGTGAAAATATAATATTAAATGAACCTAATATAAAGTAAATCAAAGTATGAACTTTCCTAAGTTCAACGCAAAACGAATCGAGAACTTTCGACGAACGAAACTCCCTAACGGTCGAAAACAAGTCTGCCGAGCCAGCCGACCATCGAGCAGCTGGCAGGGTTTTAGCAGGCGGCTGAGCCTTTCCAGCCGGCAGCTGGATGAGTCTGGACAGGTGTTGGTGACTCATTTTCGCATGAAAAACGATTGGGACACTTGGCTAAGGCCTATTTGACCCCTAAACTGCCAGAAATACTGTCCCCAAGGTGATAATAGCCCCATTTCTTTCATTTTCTTTCATTTTGTATTAACAAAACACACACACACCTTTGGTTTCTCTCTAACTCTCCATACCTTTCTTCATTTTCTTCCATTGAAGCTGTGATTTCCAGCCTTGTTCCACCATAAAAACACCATAAACATCACTAAGATCAAGTATGTTCATCAAAGGAAGCATGAAGTGGTGATTTTTCGGGTTGTTTCTTGATGTTCTTCATCATTTCGGGTCTAAACCTTCATCAAGATCAAGCTAGATCATCACACACTCTATTCTTGCGGTATAATAATTTTTACCCACTGTTTTTATTTACATTTTATCATTTTTATACATGCATGTATCATCTAAGATCAAATAAAGGTTTTTATAAAAGTTTCTATGGAGATTTAGCTAAAAACATAAATTTTATAAACTTTTACCTTAGATCTTGATATTAAAAGATGTTATTTGAAGAAATATATTGATATTATTAAGGGTTTTTAAGTTGCATGTCGAAATCTACCGAAAATACTCTTGAAAACGCTTAAAAACGCAAAATTTACGAAAATCCGGATCTGACTGAGGAGCTCCAGCCGACGGCTGGATGTGTCTGATGTCACAAAAATCGTCGTTTTGAGAACCTTGAACGTAAAAATAAGTCCAAATAACTTTATTACAGATTATGTAACTTTGAAAACTTACTGTTTTTAATAAAGAAATTGTTTGATTGAGTTTAGGATTTGAAACTATTATATTATCGTTTACATTGGTTGAAAATGATTGTTCAAAGCGGGAAAGTGCTGGAAAAATGGATTCAATTTTTATAGCGCTGAAGCGCTGCCCAAATTTCGCCGTAAACTATTACTCAAACTCAGTAACTTAATGTTTTCGGGACTTATGCATATTGACCTTGGACATTGACTCTTTTTGGACATAAATGGACTAATCGGACCCCAAATCGTACACGAACACGTAATATCATGAAATCTTTCCGTAATAAACTCTTGGGACAGAATCTAAAAGATAAGAATTTGAGATTTAAAATGTTGAATTGGAACTTAAACATAACTTAAATCACTCTAATGATACTTATACAATATTCCGGTGTCTTAGGTCATCCTTGATTCCCGACGCGTTCCGCTCCCTCCGTGCTTATTCGTATCTCTCTTCGCAAACCGTGAGTTACAACCCCACTATGTTTTACTATTTTAAAGTCTTATTTGGGGGAAACATAAGATTGTTTGTTACGAAACTCTTAGAAACTATTTGCAACTCGTATGAAACTTTGAAACTTATGATACTTTGAAACTTTGGAAACTTTGAAACTCTTGAAACTTTGGAAACTTGTGAAACTCTTGAAACCTTGGAAACTTATGAAACTGTGAAACTTTTGAAACTTATGAAACTTGGAAACTTTGGAAACTTGTGAAACTCTTAAAACCTTTTAAATTTATGAAACTGCGAAACTTTTGAAACTTATGAAACTTGGAAACTTTGGAAACTCGTGAAACTTTGGAACATGTGAAACTTGGAAACTCTGGAAACTTATGAAAATTGTGAAACTATTATGCGTAAAATGTGTTAATTGGCTAAACTAAATTTAGGATACTTGTTAGCGAAAACCAATCCTTGATGAAAATATAAATTCCGTAAGTGCTTACTACTACTTTTAGAAACAGAGTTCAAATTATCCCGTTTTTGGTTCGAAACTTTATACACTATTAGAAATAGCCGTTAGTATTATGGGTATCGATACTTAGGAGAGGTCACTCCTTGCTCAGGGTTCGCGACCCAAGCACATATTACTAAGATTCAGGTGGAAACTCAATGAAACATTTTGGGGCTAGATCTGACCAGACAAATCGGTTTAGTGTAGACTTACTTTTATATTATGAAAATTGATTGATACAGGTTACTAATTTAGTTAAGCACATATTACTTACGCATATACTTTAATTTAACGTTTGATTCCGCTACAACTTTTATGATACGAGTTCTACTTTACTTGCGTACGTTCGAAACTTTTATAAATATATATGTTTTGGCGCCGTTCCGTTTCCTTTTCATTTATGATACTTTTTACATATACATTTTCACACTTGGAAACTTTTATCGAGAAACTCAAAACTGTAACTCACTCACTACTTTATGTAGTTGACGCATTATCTTATGTTTCAGGAAACCAAATGTAAGGATACTAAGTGCATACCATGGATGGGTCAGGCATGTCACGTGAATTCAAGAGTTGGGAAAAGACCTATTTTATTATTTTGGGAATTTTGATTAACAATTAATCATGTATTTTGTTATGTGATACGTTAAATGCTTGGTTATTTTCAAATTTGTAAACTCTTATTTTTCTATCGTGATGTCTTGAAACCGTATGTTTTAATTATAACTCGTGTAATGATATCGTTGCTCTTCGCATCTCGTGTTTCCGCTTTAGCGGGGTGTGACAATAAGTATTTAAAACAGTAATTTAAGTGGGGTTGTAACTCACGGGTTGCGAAGATAAGTCTCGAGTAATAGAGAAAGGAGTGGAACGCGTCGGGAATCAAAGACGACCTAAAACACTGAAATATGGTGTAAGTATAAATTGTATGATTTAATGTTATGTTAAAGATCCAACTTAAAATTTTTAATATTAAATATTTATACTTTAAATTCTGTCCAAAAGTTTCAATACGGAAAAGTTATGAGTTAATACGTGTTCGAGTACGTTTTAATGTCCGATAGTCCAATTATGTCCAAAAAGAGTCGATGTCCATGGTCAATATGTTTAAGTCACGTAAATGATAAGTCACTGAGTTTTGGTTATTATTTACGGTGAAATTTGGGCAGCGCTTCCGCGCTATAAGAACTTAGTCCATTTTCGCAAACACTTTCCTGCTTTAACAATCATTTCAACTATAACTTCCAATAATACAAGTGTTTTTAATCCTCAAACTCATCCAAACAATTTTATTTATAAAAACAGTATGTTTTCAAAATATCAATCTGTGATAGGTTCATTCGGTCACTATTTTTAACGTTTAAGTTGCAAAAACGACAAATTTGGTGTACAGCGAGATCCAGACAGCGGCTGGAGATATTCAGGCGCCGGCTGGACCTTAGCCGCCGGCTGGATATCTTCAGCCGCCGGCTGGAGGCCTTCGGCCAGTTTCATATTTTCGATATTTTTCGATTTTTAAGCCATTTTAGTGATAGATTCTTACATGCAAACTGTTTTTAGTTAAATATATACATTTTTAAGTAAAAATCACAGTTTCTTTTAGATCTATTACATCAAAATGTGGATCTTAGAAAGGTGAATTGGGGGGTGTTTGGCTGCCGGTTTTTTGGCCGGATTTTTACACTTTGTGGCTGTTCGTTTCGGCTATCCATCTTCTTCATACTCGTTTTGCTTTCACGATTGGATTTCCTTGCTGCTGACTTCTCCTTAATCGAGTTTACTAGCTGTTTTTTCTTTTCCGATTTGAACATTTGGTGTTTAATTCAATTCGCTGTCCTCGTGGCTGTAGACTTGGATTAATCCTTGTTTTCATATTCGGTTTTGCATTAGCAGTCTATTATTTCGGTTTTGTGTGGTGTTTTGTGGTGGTTTTCCAATTTCCGGCGAGTTTAGAGGTGGGGCTGTTTAGGGTTCGTTTTTGGGCGGATTAGGGTTTGAATTAGGGTTTCTGGGCTGCTGGTATTCATTCGTACGAACCAACCTACATCCGTACGAACCAAGCCTTGATCCGTACGAACCAAACCTTGATCCGTACGAACCAAACCTTGATCCGTACGAATAGGAGCTGCTTCCATCCGTATTCACTTATATTCATCCGTACGAACCAAGCCTACATCCGTACGAATCGAACCTTGATCCGTACGAACCAAACCTTGATCCGTACGAACCAAACCTTGATTCGTACGAACCAAACCTTGATCCGTACATATAGGAGCTGCTTTTTCCGTGTGGCTCAAGTAATGGAGAGGGGTTTTCTTACAAGTAGTGCTACGAAATCGAAACAAAATGAGGTTCCAAACAATACGAAACAAGTAAATGCTACTCCGAATATGGAGGAAATTGCAAAACGTTTAATGAGTATGTCGGGTAAGATTACAGGCTCGGATATTGATTCGATGACCACTCCGAGTAGTGGTAATATGGTGGGACATGTAACTGAGCCCGTGTGTGCTACGGGACCAGCTAATCTTGGTCTTAACAAATCCTATGCTAGTTTGTTAGGTTCTAGTGTCCCGTGTACTATGAGCAAGTTTCGTACTCTGGTTAACGACGAAAAGCATGATGCGATTGACTGTGTTCTGCCTATAGCTGTGGCTGCCAAAATTAAGAGTAGGTATGAGAATTCCGTTGTGGGGTTTTTTGTTGGTAAGGATCCTTCATTTCCGGTGGTTAAACAATATGTGTCGAACACTTGGCGGAAATTTGGATTTGAACGAATTACTCGGAATGATGATGGTGTGTATCTGTTTAAATTTGCTTCTAAAGGTGGTATGGAGCAAGTGTTGGAGAAAGGGCCTTGGTTGATTCGAAATTCGCCTATAATACTTAATAAATGGTCCCCTAATGTATCAATGACAAAAGGTGAGGTTACTAAGCTTCCCGTTTGGGTGAAATTATACAATGTGCCTATTCTTGCATACTCGGTGGATGGCTTGAGTTTGATAGCTACTCAAATAGGAAAACCTGTCATGCTAGATGCTTTTACTAGTGCTATGTGTGATGATTCATGGGGTAGAATCAGCTTTGCTAGGGCTTTAATTGAGATAGATGCGGCTGTAGGTTTAAAGAAGGAGGTTACAATGGCGATTCCTATTGAGGATGGGGAAGGTTATCTGAAGGAAACTATTCGAGTTGAATATGAATGGAAACCCCTTCATTGTGTTGATTGCAAATGTTTTGGACATGATACTAAGGTCTGTCCTAACCGAGCTCCAGAGGAGATAGTTCATACTTCAGCTAGGGATGTTAGGGCTACTGACAAGCAAGAAACTGGTGATGGCTTTACGGAGGTTAAGAGCCGTAAAAAGAAGAAGGGAGCTGCTCCAAGGGCTTTTGTGGGCATTAGGATGAATAACCCCAAGTCTACAATGATTTGGGAACAAAAGAAAGGTGGGAATAAGAAACCCTCCAACGGTGTTAACCCTGATGTGCCTATGGATAATCCGTTTGAGGGTTTAACAGTGGATCATGTCTCTACGGAGATTGGTTCTGGTATTATTAAAGAGCAGAACAAAGGAAATGTGCCGTCGAGTAGTTCGGGTTCAGTGATTGATGCTGGGAGTAAGGACAAAAAGGTTAGTACGCCTCCAACTGTTAAAAAGAACTGGGATCACTGTTTTAATGCGTCTGACACTTCTGATGAGGAGGGTGGCTATTTGGGAGGGGGTCACTTTCTTGAAGATGAAGATTACGGTTATGATGGCTATGATGGTTATGAAGACCTAGTGGTTGATCTTCAGGGTGCTAAGCAGGAGTTTCGGGACTTTAGGCTTAGCATGAAGAGTAGGAAGCGATAGATTTCGTTGTAATCTTTAAGGGAGGCATGTCTCCCTTAAGGTAGTTTTTTTTAGTTTGTTTTGCTTTTGGTTGTTGCCCTTGTTAGGGTTTGAGATATAGGGCTTCTCCTATATCCTTTGTACTTCATCGCTCTTTTTTGGTTATATAATTTACCGGGGTTTAATCCCTTTTACCAAAAAAAAAAAAAAAAAAAAAAAAAAAAAAAAAAAAAAATGTGGATCTTTGTGATAAACCCGAATTTAAGCAAGAAAACGTTTTAAACTTTTATAAAAACAATTTTTCAGTCTTTGGATTGTCCATGCAAGTAAAGATTTATGAAATAAAAGCAAAATAGAAGAGTTTTACCGAAGGAAAAAGTTATGGGACGGTTTGGATGAGAAATAGCTTCAAGATGGTGGAAAAACTTCTTCAAAACCCGATTTTTATGCTTCCTCTTGTTACCCCTTTACTTTAGGACGATTTGTGTATGTTTTTGATGGACGATTTTGTGTTTTTGTTGTTGTTTTAATGGAAAAGTCACTGGATTTTTGTTGGGTGTTCTTGAGAGATAGAGAGAAAACAATATATGTGTGTGTTTTGATTTTTGAATAATGAAGAAAATGAAAGAAAATGGTTAAGGGTTGTTCAAATCTGACCTTGGGACTAAAAAGTGTCAAAAAGGGGGTCCAATCCCGTGATTATGATTTGTAGCCAATCAAGATACATGCAAAAGTGAGTCACCAAGTTACAGTCACCGGCCTTTCAGCCGCCGGCTGGCAGCTTTCAGCCGTCGGCTGGATGGCATTTTCCTACTTTGTGACGTTTTAAGTTTTCCGTTATTGTTAGTTCTGGACTAAAATTTTATTAGTTTCCGACACAATAAAAGACACAATAAGTACGAACTAGAACAATACGATCACGATAAGATGCAACTAAAGATTTGAACCGACATAGTAAATGAGAATCACCTGAATTTTAGACGGTTGTCACATTTTTACCCTAAAGTTGTAGTTTCCAATTTTTTGAAGTTACCTTCAACTAAAGAAAACAAAGTCCAATTATACGTAAAATGACGTCATCGTTCGTATTATCTTTAAAAGAACCAAAATGATGTCATCCTTCATCTTTAAAATTAATTATTTTATATTCCCGAATATTTGAAGGTTCATATTACGCAAAAGTTAACTTCAACATAAATAAAAAAAAATCAAATTATGCGAAATATGATGTCATCATTCGCATTATCAATATCCGAACGAAAATAACGTCATCTTTCCTCTTTGAAATTTGATGTTTCTTTTACCATAAATTTGTAGGATACAATTTTGCCAAGTTACTTTCATCTAAAGAAAAATAAGTCAATTTATGCAAAAACATACGTCACCGTTCGAAAAATGACCTCATCCTTAGCATTATCATTATCCGGGCAAAAATGACGTCATCCTTCGTCTTTGAAATTGATTATTTCTTTTACCCTGAATATCTGGTTTCTAATATTGCAAAGTTACCTTCAACTAAAGAAGAAAAAAAAATAGTCAAATGATGCTAAAAATGACGTCATCGTTCGCATTATCGTTATAAGAACAAAAATGACGTCATCCTTCCTCTTTAAAATTTATTATTTCAAAT
The DNA here is from genome assembly GCA_910822075.1 of Senecio squalidus. NCBI lineage: Eukaryota > Viridiplantae > Streptophyta > Magnoliopsida > Asterales > Asteraceae > Senecio > Senecio squalidus. The sequence goes on along the minus strand of CAJVGC010000582.1, from coordinate 43,007,899 downwards.
TCCCTAAAATTTGAAGGTTTATATCATGCGAAAGTTACATTCAACATAAAAAACTCAAATTATGCGAAATATGACGTCATCTTTCGCATTATCATTATCCAAACGAAAATGACGTCATCTTTCCTCCTTGAAATTAAATATTTCTTTTACCCTATATTTGAAGAATACAATTTTGCAACTTTACGTTCAACTAAAAAAAATAAGTCAAATTATACGAAAAGTGACGTCAGCGTTTGCATAAATCGTTATTAGAACATAAAGGAAATAATTTTTCCTCTTTAAAACTGATTATTTCATATTTTATTTGTAGGTGTTATTACGCTAAGTCTCCTTCAGGTAAAAAATAAATGAAGTTATTCGAAAAATAACGTCATTCTTAGCATTATCATTATTTGTCACACCCCGCTAAAGCGGAAACACGGAATGTGAAGAGCAAAGAATCATTTCACGAGTTATACCAAAAGTCAACGGTTCAAGTCATTCAAATTGAAATTTAAAAAAAAGTAACCACGTTCGAAAGATACAACCAAGATCCGTAAGTATAGAAGACAAATACATAATAAAGTATTTTTAATAAAATTCCCAAGTATCAAAGGTCTTTTCCCGTATTACTCTTCACATAACTGGCTTGACCCGCCTGAGCAATGCACTTCATAACTTACGCTTTGTTTCCTGAAACATGAGATAAAGTGTCAACTACGAAAACGTAGTGAGTGAGTTACAGTTTATGAACTGAAGAAAAATTCAATTTAAAATTTTATAAGAGTCCGAAACGAATTCAAGGTTTTATAAGGGCTCAAAAGACGTTCGGGATCAAAGAGTTTCAAGATAAGATCAAGTACTTAAAATTCAAGAATAAATTAATTTCAAATAAGTTTAAGTACGATCAAAGTGTAAGTAAAGTATATAAAAGTAGGATTTACCAAAAAGGAGATTAGCGGAGAAAAGTCGCTTAAAGAATTTATATACTTTAAAATCTATGTAACGGGCGAATTGGTGCCCTAAGTTTGTAAAGACCAAATTGAGTCAAATTTAGTCGAGTAGAAGAAGCGGATAACAATCGCTAAAATTTATAAGTTTATAAAGACTAAATGGAATCAAATTTAGTCAAGTAGGAGAAGCGGATAACAATCGCTAAAATTTATAAGTTATGCGTAAGTAACTAAATAGATTTCTTGTATCAACCTCTTGGCATCTATAACTTAAGTGTTCACACTAATCCGATTATCAACCGTGCGGCCCCAACTCCCCGCCTCTCAAACGAAGAATTAAAAGAAATTCAGTAAATATGTACTTAGACTGCCATCTAAGCAAGGAACGGTTCTTTCCTAAGTATCGATACCCATAATTACTATACGGCTTAAGTAGTTAATAGTGTGTAAGAGAGAAACTAAAGAATAATTGGGCACTATGTAGTTTTGTTTTAAAAGAGAGAGAATCAATATCACTTAAGAGCGTGTTATAGTTCCATCAAGGGTCGGTTACGCATACAAGTATCAATAAATAGTTGAGTTAAAGAGACGAAACAATAATTATAAATAGAGAAAGAGATGTTTTACGCATAAGAAATTAAGTAGACGTTTCAATGTCAAGTTTTAATGAAGTCAAAGTCAAAGTTTAATAAAGTCAAAGTTTGATAAGTCAAAAGTCAAAGTAGTTCCACAAGTTTAAAAGTCAAAATAGTCATACAAGTTTACAAAAGGTTGGATCTCATGTTTCCCCCAAAAAGAGTACTTAAAATGTAAGAGTAGAGAGGGGTGTAACTCACGGGTTGCGAAGATAAGAACTTGGAAGAATGGTCGGAAATAAGAGCCGGGAATCACCGGATGCCTAAGGATACCAAGATTTATTCAAGTGTTATTATTATATTAAGTTATTAAACCTAATATATAATGAATGAAATTTGTGTTATATTATGTAATATAAGTAAATTTTTAGTCAAACTTTAAGTGTCAAAGTCCATTTTGTCCAATATTGTCCGAAACGGTTAACGTTTTGTTTTAGTCAAAAAGTCCAAAGTTGATGTTATTGTTGTTATGTTAAATATGTTTTGTTTGCCAAAGTGTTTTATATTTTCTAACGAAATTTGGGCAGCGCTTCCGCGCCCAAATTCTATGTCCAAAAATATTAACCACTTTCCCGCTTACAAAACACATATACAACCATAACGTTTTCAAACATGTTTATCTTAGTCAATTAAGTCCAATATAAGTCACCAATATGTTCATTTTTACAAAACTCAGTCCTAAATGTCAAGTCTCAAAAGTCAGAACGCGTAACCAAGTTTTTAAACGGTCAAAACAACATTTTCGGGAAGGACAGCAGGTCGGTGCTAAGCACCTATGCATAGGTGCGCAGTACCTACCCTGCTGTTCTTCCCATTTTCGAGTTTTTCTTGCAAAATCGTTTATGTAAGTGATAGATCTTGACATGCAATCGGTATAAACCTTATTAATCATCATTATATCAGTTTATAAGCAACTTTTAACCACAAAACAAAGATTTAACCATCATTTATTAGAAACCCGTTTTTGTATAAAAATGGTTATGAAAGTCCATTAAAACTTGTTTTTATGGTTTTGATCATACATGCAATGATTTAGATTGATAATATAAGTAAAAAGGAAGATTTCTACCGGATGAAAATGCGTGGATGATGTTTTGGAAGGATTTAGAGCTCCAAAAGTGTAGAAAACGTTTTGTAATCGAAATAGCTTTGTCCCTCTTGCTTCCTTTGCTTGTTTGAATGATTTTTGATGGTGAAAAGATGGGTTTTAGTGGCTGTAAATGGAGGTGGATGAAAGAGTTTTAGAGAGAGTTTCTTATGTGTGTGTTTTGAGTGTGTGTTTATGATTTTATAAAATGAAAAAGAAAATGTAAAGAAAGGAAATGATGGAAAGGATAAAAAGGGGCCCATGTTCTGCCAAAAACTCAGCAATAATGTGTAGAAATCGTTTGTGGTTGGTTGGATTTGTTATAAAAACGAGATAAGGACTAAAAATGTAAAGTTTTTGAATTCTGGCAACAGGTGCTGCGCACCGTGCATAAAATCAATTTTTTTTTTTTTTTTTTTTTTTTTTTTTTTTTTTGGACCTTTTTGTTAACCGAAAGTTCTTAGTTATGTTATGTTATGAACTTAGGAAAGTTCATTAGGTGTTTTCTTGGTATTAGGACTTATATAAATTGATTTCGGGTGTGATTCCGACACTGTCGCGTATCTGGTTAATGATCAGTTAAAAGTAACGGCGGACAATAAGAGAGACATAGAGCATAAATTGCACCTTGAATTTGACAGTTGTCACATTCTCCCCGGGTTGAAAGAAATTTCGTCCCGAAATTTAGTTCGTACCATCATGGAGGAATGTTCTAGAACCGATGGGGATATTTCTGACGGATTTGGTCCTCACGTCTCCATGTGAGATCGGGACCACGTCGAGAATCTCAACTGAGACTTGATGATGGATGAAGACTTGCCTGGGTTGTTTGACCTTCTGGTCAACAACTTAAGCGGTTCATCAAAGAGTTTGAGTTCGGCGTCGATTTTTGACCTTGTCGAGGGGGTTGACGATGGTCTTATCAGATAGATGCCTCTCGAGGCTGTGGCATGGAAATATGTATGTATGAACGTTTGAAGGATTCAGGTGGGACTGAAGGCGACGAGCGGTCGGACTAACTCGTCCTAAGACTTAGTTTGGACTGGCGTACCTAGGGCTCAGTCAGCCGCGTTCCCAGAAGCAGGCTATCCCTCCCCATGGCGATACCCTGGGAGGTACTCGATTGCCATCTTGGGTCTCGGGGGTTTTCTTCTGGTTGGTTACGTAGCTTTTCTAACGGGCACGGGGTACTTTCAGTCTTTCACGGATGAAGGGAGGCGTCGGACCTTGCAAGTCGTCAATTGTTAGCTTCTAGCCAACAGAGCGGTGACCGACACTTGCGTCCCAATAGGTATTGAGGGGTTCGCTCTTGGTGCTGGCACGGAAGTTGTTGTCATAGGTGAACTCAGGGGAGGTGAGTATCTCAACTCCCTATGAAGGTAACTACACGCGCTCTCAGCATTTCATCAAGCGTTTGGATCGTCCTTCTGACCATCGGTCGGAGGGTGGTATGCGGTGATGAGGTCTAGTCGTGTCCCTAGCAATCCTCTGGAGGGCATTCCAAAGAGGACGGGGCGCAGATCGACTATCCTTATCGGCGGTGATGAGGAGAGGGGTTTTGATATTTCGCCTTGACTTTGGGGGTGAGTGAGGCACTTGGTTATGTGCAAGGCGGTATCCTTTTTCGCGCCTGGCCACCTTCAATATTCACGGGGGTCCTCGTACAACACGTCGGATTCCGGATGGATGGAACATCGAGATCGGTGGCCCGCGTCAAAAGGAGTTTACGAAGATTCTCGGATTCTGGATTTCATGCTCGACCATTGATGCAGTGGGTTACGTCTAGTCTGAGTCCGAATTCCTTCATGGTTGATAACATATTCAGGGAAAGGTATTTCTCGGAGCCCAAATTTACGCCTTGAGAATTTGGCGTACGATTTCCAACTTCTGGGGAGTTCTTAGAATGAGCTTAAGGTGTTTCACGTGTTTTTTTTTTTTCCTTGTTCCTGGAGTATATGAGAAGGTCGTTTATGAATACGATTACGAAATCGTCCAAGTATGGCCTACACACTCTGTTCATTAGATTCATGAATACTGTTGGTGTGTTGACTAGGCCAAAGGGCATGACGGGAATTCGTAATGTCCGTATCGAGTTCGAATGCGGTCTTAGAAATGCCGGACTTACTGACGCGAACCGGATGATAATCTGGGCGGAGGTCTACCTCTGAGATGCAAGTTGCTTCCAGCAACTATTCGGATAGGTCGTCGATCCTCGGGGTGATTATCGGTTCTTGTCGGTCAGCTCGTTAGGTTCACTATAATGGGTGTACAGGCGGAGGAATCCGTCTTTCTTTTTGATCGGGGAAATTCAGGGCTTCCCAGGGGGGGCGAACTTGAGCGGACAGATTCATGGTTTAGAAGTTCCTGCAGCTGCTTTGGCAGCTTTTGCATTTCGAGTGGTGCCAGACGACATGGTGTCTTGGCGACCAGTGTTGTGCCAGGAACGAGGTCTTATACGGGATTTCAACTTGTCAATGCGGCGGTAGGCCGGGAAAATCCTCAGGAAAGACTCTGGGTGGTCCTTGACTACAGGAATGTCTTGGACTCGGCTTTCCTTAGGTTTACGTCTGGCGATATGGGCGAGGGGTGCGTCGTAGTCCTTCTCGAGGTATTTGCACATTTATAAGGAAGACAAGTTGCGGAGTCGTCATCCAGGTTTGTCCTCCTGGACGACGAGAGTTTTACTCCCTGAAAAGGGGGATACAGATGAGCTTGCCGAAACAAACGGTCCTAGCTCGAAAATGAGATGACCAGTCCATTTTGATGATAACGTCTAAGCTTTCCAGTTGATAGGAACGAGATCGATGGGGATGGTTTTTGTCAGATAGGCATGGTGAACATCCTAAGATTGTATTCATAGCTTCGAACTCTTGACCGTTGGCATATTCGATAGTGAGCTACCCTTAAGAACTTTAGATCCCAGGTAATTGAGGGGTCTAAATTCTAAGGAGACAGAGCTTCTTTCAGCTCCTGTATCGAATAGCACGGAAGAAGGATGGAAGTTGATAGGGAAAACGTACACGTAACTGCATTGGGGTCTGGACGTGCCCCCTTGGCTGTGATTGCGAGAGTGCAGAAAGCTTTTGTGGTAAGCGTTATGGGGCAAGTCACACGGAGGTGTTGGTTGCTTGTTACTGTTTTTCCTTGTGCGCTAATGATGAGCCTTCCCTTTCCTTATTCCCCCTTCGCTGGATGCGGTTTGGAGGGAAAGGGAGGTTGTTGGTTCCAAGGTCTTCGTCCTCATCCTGTTGGATTGGTACAGGAGGGAGAAGGGGTTTATTGTTTCTGAGGTGTTCACCTTCTTCTCGCTCGATGGTGGCTGGGAAGAAGGGAAGGTTATGGTCAGGGTTGAACTCCGGGTAGTTGACGTTGGGGTTGTCGTCCCCGAAAATTTCGTTGTTGATCCCATCGATGATCTGGGCGACCGTGCTTGGGAGGGCCGCTTTGAACTGCGCAGTTATCTGCTCAGCCATGAGGTCAACGCGGCTTCTCTTGGGTGGCATGGTTCCACAATGGGAAGAAGGAATTAGTTAAGGGCGCACGAATAGGAATTTGTGCTAGGAATTTAACTCAGGGGTTGATAGTGACCGATACACCGGAGTAATATGAACGGATAATTAGTACATGCACGATGATGATTTAAGCGATAACAATAGAATGGTTCAACGACGATGTCAGGGTTCACACGAGAACGGCGAGTATAGACGATAAAGGTAGAGAATTTCCATTAATAATAATACTAAGGAGTCGATAACATAGTTCGGAATAAGAAAGAGAGAGTACGAGTATGATACAAGGAAACAATGATAAGAACGGCCTTGGGTTGTGTTCAAGGGAAAGTTACAACTCCAGCCTTTGGTACAAATACCAAGGAAATCCGATTGATGATGCCTTCCTGGAAACATCTTAGCGGCAATGACCGCCAATAGGGTTCCCATGATCAAACACGTCCCCACGAGACGCTGCACAGTTCGTGTCGTGGCTCGGGTCGAGGCGATGATTCGCAACGACTGCTCGGACACTGATGCGCAACATCGGTGACTTCGCTGTTGAGGAGCCCTTGCTACTGGGTCTCCTTGCAAGTCCCCGAACCTCTCGGTGGAAGTGGAAGAATGCGGCCGGCGGGGGAGGCTGAAGGTAAGGTGAGATCATAGATCGGGAGAGTCCGGTCTCCTGGGCACATCGTCTCTCCTCTAGGAACTGGCGTTCACAATGGTACCAATCCATGGTCGGTATAGGGAGAGGAGCGGGTTGAGACGGATAAGACTGTTGTCCGGTCATCCGATCTGGAAGACGGCCTGGGTGGATGATCTACATACGCGCGGTCAACCTAGGGTGAGGCCTTTAGAACGGCGGCGATGCTGTAGCGGGCGCTGGTGGAGGAGGGGGTAGTACAGTCCTCGGGCTGGATCCGCTACTGCTGTTGCTCGTCATCGACGTATCCTCCGTCGGGTCGGTCGTCTGGTGACGTTGACTCTCGGAGGTCGTGTGGCCCTTCGAAGGTTCGCGCAAAGGGGAAAACGGCTCGGGAGGGGATCGTGACTGAGATCGAAAAGGTGATCGCGAACGGGACGACTGAGACGTGTCGAATCTGCGAACATCGAGTTACACAAGTACGGGGGAAACTAGAAATAGGAAACACGTAAGTAAATTGCATGCACGGGTCAGTTATGTGAGAATCGGGAATTGATAAGACCGGGAATTTTTAGACCCAAAAACCGTTAACGATAGCAATTCCTTTTCCGTTCTTGCATAATTCATTTTGAACTATGGATGGTTGATCAAGTCACGCATAGTTGAAAAAGATAATCATGCAATTGCGGAAAATAATGTACTAAAGTTTGAACCCGAAAATGATTTTTCTGAAAAGCCTTGGTTATAGTTTTGGTTTCGAAAACTTTTTGAAAAACTTTTAAAACCGTTTTCACTATAACCCGTGCTCTGATACCAAGTCTGTCACACCCCGCTAAAGCGGAAACACGGAATGTGAAGAGCAAAGAATCATTTCACGAGTTATACCAAAAGTCAACGGTTCAAGTCATTCAAATTGAAATTTAAAAAAAAGTAACCACGTTCGAAAGATACAACCAAGATCCGTAAGTATAGAAGACAAATACATAATAAAGTATTTTTAATAAAATTCCCAAGTATCAAAGGTCTTTTCCCGTATTACTCTTCACATAACTGGCTTGACCCGCCTGAGCAATGCACTTCATAACTTACGCTTTGTTTCCTGAAACATGAGATAAAGTGTCAACTACGAAAACGTAGTGAGTGAGTTACAGTTTATGAACTGAAGAAAAATTCAATTTAAAAGTTTATAAGAGTCCGAAACGAATTCAAGGTTTAATAAGGGCTCAAAAGACGTTCGGGATCAAAGAGTTTCAAGATAAGATCAAGTACTTAAAATTCAAGAATAAATTAATTTCAAATAAGTTTAAGTACGATCAAAGTGTAAGTAAAGTATATAAACGTAGGATTTACCAAAAAGGAGATTAGCGGAGAAAAGTCGCTTAAAGAATTTATATACTTTAAAATCTAAGTAACGGGCGAATTGGTGCCCTAAGTTTGTAAAAACCAAATTGAGTCAAATTTAGTCGAGTAGAAGAAGCGGATAACAATCGCTAAAATTTATAAGTTTATAAAGACTAAATGGAATCAAATTTAGTCAAGTAGGAGAAGCGGATAACAATCGCTAAAATTTATAAGTTATGCGTAAGTAACTAAATAGATTTCTTGTATCAACCTCTTGGCATCTATAACTTAAGTGTTCACACTAATCCGATTATCAATCGTGCGGCCCCAACTCCCCGCCTCTCAAACGGAGAATTAAAAGAAATTCAGTAAATATGTACTTAGACTGCCATCTAAGCAAGGAACGGTTCTTTCCTAAGTATCGATACCCATAATTACTATACGGCTTAAGTAGTTAATAGTGTGTAAGAGAGAAACTAAAGAATAATTGGGCACTATGTAGTTTTGTTTTAAAAGAGAGAGAATCAATATCACTTAAGAGCGTGTTATAGTTCCATCAAGGGTCGGTTACGCATACAAGTATCAATAAATAGTTGAGTTAAAGAGACGAAACAATAATTATAAATAGAGAAAGAGATGTTTTACGCATAAGAAATTAAGTAGACGTTTCAATGTCAAGTTTTAATGAAGTCAAAGTCAAAGTTTAATAAAGTCAAAGTTTGATAAGTCAAAAGTCAAAGTAGTTCCACAAGTTTAAAAGTCAAAATAGTCATACAAGTTTACAAAAGGTTGGATCTCATGTTTCCCCCAAAAAGAGTACTTAAAATGTAAGAGTAGAGAGGGGTGTAACTCACGGGTTGCGAAGATAAGAACTTGGAAGAATGGTCGGAAATAAGAGCCGGGAATCACCGGATGCCTAAGGATACCAAGATTTATTCAAGTGTTATTATTATATTAAGTTATTAAACCTAATATATAATGAATGAAATTTGTGTTATATTATGTAATATAAGTAAATTTTTAGTCAAACTTTAAGTGTCAAAGTCCATTTTGTCCAATATTGTCCGAAACGGTTAACGTTTTGTTTTAGTCAAAAAGTCCAAAGTTGATGTTATTGTTGTTATGTTAAATATGTTTTGTTTGCCAAAGTGTTTTATATTTTCTAACGAAATTTGGGCAGCGCTTCCGCGCCCAAATTCTATGTCCAAAAATATTAACCACTTTCCCGCTTACAAAACACATATACAACCATAACGTTTTCAAACATGTTTATCTTAGTCAATTAAGTCCAATATAAGTCACCAATATGTTCATTTTTACAAAACTCAGTCCTAAATGTCAAGTCTCAAAAGTCAGAACGCGTAACCAAGTTTTTAAACGGTCAAAACAACATTTTCGGGAAGGACAGCAGGTCGGTGTTAAGCACCTATGCATAGGTGCGCAGCACCTACCCTGCTGTTCTTCCCATTTTCGAGTTTTTCTTGCAAAATCGTTTATGTAAGTGATAGATCTTGACATGAAATCGGTATAAACCTTATTAATCATCATTATATCAGTTTATAAGCAACTTTTAACCACAAAACAAAGATTTAACCATCATTTATTAGAAACCCGTTTTTGTATAAAAATGGTTATGAAAGTTCATTAAAACTTGTTTTTATGGTTTTGATCATACATGCAATGATTTAGATTGATAATATAAGTAAAAAGGAAGATTTCTACCGGATGAAAATGCTTGGATGATGTTTTGGAAGGATTTAGAGCTCCAAAAGTGTAGAAAACGTTTTGTAATCGAAATAGCTTTGTCCCTCTTGCTTCCTTTGCTTGTTTGAATGATTTTTGATGGTGAAAAGATGGGTTTTAGTGGCTGTAAATGGAGGTGGATGAAAGAGTTTTAGAGAGAGTTTCTTATGTGTGTGTTTTGAGTGTGTGTTTATGATTTTATAAAATGAAAAAGAAAATGTAAAGAAAGGAAATGATGGAAAGGATAAAAAGGGGGCCATGTTCTGCCAAAAACTCAGTAATAATGTGTAGAAATCGTTTGTGGTTGGTTGGATTTGTTATAAAAACGAGATAAGGACTAAAAATGTAAAGTTTTTGAATTCTGGCAACAGGTGCTGCGCACCGTGCATAAAATCATTTTTTTTTTTTTTTTTTTTTTTTTTGTTGGACCTTTTTGTTAACCGAAAGTTCTTAGTTAGGTTATGTTATGAACTTAGGAAAGTTCATTAGGTGTTTTCTTGGTATCAGGACTTATATAAATTGATTTCGGGTGTGATTCCGACACTGTCGCGTATCTGGTTAATGATCAGTTAAAAGTAACGGCGGACAATAAGAGAGACATAGAGCATAAATTGCACCTAGAATTTGACGGTCTTCACATTATTCAAACGAAACTGACATCATCTTTCCTATTTGAAATTGATTATTCTTTTACCCTTGATTTGTAGTTTTCATATTTGAAAATTTACCTTCAACTTAAGAAAACAAAATCAAATTGAGCGAAACTAACGTCATCTTTCGCATTATCATTATCCGAACGAAAATGACGTCATCCTTTCTCTTTAAAACTGATTATTTCATATTTTCAAATATTTGTAGGTTCATATTATGCAAAATCACCTTCAACTAAAAAGTAAATCAAATTATGCGAATAATGACGTCATCCTTCCTCTTTGAAATTGATTATTTTTTTACCCTAAAATTGTAGATTCCAATTTTTTTAAGTTACCTTCAACTAAAGAAAACAAAGTCCAATTATATGTAAAATGACATCATCTTTCGTATTATCGTTTAAAGAACCAAAATGACGTCATCTTTTATCTTTAAAATTAATTATTTAATATTCCCGAATATTTTAAGGTTCATATTACGCGAAAGTTACCTTCAACATAAAAAAAAATCAAATTAGCGAAATATAATGTCATCTTTCGCATTATCAATATCCGAATGAAAATGACGTCATCTTTCCCCTTTGAAATTAAATGTTTCTTTTACCATAAATTTATAGGATACAATTTTTCCAAGCTACCTTAAACTAAAGAAAAATAAGTCAATTTATGCAAAAACATACGTCACCGTTCGAAAAATGACCTAATCCTTAACATTATCATTATCCGGGCGAAAATGACGTCATCCTTCGTCTTTGAAATTGATTATTTCTTTTACCCTGAATTTGTGGTTTCTAATTTGGCAAAGTTACCTTCAACTAAAGTAGAAAAAAAATAGTCAAATTATGCTAAAATGACGTCATCTTTCGCATTATCGTTATAAGAACAAAAATGAAGTCATCCTTCCTCTTTAAAATTTATTATTTCAAATTCCCTAAAATTTGAAAGTTCATATTATGCGAAAGTTACATTCCACATAACAAAATTCAAATTATGCGAAATATGAAATCATCTTTCGCATTATCATTATCCAAACGAAAATGACGTCATCTTTTCTCCTTGAAATTTAATGTTTCTTTTACCCTATATTTTTTTTTTTGGTAAAAGGGATTAAACCCCGGTAAATTATATAACCAAAAAAGTGCGATGAAGTACAAAGGATATAGGAGAAGCCCTATATCTCAACCCCTAACAAGGGCAACAACCAAAAGCAAACCAAAACTAAAAATACTACCTTAAGGGAGACATGCCTCCCTTAAAGATTACAACGAAAACTATCGCTTCCTACTCTTCATGCTAAGCCTGAAATCCCGAAAGTCCTGCTTAGCACCCTGAAGATCAACCACTTGGTCTTCATAACCATCATAGCCATCATAACCATAATCTTCATCTTCAAGATATTGACCCCCTCCCAAATAGCCACCCTCCTCATCAGAAGTGTCAGATGCATTGAGACAGTTATCATAGTTCTTTTTAACAGCTGGAGGCGTACTAACCTTTTTGTCCTTACTCCCAGCATCAGTCCCCGCACTACTCGACGGAACATTTCCTATGTTCTGCTCTTCAATAATACCAGGCCCAATCTCCTTAGAGACATGATCCACTGTTAAACCCTCAAACGGATTATCAATAGGCACATCGGTGTTAACACCATTGGAAGGTTTCTTATTCCCCCCTTTCTTTTGTTCCCAAATCATTGTTGACTTGGGATTATTCATCCTAAGGCCCACAAAAGCCCTTGGAGCAGTTCCCTTCTTCTTTTTACGGCTCTTAACCTCCGTATAGCCATCACCAGTTCCTTCGTTGTCAGTAGTCCTACCAACCCTAACTGAAATAGGAGCAATTTCCTCGGTAACCCGCTTAGGACACACTTTAGTATCATGACCAAAACAGTGGCAATCAACACAATGAGGGGGTTTCCACTCATACTCAACTCGAATAGTTTCCGTCAAATATCCTTCCCCATCCTCAACAGGGATCGCCATAGTAACCTCCTTTTTTAAAGCTACAGCCGCATCAATCTCTATCAGAGCCCTGGCAAAACTTATGCGACCCCACGAATCATCACACATAGAACTAGTAAAAGCATCTAGCATGACAGGTTTCCCAATTTGAGTAGCAATCAAGCTCAGGTCATCAGCCGAGTAGGCAAGAATAGGAACATTGTACATCTTCACCCAAACTGGAATCTTAGTCACTACTCCTTTCGTCAATGACACATTAGGAGACCATTTGTTGAGAATAATAGGAGATTTGCGAATCATCCAAGGACCTTTCTCCAGCACTTGCTCCATACCTCCTTTTGAAGCAAATTTGAACAGATAAACACCGTCACTATTCCTAGTAATACGTTCAAAGCCAAATTTCCCCCAAGAGTTCATAACATACTGTTTAACCACCGGAAACGACGGATCTTTACCAACAAAAAACCCCACTATAGAATTCTCATACCGACATTTGATTTTGGCAGCTACAGCTCTCGGTAGAACACAATCCACAGCGTCAAGTTTTTCATCATTAACTAGGGTACGAAATTGGACCTTGGTACTCGGGGTACTAGCGCCAAAACAACTCGCATATGAGTTGGTTATACCTGGCATAACACCATTTGTAGCACCTACCACTAGGGCACTAGTGGGAACACCTCCAGTCCCAATGTCAACACCTACACTACTCTGCATGGTCGAGTCAATATTACCCGCCATACTCATTAAACGTTTTGCAATGGCATCCATAGTCGGAGCATTAGCTTCACTAGGTTTGTTCGGAACCTCAGTTTGTTTCGTTTTCTTAGCACCACTTGCAAGAAAACCCCTCTCCATAACGTTAGCTCACGGATGAACCTAAGTGTACGGATGAAACAAGGTGATCCGCACGAATGACTTGCGAATGAAGTCAATCCGTACGGATGAAGTATATAAACCGTGCGGATGAAGCACTCTTATACGTGCGAACCAGTATGTATAAAACCCTAGTGATACGGATGAAAAGCAAACGAACCACCAATGATTCGTACGGATGGAAAGTTTATACGTACGAATGAGTGTAACCCTTGAACGAATGAGAGTATACGGACCAAGCTATACGAACCAACAATGATTCGTACGAATGTAATAGATCCGTACGAATGAACACCAACAGTCCAGATCGCTGCAACAAACCCTAATCCGCTAAAGAAAACCCTAAATCACCTGCACTCGCCGGAAAACAACTATACCACCAACCTTCAGCCAAAAACCGAGTAAATTACTACCAGATACAATCGATTAAGAAAGTAATTATAAATCACGCCTACAGCCAATAAGCCGCGACGGAATAAATAAAAAACTTCAAAAAAAACGATTATAATCAGCAGCAAGAATTCGATTTGAAAGAAAGCAAGTGTGTCTAGTCGTTACAAAGCAATAACAAATGATTAGGGATCAAGAATAGCCACCGATTGAAGGTAAAACCGGCCAAAAGACAACCAGCCAAACACTCCCCAAATCTCCTATTCTAGAGAGAAAACCCTTAATACCATACCCATAGGTACTTTTTCTTTTTACCCTATATTTATAGAATACAATTCTGCAACTTTACGTTCAACTAAAAAAAATAAGTCAAATTATACTAAAAGTGACGTCAGCGTTTGCATAAATCGTTATTAGAACCTAAAGGAAATAATCTTTCCTCTTTAAAACTGATTATTTCATATTTTATTTGTAGTTGTTATTACGCTAAGTCTCCTTCAGGTAAAAAATAAATCAAATTATTCGAAAAATGACGTCATTCTTAGCATTATCATTATCCAAACGAAAATGACGTCATCTTTCCTATTTGAAATTGATTATTCTTTTACCCTTGATTTGTAGTTTTCATATTTGAAAATTTACCTTCAACTTAAGAAAACAAAGTCAAATTGAGCGAAAATGACGTCATCTTTCGCATTATCATTATCCGAACGAAAATGACGTCATCCTTTCTCTTTAAAATTGATTATTTCATATTTTCAAATATTTGTAGGTTCGTATTATGCAAAATCACCTTCAACTAAAAAATAATCAAATTATGCGAATAATGACGTCATCCTTCCTCTTTGAAATTGATTATTTTTTTACCCTAAAATTGTAGTTTCCAATTTTTTGAAGTTACCTTCAACTAAAGAAAACAAAGTCCAATTATACGTAAAATGACGTCATCTTTCGTATTATCGTTTAAAGAACCAAAATGACGTCATCTTTTATCTTTAAAATTAATTATTTAATATTCCCGAATATTTTAAGGTTAATATGTGACAACCGTCTAAATTTCAGGTGATTCTCAGTTACTTAATCGGTACAAAACTCTAGTTCTCTTTTATCGTGTTCATATTGTTCGGGTTCATACTTATTGTGTCTTATATCGTCGGAACCAATGTCGGAATCAAAATATAAATCCTAACACCAAATAAACAAAACAAGAACTTGACTAAGTTCATAACAGTAACTAAAAAGATTCTAGTCCTCAACTATTTATAACGGAAAACTCAAAACGTCAAAAAGCTGGACTTGGCAATCCAGCCGGCGGCTGAATATATCCAGCCGGCGGCTGAATCCTGCTGTCCAGCTGGGTGATGACTCATTTTTGCATGCTTTTCGATTGGACCAACTTTTAATTTCGGGATTGGCTGAGAAATTACTGCCAAGTGAAACTCCCTAGGCCAGAAATCACCATCCCCACACACCCTTAATCATATTTGCTTTCATTTTGAATCAAACTCACACACACAACACACACACTCTCTAAACTCTCTCTACTTTCTCTCAAATACCCAAGCAAAAACAGAAATATTTTACCAAAAATCAGCCACTTAAACATCAAAAATCAACCATCTAATCCATTAAAATCGTCCAAGAATAAAGGGGTAACAAGGAAAAGCTTTAAACCGGGTTTTTCAAAGAGTTTTTGGAGCTAAATCTTGTTCAAACCATCACCTTGCTATTTCCTTCGGTATAACACTTTCTTTTCACTATTTTTATCTTAAAAATCACTTGCATGTATAATCTTTAACCTGAAAATATGTTTTCATAAACTTTCAAAACGTTTCTTGCTTAAAAACAAGTTTTTACAATAGATCTATATATTTAACATGTAAATCTAAAAGAAAACAGTGATTTTACTTCAAAAATACATATGTTTGAGTTATATCAGTTTGCATGTCGAATCTAACGGTTAAACAAGCTTAAAATCGTGAAATAAAGCAACTCTAAAACTCGCCGAAGCCTTTTGGCCGGCGGCTGAAGGATTTCAGCCGACGGCTAAGGTCAGCCGGCGGCTGCTTTCCTCTAGCCGCCGCCTGAATGTTCCTGTTCGCTACTTTTGTCGTTTTGAAGGTCGTAAACTTGATTTTAAGCTAAAATAAATTATCACAGAACATACATATCATGATAAGCTACTGTTTTGACTTATAAATTGTTTGAAAAAGCTCTTGGAAGTTGAAAATTGTGTATTATTGCTAAAAACGTTATATTGTGTATTTTGAAGCCGGAAAGTGTTTTGAAAATGGACATAATTTTTATAACGCGGAAGCGCTGCCCAAATTTTCACCGTAAAATACATCTCAAATTCAGTAGCATAATGTGACAACCGTCAAAAATCTAGGTACTTGTTCAGCTACTATATCGGTGCGAAACATTAGCTACTCTTTTATCGTGTTCGCTTCGTTCTAGTTCGTAATTGTTGAGTCGGTACTTTGTCGGAACTAGTGTCGGAATAACTTCCGGAATCAATTTTATAAGTCCTAATACCAAGAAAACATCTAATGAACTTTCCTAAGTTCGTAACTAATCATAATTAAGAACTTTCAATTAACAAAAAGGTCCAACGAAGCAATAACGTAAAAACGAAAAATCAGAAAATGCTGATTTTGGGCTAGGTGCGCAGCACCTAGCTCTAGAATTCAAAAATGTTACATCTTTGGTCCTTGCATCGTTTTACACAAACCAACTACCAATTAAAAACGATTTGTGACACTCCATTGCTGATTTCCCAGCCCCAAGACCCCCCTCATTATCACTTCTCTATTTTATTTTCATTTTCATTTTTTATAATCCAAAACACACACACATTTCACCTAGTTCATCATATTCTCTCATCTCTCTCTAAAAACTTCATTGAAACCAGAAAGTCCAGCCACAAATCCACCATAAAAACACCATCAAAAACATTTAAACATCAAAACAATCAAGGAGGAGCAAAGTATTTTCGGGTTCAAGCTCTTTCTACCGATTTTGGAGCTCTAAATTCGTTCAAAACATCATCCACTCATTTTGATTCGGTAGGAACCTTTCTCCTACCTTTATTTACTGTTTTTACTAATTGCATGTAAGATCTAAGCAATAAAAATGAGTTTGTATAAAGGTTTATGTCACTTTTTATACAAAAACGATTTTTATCAAAATAATACTTAGATCTATGTTTTTGTGGATAAAAGTTGTTTAGAAACTATAAAAATGGTGTTTTATGAGATAACTACTGGTTGCATGTCGAAATCTATGGGTGACAAAACATTTTTGGCTAGAAAAATCACAAAACGGGAAGAACAGCAAGGAGGTGCGCAACACCCCCTGACAGGTGCTGCGCACCAGGCTGCTGTTCCTCCCGAAAAGTCGTCGTTTGTCCGTTTTAAACTTGTACACACATTCTGTACTTTTGCTAATATTATTATAAGACTGAGATGAGTAAAACTAATAATAATAATGACATATATTGGACTCTTTGGACTTATTTGACTTGTTATGAAGTTATTATGTGTATATGCATGTTTTGTGAACGGAAATGGTTGTAGGTTTTGGACATGAAATTTGGGCGCGGAAGCACTGCCCAAATTTCATTAGAAAATCTAAACCATTTCAGTAACCTAAACATGTCTATCATAGTAATAACTTTAACTTTGAACTTTCGAACTAAAAATAAACGTTAACCGCTTCGGACCAATTTTGGGACAATTTGACTTCAACACATAATCAGAAACAAAAGTTACCTAATCTTATATAAAGAACCTAATAAGACATTAACTTTTGGACAATCTTGGTATTCTTAGGCATTCCGTGATTCCCGGCTCCTTTATCCGACCGATTCCGAGTTCACTTTCTTCGCAAACCGTGAGTTACACCCCTCTCTACTCTTACATTTTAAGTACTCTTTTTGGGGGAAACATGAGATCAAACCTTTTGTGAACTTGTACGACTAATTTGACTTTTGGTACTTATTGAACTATTTTGACTTTGGTCTACTTGAACTATTTTGACTTGGGTCTATTTGAACTATTTTGACTCTTGGATCTATGAACTATTTTGGACAAATTCTTAGAGACTCTTATGCGTAAAAATGCTTTATTGCCTTATTGGCTACTTATTATTTAAAACTTTTACGAACTTGTTAAACTTTTGCGAACCTTTGGAAACCTTTTGAACTATTTGAACGACGTTCTATTTTTGGAAACCTTTTGAACTATTTGAACGACTTTATATTTATGGAAACCTTTGAACTAAACGAGCTATATTGGAACTTTGAGAACTATTTGAACTACTTTGGAACTATTTTGTACGACTATTTGGACTAATATGCGTAAACAACATCAATTGTTCGGATTGGCTTACTTTAGACTCCCTAGGTTTGCCTCTTTGGATACTTGATTAGACATTGATAGCTTGGTTGTATTTGGTGCAAAACCCTAGGTGAGAATATAGCAACGTAAGTGCAGACAAAAAGACTTTTGAAAACGGACGACTAAATGCCCCACAACTTTTCTTGGACGACTATACACACTATTAACACAAGCCGTTAGCATAGATTATGGGTATCGATACTTAGGAGCGGTCACTCCTTACCAATGGGTAGCGACCAAGGTACATATTTCTAAGTTCTCGCGAACTCGGACATTAGACTGGACTAGTGGGCAGGTACTTGACCAGAATCGGATTAGTGTGTAGACTAAATCTTACGTATATTAAGCTTAGTGGTTGGTACAACTCGAGGATCATAGGTCTTTATTTACGCATACACTTACTTACTGTCTTACACATGTGGAATAATCCACCGCTGAGGTAATGACTACGGACTTTTTCGCTCGCTACGCTACTTGACTTTTGAACTTGACTTGGAACTTATTTTGAACGTACTTGGTCTTGGAACTTATTTTGAACGTACTTGGTCTTGAAACTTATTTTGAACGTACTTGGTCTTGGAACTTATTTTGAACGTACTTGGTCTTGGATCGTACTTGGACTTGAACTTATCTTGAAATTTAATTGTTCTAAAATTTTAAGCACTTAAACTTTATTGAGTTATTCTTGAATTTTAAGCACTTGTACTTATCTTGAAATTCCTTGACTTTGAACAACTCTTGAACTTTTGTGAATCTTGAACTCGTCTCGGACACTTATGAACTTTTAAGTTGAAACTCTTTTCAATTCATAAACTGTAACTCACTCACTACGTTTTCGTAGTTGACACTTTATCTCATGTTTCAGGAACTAAGCGTAAGTTATGAAGTGCATTGCTCAGGCGGGTCAAGTCTTTTATGTGAAGTGTACCTTTGGGAAGAAGACCTTATTTTGGGAATTTTATTTAAAAACATTTTGTTATGTACTATGGCCTTATGTTGAATCTTGGTTGTATCTTTGAATTGTACTTTTTAATTTAAATCTTAATGACTCGAACCGTTAATTCTAGTGTAACCCGTGAAATGATTCTATGCTCTTCACATTCCGTGTTTCCGCGTTAGCGGGGTGTGACAGACTTGGTATCAGAGCACGGGTTATAGTGAAAACGGTTTTAAAATTTTTTCAAAAGTTTTCGAAACCAAAACTATAACCAAGGCTTTTCAGAAAACGTCATTTTCGGGTTCAAACTTTAGTATGTTATTTTCCGTAATTGCATGATTAACTTTTTCAACTATGCGTGACTTGATCAACCACCCGTAGTTCAAAATGAATTATGCAAGAACGGAAAGTGAAAGGCTATCGTTAAACGGTTTTGAGTCCATAAATTCCCGGTCTTGTCAGTTCCCGACACTCACATGATTGACCCGTGCATGCATTTTACTTACGTTTTTCCTAATCTTAGTTTCCCCGTACTTATGTAACTCTCTACTCGCAGATACGCTATGTCTCAGTCGTCACGCTCCCGATCCCAGACTCGATCACTTCCCCGAGCCGCCTCCCCCTCTCACAAACCCTCCGAGGGCCACACGGCTTCCGAAAGTCAGCGTCACCAGACGACTGACCCAACGGAAGATACATCTCAGACCATCAGCAGCAGTAACGGGTCCAGCCCAAGGACGGTACTTCCACCTCCTAGACTGGTGCCTGTTGCAGCACCGCAGCCCCGAGGACCCAATGCTGGAGCACCTGTGCATCGGCAGTCGGGCCCGTTCCGACCCGCGCCTCCCCAATCTTTCTTGGACCCCTATGATCCCGCCCTGCGTACTCCAATGGCGGAGCGCTACGCGTGGGATCGCTAGTTCATAGAAGAAAGACGACGCGCCCAGGGAACCGGACCCTCCCGACCTGTGATGCCACCTACTCACCAGCCCCTTCCACCAGACGTATTCCTCAACCTACACCGTCAAGTCCGTGGACTCGCCGAGGAAGCTCAGGAGCAGGGCCTCCTTCTCTTTGAAGTCTCCGATGCTGCGAACGAGTTAGCACAGCAGTCAAGGCGGATCATCCTAACGGCTCAGGCCACCGCCCGGACCGTGCAGTGCCTCGTCAGAGCCTGCGAAGTCATGGGAGCACTTGTCGTAGCTCTCGCCGCCATGATGTTCTTGGAAGAACGTTATTAGGCATATTTCCCTTTATTTTGTACTGTACCGGCTTAGTCGTAATTTTCCATTGTACACGACTTAAGCCATTATTTATTTCCTTTCTATGTATTGTATCTATATTCCTTCAGTGATTTTGTTCTATGTACTAAATCTTCTATTATTAATGAAAACTTCCATCTTTATTTGACTTTATTTGTCTTGTCACGTGAACCTTTCTCTATTGTCAAACATTGTCACAGATTCTTGAATCTTCGTTGTGCGTATATTGTTATCTAGCCTGTACACTCTTTTGCTACTATCGAGATCGTACTTGTGCAAATTGTTCACCCTCATTACTCTCGTGTACTTGATAACTGTTAACTCTGAGCTGAATTCTAGTAGTAAAGTCCAAATGGCACGTTCTAAACTAGTTCCTCTTTCCCTTGTAGAACCATGCCTCCTAGGAGAAGACGCGGAAATCGTATAGCCAAGCAGATCGTGGTGCAGTTCCAAGCGCTACTCCCAAGCGTGATCGCCCAGATCGTCGCTGGAATCGACCAAGAGGTCTTCGGAAACCGCGAACCTCTTCTCCCTCTTGTACCAATTACGGAGGACGAGGACGAGGATTTTGGAACCAACCTCCTACCTTCCCCTCCAGCTCTCTTCCAAAGAAGTGAGAATAAGAGAAGGGAAATTCACCACCAAACCTCATGGACTAGCACCAACCAGGAATCCGCTACCTTAGCCCGAACCTACTCCAGACCTCGCCCCCAGTGCAGCAAGTGCCACTTCCACCATGCCCGGGAGTGCCCGGTGTGCAGACTTTGCAACGCAGTAGGGCATTACCCCTGGTGCTGTCCAGAAAATGCAAACAGAAAGCTGCTATGTCTCGAATGTGGGAGCAACCAACATCTCCGTGGTGACTGTCTCCTAGAGCGCACCACATAAACCCTCAGTGCTCTCGCAATCACAGCCGAGGAAACCCCTCAGGAACTCAATGCAGCTACTGGTACGTTCCCTGTCAAAGAACCCTCCCCTTCCATGCTATTTGATTCAAGAACTAAAGGAAACCTTACCCCCCCCCCCCCCCCCCTAGAAATTGGACCCCTTATCAGCTTAGGACCTAAAGTCTTGTGGACACCCTTTCCATCGAATATGCTAATGACCTAAAGCCTTATCCATCACCCCAATTCCTACCGAACCATTGAGCTTTGACGCTATCGTTGGGATGGACAGGTCACCTTAGTATTGAGCCAAGATCGTCCGCCCCGACAAGCTCCCCTGTATCCCTCTCCATAAAAGGAAACTCCCGTCGTTCAGGAGTACAACCTGAATGAGAACTTTGCAGCGTGTATCCCTCGATGATGCCCCAGTATCTCGAGAAGGACTACGACGCACCCTCCTCTCACGACGTCGAACATGAATCTAAGGAAAGCCGCGTCCAAGACACTTCCGTAGTCGAGGACCATCCAAAGCCTTCCTGAGAAACTTCCGGACTACCACTGAATCGACAAGTAAAATTTCAAATGAATCTTGTTCCTGACACGACACCTATAGCTGAGGCTCCCTACCACCTAGCACCACCGAGATGCCAAGGAAGCCAAAGCTGCTGTAGGAACTTCCCAACCCTGGTCTTTCCACTCGAATTCAATTACATGAGAGGCCCCAATTTTCCTAACAAGAGACAGACGGACCTTCTCGTTCATACACTGATCGTCGTAAATATAACAAGCCTACCGTCAAGAACCGATAACCATCCCCGAGGATCGACAACCTGTTCGAGTAGTTGCAGGATGCAACATCCCTCTCAAAAGTCGACCCCGCCCGAGTTATCACCCGGTTCGCGACATTTTGACCAACACTACCGAGGACCGCATTTCCCCAAACTCGATGCAAGCAACCCAAGCCTTCCCTCTGTCAGTACCCCTAGACAACACCGGGTCGATATTAATGGACTTGATAGACAAGTGCGTGAGCATACTAAACCATTAAATACCGCACTCACTGTTAACACTCACACCTACTCAAGGAAGATCCTGTGAACATCCCGAGCTCACCCTAGAACCCTTCCAAGGTCAGGAGTCGTACGCCAATTTCCTAAAGTTCGAGCTCTGACCCCGAGCAGAACGTTTCCCGAATCTATAGTCAACCTTGAAGGAACTCGGACCCAGGCCAAACGCAACTCGTTGCGCCAAGCCCCAAGCATAAGTTCTGAAATCCGAAGGTATTCGTGAACCCATTCCCGACAAGGGCCATCGAATTGCTATTCCATCTATCCGGGATCCAGCTTGCTGTACCAAGAGTTCCCGAGAATACTGTTCTGGCCGGACATAAATAAGGACATTGCCTGGTATCCAGCCGAGTGCCTCACTTACTTTGAGGTCAAGGCAGGACACCGAAACCCATCTCTCTATTAGCCGATCTGCGTCCCACTCCCTTCGGAATACCCTCCCGGGAACCGCTAGGAACGCGACTAGGCCTCATCACCTCTCACTATTTACCTTCCTTTAATCGGGTACACTTATGTCACGGACCCCGTGCCAGCACTAAGTGCACACCCATTACTCTATACCTGGACGCAAGTGTCGAACACCGCCCTATCGGCTGGAATCTGACGGTCGACGACTTGCAAGGTCCTACGTCTACCTCTACTCGCGAAGGACTGGAAACGTTCCCGTACTCGGCCAAGGAGCTGCGTGACCATCTAGAAGAAAAGCCTCAATCCCTTAGATGGCAATAGGGTATCCCCTAGGATATCGCCACGGAAGGAGGATAGTCTGCTTCAGGAAACGCGGCAAACTAAGCCTGAAGTACACCGGTCCAATCTATGTCTTGGGATATACCGATTCGGCTTCCCATTGCACTTAACTCTCCCAACCGTCTCCTAACATTCTTATGTGTCCCTTTTCACACTTGAAGAGTGTTCATCGGATGAGACCCTCGTCATCTCCCTTTAGTCAAGGTCAAAACTGCTACCAAGCCGACTCCCTTGTTGAACCGCTCACGTTGTCGTCTCCAAGGTCAAACGACATTAACCGAACCTTGTACCCATCTCTGAGTTCAGTGGAACCTCCGACGTAGTCCCACTACCGCGTGAAGACGCATGGACCGAAATACGTCAGGAGAATCCACCACGATCCGACGACAATTTTTCCCCATGAGACGAACTAAATTTCGGGACGAAATTCCTTTCAACCCGGGGAGAATGTGACAACCGTCAAAAATCTAGGTACTTGTTCAGCTACTATATCGGTTCGAAACAATAGCTACTCTTTTATCGTGTTCGCTTCGTTCTAGTTCGTAATTGTTGAGTCGGTACTTTGTCGGAACTAGTGTCGGAATAACTTCCGGAATCAATTTTATAAGTCCTAATACCAAGAAAACATCTAATGAACTTTCCTAAGTTCGTAACTAATCATAATTAAGAACTTTCAATTAACGAAAAGGTCCAACGAAACAATAACGTAAAAACGAAAAATGAGAAAATGCTGATTTTGGGCTAGGTGCGCAGCACCTACTGCTTTGGTGCGCAACACCTAGCTCCAGAATTCAAAAATGTTACATCTTTGGTCCTTGCATCATTTTACACAAACCAACTACCAATTAAAAACGATTTCTGACACTCCATTACTGATTTCCCAGCCCCAAGACCCCCCTCATTATCACTTCTCTATTTTATTTTCATTTTCATTTTTTATAATCCAAAACACACACACATTTCACCTAGTTCATCATCTTCTCTCATCTCTCTCTAAAAACTTCATTGAAACCAGAAAGTCCAGCCACAAACCCACCATAAAAACACCATCAAAAACATTTAAACATCAAAACAATCAAGGAGGAGCAAAGTATTTTCGGGTTCAAGCTCTTTCTACCGATTTTGGAGCTCTAAATTCGTTCAAAACATCATCCACTCATTTTGATTCGGTAGGAACCTTTCTCCTACCTTTATTTACTGTTTTTACTAATTGCATGTAAGATCTAAGCAATAAAAATGAGTTTGTATAAAGGTTTATGTCACTTTTTATACAAAAACGATTTTTATCAAAATAATACTTAGATCTATGTTTTTGTGGATAAAAGTTGTTTAGAAACTATAAAAATGGTGTTTTATGAGATAACTACTGGTTGCATGTCGAAATCTATGGGTGACAAAACGTTTTTGGCTAGAAAAATCACAAAACGGGAAGAACAGCAAGGAGGTGCGCAGCACCCCCTGACATGTGCTGCGCACCGGGCTGCTGTTCCTCCCGAAAAGTCGTCGTTTGTCCGTTTTAAACTTGTACACACATTCTGGACTTTTGCTAATATTATTATAAGACTGAGATGAGTAAAACTAATAATAATAATGACATATATTGGACTCTTTGGACTTATTTGACTTGTTATGAAGTTATTATGTGTATATGCATGTTTTGTGAACGGAAATGGTTGTAGGTTTTGGACATGAAATTTGGGCGCAGAAGCGCTGCCCAAATTTCATTAGAAAATCTAAACCATTTCAGTAACCTAAACATGTCTATCATAGTAATAACTTTAACTTTGAACTTTCGAACTAAAAAAAAACGTTAACCGCTTCGGACCAATTTTGGGACAATTTGACTTCAACACATAATCACAAAAAAAAGTTACCTAATCTTATATAAAGAACCTAATAAGACATTAACTTTTGGACAATCTTGGTATTCTTAGGCATTCCGTGATTCCCGGCTCCTTTATCCGACCGATTCCGAGTTCACTTTCTTCGCAAACCGTGAGTTACACCCCTCTCTACTCTTACATTTTAAGTACTCTTTTTGGGGGAAACATGAGATCAAACCTTTTGTGAACTTGTACGACTAATTTGACTTTTGGTACTTATTGAACTATTTTGACTTTGGTCTACTTGAACTATTTTGACTTGGGTCTATTTGAACTATTTTGACTCTTGGATCTATGAACTATTTTGGACAAATTCTTAGAGACTCTTATGCGTAAAAATGCTTTATTGCCTTATTGGCTACTTATTATTTAAAACTTTTACAAACTTGTAAAACTTTCGCGAACCTTTGGAAACCTTTTGAACTATTTGAACGACGTTCTATTTTTGGAAACCTTTTGAACTATTTGAACGACTTTCTATTTATGGAAACCATTGAACTAAACGAGCTATATTGGAACTTTGAGAACTATTTGAACTACTTTGGAACTATTTTGTACGACTATTTGGACTAATATGCGTAAACAACATCAATTGTTCGGATTGGCTTACTTTAGACTCCCTAGGTTTGCCTCTTTGGATACTTGATTAGACATTGATAGCTTGGTTGTATTTGGTGCAAAACCCTAGGTGAGAATATAGCAACATAAGTGCAGACAAAAAGACTTTTGAAAACGGACGACTAAATGCCCCACAACTTTTCTTAGACGACTATACACACCATTAACACAAGCCGTTAGCATAGATTATGGGTATCGATACTTAGGAGCGGTCACTCCTTACCAATGGGTAGCGACCAAGGTACATATTTCTAAGTTCTCGCGAACTCGGACTTTAGACTGGACTAGTGGGCAGGTACTTGACCAGAATCGGATTAGTGTGTAGACTAAATCTTACGTATATTAAGCTTAGTGGTTGGTACAACTCGGGGATCATAGGTCTTTATTTACGCATACACTTACTTACTGTCTTACACATGTGGAATAATCCACCGCTGAGGTAATGACTACGGACTTTTTCGCTCGCTACGCTACTTGACTTTTGAACTTGACTTGGAACTTATTTTGAACGTACTTGGTCTTGGAACTTATTTTGAACGTACTTGGTCTTGGAACTTATTTTGAACGTACTTGGTCTTGGATCGTACTTGGACTTGAACTTATCTTGAAATTTAATTGTTCTAAAATTTTAAGCACTTAAACTTTATTGAGTTATTCTTGAATTTTAAGCACTTGTACTTATCTTGAAATTCCTTGACTTTGAACAACTCTTGAACTTTTGTGAATCTTGAACTCGTCTCGGACACTTATGAACTTTTAAGTTGAAACTCTTTTCAATTCATAAACTGTAACTCACTCACTACGTTTTCGTAGTTGACACTTTATCTCATGTTTCAGGAACTAAGCGTAAGTTATGAAGTGCATTGCTCAGGCGGGTCAAGTCTTTTATGTGAAGTGTACCTTGGGAAGAAGACCTTATTTTGGGAATTTTATTTAAAAACATTTTGTTATGTACTATGGCCTTATGTTGAATCTTGGTTGTATCTTTGAATTGTACTTTTTAATTTAAATCTTAATGACTCGAACCGTTAATTTTAGTGTAACCCGTGAAATGATTCTATGCTCTTCACATTCCGTGTTTCCGCTTTAGCGGGGTGTGACACATAATAACTTCGAGACTTATACACTTTGACTTGGAACTTTGACACTTTTTAAACATAATTGGACTTATCGGACTATAAAACGTACACGAACATATAAACCTTTTAAACCTTCCGTAATAATCTTTTGGGACAAAATCTAAGTATAATACATTGAGACTTAAAAATGTTAAATTGGACCTTAACATAACTCAAATTATACTAATATAACTTATACAACATTCCGGTGTTCTAGGTTGTTTGTGATTCCCGACGCGTTCCGCTTCTCTTTGTGCTAGTTCATATCTCTTACCTTCGCAAACCGTGAGTTACAACCCCACTTGTTTTACTTTTTGTACATTTTAAACATTATTTGGGGGAAGCATAAGATTACATGTTTTGTAACTTTTAACACTATTTGTGAACTATTAAACAATTGGAAACTTGATACTTTTGGTACTTATTGGAAACTTGTTCAAACTTTGAAACATTTTAAACTTTGGAACTGTGGAACTTGTAGAAACTTGGAACTTGCAACTATTATGCGTATTTGTGTTATTGCCTTAGCGGGTTAACTAAACTAGGATACTTGTTAGCGACCAATCCTTGATGGATATATAAGCTCGTAAGAACTCAACACAACTTTTGGAACTTTGTACAATTGTCCGTTTTGGTATTTAAAACGTTATACACTATTAGCATTAGCCGTTAGTCATATGGGTATCGATACTTAGGAGTGGTCACTCCTTACTAAGGGTTAGCGTCCCAAGTACATATTACTACCACACAGATGTTCACTCAATTAAACATTTTTGGGCTAGATCAGGACCATACAATCGGCTTAGTGTATACTTACTACTTATATTATGCCAAGTGATTGATACGAGTTACTATTTAGTTAAACACATACTACATACGCATACACTTTTAGCGCCTGGATTCCGCTACAACTTTACTATACGAGTTTATTTAAATTATTTTACTCGCGTACATTCAACTGTTATTATGTACATATATGTTCAAACGTCGACTCGTTCTTTTACTTATGACGTCAATATATGTTTTGCAACTTTCTATTTTTAGAAACTTTCTCGAACTCTAAACTGTAACTCACTCACTACTTTATGTAGTTGACACGCATGGCCTGATCACCCCTGCCTAGTTCAAAATGACTTATGCAAGGACGAAACGTAATTCCTAAAGATAAACGGTTTTGAGTCGAAAAATTCCCGGTCTTACTATTCCCAACCTCACATGATCGACCCTTACCTGCATTCCTTACTTATTTTCCTTTAGCATTATCTTGTTCTTATACTTACGAAACTTTTTACGTCGTAGATCCGTCATGTCTAAGTCCTCGCGTTCGCGATCTCCCTCACGATCTCAGTCCCGATCCCAACCGAGAGCCGTGTCCTCTCACGAGCCTTCCGAGGGCCATACCGCCTCGGAAAGCATCCGACACCAGACCACGGACCCCACGGAGGATACCTCCATGGCTGTGTCCAGCAGCATCGGGTCAAGCCCGAGGTCGGTTTTACCACCTCCACCGGCCCCCGTTGCCGCGCCACCACAGCGCCGTGGACCACGTGTCGTCACGACGGCACGTAAGCAGGTAATCCTTCCGGGACGGCTACCCGATAGGATGGCAGCGCCACAGGACGGCCCGTCCAGGCCTGCGCCACCCCATTTCCCATTCGGGCACCCACCTCCCGAGGCTCCGCGCACCTCGATGTTGGACCACTACTCGTGGGAGCGGCAGCTCGAGCGAGAAGAGATGCAGCGTGCCAGAGACGCTGAGGCAGCCCGGCAGATGAGGCCGCCTACCCCACAGCTACCCCCTCCTGTCGCCTTCCTGCACCTCCATCGCGAGGTTAGGGGACTTTCAGAGGACGCCCAGCACCAAGGGCAGCTCCTTTGTGAGGTCTCCGACGCCGCGCAGAGGTTGTCGGAACAAGCATTGCGTCACCTCTCTGTGGTTCAGGCCACGGCTCGCACGGCGCAACGCTTGGTAGGAGTTTGCTTGGTCATGGGGACCTTGTTGGCGATTATTGCTGCCAAGATGTTCTTCGAGAAACGCCATTAGTTCATTCCTTTTATTATGTACTGTAGGCCGAGCTGTAATTTTCCATGTACACAGCTTCGTGCCATTTTCTTTATTTCCTTATGTATTGTACTGTACTATTTCCTTTTTAACCTTGTACCCAACTTTTTATTTAATGAATGAAGTTCCATTTATTATTATCTATTATTACTTTGTCTTGTGAATCTTGTACTTTGTTGAATCATTTCTTGCGTGTGAACCCGTATCGTGTGTATCTATTGAAACTTTGTCGTGCGTGTACTATCTGTTCTACTACCTTACTCTTGCGTGATTGTTAACTTGTTCATTGAATCATGTTCTTATCATACTCTAATCGTGCGTTCTAAACTGAATCTGTTGTCTGTTGTAGAATCATGGCACCCCGTACCAACGCCTCAATCATCGCTGAGCAAGTGGCCGAACAGTTGCAAGCAGCGATGCCCAACATGATCGCCCAGATCACTGCGGGAATCAATGCTAATGTCAACAACCACCACCAGCAGCAACAGCAACAGCATCAACATCAACAGCAGCAACAGCAACATGAACAACAACAGCAGCAGCAGCAACAGAACAACCAGAACCAGAACCAACAGCAACCCCCGAACCCACCAGCCTGCACCTACAAGAGCTTCATGGCTTGCAAGCCTAAGGAGTTCCATGGCACATCTGGTGCCGTAGGCCTGGTATCCTGGTTCGAGAGCATCGAGTCGGTGCTGCACATCAGTGGATGTGCCGAAGCCACTAAAGTGCAGTACGCCTCCTGCGTATTGCACGGTAAGGCACTGACCTGGTTGAACAATCTGGTCCGCAATAGGGGACGTGAGACTGCTTATGCTCTCACCTAGGAGCAATTCAAGACCCTCTTGATTGAGGAGTACTGCCCTAAAGGGGAAATCAAGAAGCTCGAGGCCGAGCTCTGGGATCATCAGATGGTCGGAAACGACATCGAAGGGTACACTGCCCGATTCCATGAATTGGCTCGACTGGTCCCAAGTATAGTGACTCCGGAAGAGAACAAGATCGACCTGTACATTTCCGGTCTTGTTCCTGAAATCAGAGGAATGGTTCTCACTAAGGAACCCCAGACCCTCCAGAGCGCCATCATCCTAGCTCACCGCCTCACGAGCGACTTACTCACCACTCCTGCCTCATCCAAGAAGGAGTCGGGTGAGAAAAGGAAGTCTGACCAGACTCCAAGGCGGAGCGACAGGAACAAGAAGAAGAAGACCACCCGCAACCTTGCCATAGCAGCCGTAGCACCGCCACCGCCACCACCACCAGCTGGGAACCGATATACGGGGACGAACCCCAAGTGCAACAAGTGCAATTTCCACCACCACGGTAACTGCCCCGTGTGTCTGAGGTGCCAGAAGGAAGGGCACTTTGCCAAGTACTGCACGGAGAAGTTGGCAGCTCAAGGTCCGAAGCCGGCATGCTTCGAGTGCGGAAGTGACCAGCACCTCCGGAATGCTTGCCCCAGACTCCGCAACGCCCAACCTAACCGAGGCGGGCAAGGCCGAGGACGTGCATTCGCTCTCACAGCTGAAGAGGCACGTCAGGACCCGAACGCGGTGAACGGTACGTTTCCTGTTAACAATCATTATGCATCCGTCCTGTTTGATTCTGGTGCCGAAAGAAGCTTTGTGTCCTTAGAATTTAGACCCCTCATTAACCTAGGATCTAAGGTTCTTAAGGATAGCTTCACCATAGAGTACGCTAACGGTCAGGAGTTTGAAGCTAAGGATGTAATCGTAGGATGTTCCATATGCCTGTCCGATAAAACCTTCCCTATCGATTTAATCCCTATCGAGCTGAAAAGCTTTGATGTCATCGTCGGAATGGATTGGCTCTCTCGTTTCCGAGCCGAGATCGTTTGTTTTGACAAACTCATCCGCATTCCTCTTTCCGACACTGAAACCTTAATTGTTCAAGGAGACAAACCCGGACGTTCACTCCGTCTCGTGTCGTCCATCAAAATGCGTAAGTACCTCGAGAAGGACTGTGACGCTTTCCTTGCCCACGTTGTTGAACGTAAACCCAAGGAGATCCGTATTCAAGATATCCCAGTAGTCAAGGATCACCCCGATGTCTTTCCCGAAGATTTGCCCGGGCTACCTCCGCATCGACAAGTGGAATTCCGGATAGACCTCATTCCTGGTGCAGCCCCGGTCGCTAGGACACCGTACCGTCTAGCCCCACCGGAAATGCAAGAGCTGTCTAAACAGCTTCAGGAACTCTTGGATCATGGTCTTATTCGTCCTAGCTCGTCCCCCTGGGGAGCCCCTATACTCTTCGTTAAAAAGAAAGACGGATCCTTTCGTATGTGCATCGACTACCGTGAACTAAACAAGCTGACCGTCAAGAACCGATACCCACTCCCGAGGATCGATGACCTCTTCGATCAGTTGCAGGGTGCAACTTATTTCTCAAAAATCGACCTCCGTTCGGGTTATCATCAGGTTCGTGTCAGCGAGACCGACATTCCAAAAACCGCTTTTCGTACCCGTTACGGTCATTACGAATTCCTTGTCATGCCATTCGGTCTAACCAACGCACCAGCAGTGTTCATGGACTTAATGAACCGAGTGTGTAGACCTTACTTGGACAAGTTCGTGATCGTGTTCATTGATGATATTCTTATCTACTCGAGAAACAAGGAGGATCACGCGAAACACTTAAAACTCATTCTAGAACTCCTCCGAGAACAGAAACTTGTACGCCAAATTCTCTAAGTGCGAATTTTGGCTCCGGGAAGTACATTTCCTTGGTCATGTGGTCAACCAAGAAGGGATCCATGTAGATCCGGCTAAGATAGAAGCGATCGAGAAATGGCAAGCCCCGACGACTCCTACGGAAATTCGTCAATTCCTAGGATTGGCCGGCTACTATCGAAGGTTCATCGAGAATTTCTCGAAGATCGCCAAGCCACTCACCGAACTCACTCAGAAGGATAAGGATTTTGTTTGGGGTACGAAGCAAGAGGAATCCTTTCAGAAGCTGAAGCACCAACTTTGTCACGCACCGATTTTGTCTTTACCAGAGGGTACGGATAACTTCGTGGTATTCTGCGATGCATCCCATCAAGGACTTGGGTGCGTCCTTATGCAGAAAGACAAAGTCATCGCCTACGCTTCGAGACAACTCAAGGTTCACGAACAGAACTATACCACTCACGACTTAGAGCTGGGAGCAGTCGTCTTTGCACTAAAGATCTGGAGGCACTACTTGTATGGAACTAAGTGCACAGTTTTCACGGATCACAAGAGTCTTCAACACATCTTAGACCAGAAGATGCTCAACATGAGACAGAGGAGATGGATCGAACTGCTGAGTGACTACGATTGCGAGATCAAATACCACCCGGGTAAAGCGAACGTAGTAGCAGACGCCCTGAGCCGGAAGGAAAGGGTGAAACCATCTCGAGTTAGAGCATTAGGTATCCAGATTCAGACTAACCTTCAAACGCAAATCGCCGAGGTTCAGCGAAAAGCGTTGAAGCCCGAGAACCTAAAGGGAGAAACTTTGCACAACCATGAGAAGGAGTTCGAACGCAAATCCGATGGGATTCACTACTTCAAGGGCCGAGCATGGATTCCGAAGTCCGAGGATCTTCGTAAATTAATTCTGGACGAAGGCCACGTTCCCGATACTCCATCCACCCCGGTTCAGACAAGTTGTACAAGGATCTTAAGGAGTATTATTGGTGGCCGGGCATGAAGAAATATATCGCCCTGTACGTAGCCAAGTGTCTTACTTGCTCCAAGGTCAAGGCGGAGTATCAGAAACCTTCAGGACTTTTGCAGCAACCGGAGATCCCTATGTGGAAATGGGAACAAATCTCCATGGATTTCATCACCAAGTTACCCCGGACGGCAAAGGGTAACGACACAATTTGGGTAATTGTGGATCGTTTGACTAAGTCCGCTCACTTCTTGCCAATACGAGAAACCCACTCGATGGAGAAGCTCGCGCAAATCTACATCAATGAGATCGTCTCTCGCCACGGGACACCTCTCTCCATCATTTCTGACAGAGATAGTCGGTTCACGTCTCGCTTTTGGAACGCGCTTCAGAAATCTCTCGGGACGCGATTGGATCTTAGTACAGCTTACCACCCTCAGACCGATGGTCAAAGCGAAAGAACGATCCAAACGCTTGAGGATATGCTTAGAGCATGCGTAGTTGACTTTGGAGGAAGTTGGGATACTCATCTTCCTTTGGTCGAGTTTTCGTACAACAACAGCTACCACGCTAGCATCAAGTGTGCCCCGTTCGAGGCCTTATATGGACGCAAGTGCCGATCGCCGCTTTGTTGGCTAGAAGCTGGTGATCGACAGCTCACAAGGCTCGACATTGTTCAAGAAACCATCGACAAGATCACCACCATCAGAGAGCGACTGAAGACGTCCCGTACACGGCAGAAGAGCTACGCCGATAACCGGAGAAAACCCCTTGAGTTCCAGGTCGGCGATCGAGTGCTTCTCAAAGTATCGCCATGGAAAGGGACAGTTCGCTTCGGGAAACGCGGCAAGCTAAGCCCGAGGTACACCGGACCGTTTGAAGTCATCGAACGTATTGGTCCAGTAGCTTATCGACTCCAACTCCCACCTGTTCTTTCCAATGTTCATAACGTGTTCCATGTCTCACACTTGAAAAAGTGCCTATCCGATGAGACCATCGTCATCCCGCTCGACGAGGTCAAAATCGACAACAAGCTCAATTTCTTCGAGG
Organism: Senecio squalidus; assembly: GCA_910822075.1. Taxonomy (NCBI): domain Eukaryota; kingdom Viridiplantae; phylum Streptophyta; class Magnoliopsida; order Asterales; family Asteraceae; genus Senecio; species Senecio squalidus. The sequence goes on along the minus strand of CAJVGC010000582.1, from coordinate 42,974,462 downwards.
AACCGCTTGAAGTTGTAGACCGAGAGGTCAAGCAACTCAGACAAAGCCGTGTTCCTATTGTCAAAGTTCGTTGGAACTCCCGACGTGGTCACGAATTCACATGGGAACGTGAAGACCAGATACGTCAAAAGTATCCTCACTTGTTCAAAGACACTTCTACCTGATGTGACGAGTCAAATTTCGGGACGAAATTTCTTTCAACCCGGGGATGATGTGACAACCGTCTAAATTTCAGGTGATTCTCAGTTACTTAATCGGTACAAAACTCTAGTTCTCTTTTATCGTGTTCATATTGTTCGGGTTCATACTTATTGTGTCTTATATCGTCGGAACCAATGTCGGAATCAAAATATAAATCCTAACACCAAATAAACAAAACAAGAACTTGACTAAGTTCATAACGGTAACTAAAAAGATTCTAGTCCTCAACTATTTATAACGGAAAACTCAAAACGTCAAAAAGTTGGACTTGGCAATCCAGCCGGCGGCTGAATATATCCAGCCGGCGGCTGAATCCTGCTGTCCAGCTGGGTGATGACTCATTTTTGCATGCTTTTCGATTGGACCAACTTCTAATTTCGGGATTGGCTGAGAAATTACTGCCAAGTGAAACTCCCTAGGCCAGAAATCACCATCCCCACACACCCTTAATCACATTTGCTTTCATTTTGAATCAAACTCACACACACAACACACACACTCTCTAAACTCTCTCTACTTTCTGTCAAATACCCAAGCAAAAACAGAAATATTTTACCAAAAATCAGCCACTTAAACATCAAAAATCAACCATCTAATCCATCAAAATCGTCCAAGAATAAAGGGGTAACAAGGAAAAGCTTTAAACCGGGTTTTTCAAAGAGTTTTTGGAGCTAAATCTTGTTCAAACCATCACCTTGCTATTTCCTTCGGTATAACACTTTCTTTTCACTATTTTTATCTTAAAAATCACTTGCATGTATAATCTTTAACCTGAAAATATGTTTTCATAAACTTTCAAAACGTTTCTTGCTTAAAAACAAGTTTTTACAATAGATCTATATATTTAACATGTAAATCTAAAAGAAAACAGTGATTTTACTTCAAAAATACATATGTTTGAGTTATATCAGTTTGCATGTCGAATCTAACGGTTAAACAAGCTTAAAATCGTGAAATAAAGCAACTCTAAAACTGGCCGAAGCCTTTTGGCCGGCGGCTGAAGGATTTCAGCCGACGGCTAAAGGTCAGCCGGCGGCTGCTTTCCTCCAGCCGCCGCCTGAATGTTCCTGTTCGCTACTTTTGTCGTTTTGAAGGTCGTAAACTTGATTTTAAGCTAAAATAAATTATCACAGAACATACATATCATGATAAGCTACTGTTTTGACTTATAAATTGTTTGAAAAAGCTCTTGGAAGTTGAAACTTGTGTATTATTGCTAAAAACGTTATATTGTGTATTTTGAAGCGGGAAAGTGTTTTGAAAATGGACATAATTTTTATAACGCGGAAGCGCTGCCCAAATTTTCACCGTAAAATACATCTCAAATTCAGTAGCATAATAACTTCGAGACTTATACACTTTGACTTGGAACTTTGACACTTTTTAAACATAATTGGACTTATCGGACTATAAAACGTACACGAACATACAAACCTTTTAAACCTTCCGTAATAATCTTTTGGGACAGAATCTAAGTATAATACATTGAGACTTAAAAATGTTAAATTGGAACTTAACATAACTCAAATTATACTAATATAACTTATACAACATTCCGGTGTTCTAGGTTGTTTGTGATTCCCGACGCGTTCCGCCTCTCTTTGTGCTAGTTCATATCTCTTACCTTCGCAAACCGTGAGTTACAACCCCACTTGTTTTACTTTTTGTACATTTTAAACATTATTTGGGGGAAGCATAAGATTACATGTTTTGTAACTTTTAACACTATTTGCGAACTATTAAACAATTGGAAACTTGATACTTTTGGTACTTATTGGAAACTTGTTCAAACTTTGAAACATTTTAAACTTTGGAACTGTGGAACTTGTACAAACTTGGAACTTGCAACTATTATGCGTATTTGTGTTATTGCCTTAGCGGGTTAACTAAACTAGGATACTTGTTAGCGACCAATCCTTGATGGATATATAAGCTCGTAAGAACTCAACACAACTTTTCGAACTTTGTACAATTGCCCGTTTTGGTATTGGAAACGTTATACACTATTAGCATTAGCCGTTAGTCATATGGGTATCGATACTTAGGAGCGGTCACTCCTTACTAAGGGTTAGCGTCCCAAGTACATATTACTACTACACAGATGTTCACTCAATTAAACATTTTTGGGCTAGATCAGGACCATACAATCGGCTTAGTGTATACTTACTACTTATATTATGCCAAGTGATTGATACGAGTTACTATTTAGTTAAACACATACTACATACGCATACACTTTTAGCGCCTGGATTCCGGTACAACTTTACTATACGAGTTTATTTAAATTAGTTTACTCGCGTACATTCAACTGTTATTATGTACATATATGTTCAAACATCGACTCGTTCTTTTACTTATGACGTCAATATATGTTTTGCAACTTTCTATTTTTAGAAACTTTCTCGAACTCTAAACTGTAACTCACTCACTACTTTATGTAGTTGACACTTTACCTTATGTTTCAGGAAATTAAAGTAAGTGTTCGGAATGCATGGAAAAGGAGGGTCGATATGGTTACGTGAGGCGCTTATTGGGAAAGACCTTTCATTTTGGGAATTTTTAATTGAAACTTGTACTTGTATCTTATTTTGAAACTTATGAACTGCTTGTTGTTGAACTTTGAACAAATTTTATTTTTAATCGAAATGACTTGAATCGTTTATGTTTGCTTATGACCGTATAATGATCTTCCAGCTCTCACATCCCGTGTTTCCGCTTTAGCGGGGTGTGACATCATATTACGCCAAAGTTACCTTCAACATAAAAAAAATCAAATTATGTGAAATATAATGTCATCTTTCGTATTATCAATATCCGAATGAAAATGACGTCATCTTTCCCCTTTGAAATTAAATGTTTCTTTTACCATAAATTTGTAGGATACAATTTTTCCAAGTTACCTTAAACTAAAGAAAAATAAGTCAATTAATGCAAAAACATACGTCACCGTTCGAAAAATGACCCCATCCTTAACATTATCATTAACCGGGAGAAAATGACGTCATCCTTCGTCTTTCAAATTGATTATTTCTTTTACCCTGAATTTGTAGTTTCTAATTTGGCAAAGTTACCTTCAACTAAAGTAGAAAAAAATAGTCAAATTATGCTAAAAATGACGTCATCTTTCGCATTATCGTTATAAGAACAAAAATGACGTCATCCTTCCTCTTTAAAATTGATTATTTCATATTCCCTAAAATTTGAAGGTTCATATTATGCGAAATTTACATTCAACATAAAAAACTCAAATTATGCGAAATATGACGTCATCTTTCCCATTATCATTATCCAAACGAAAATGACGTCATCTTTCCTCGAAATTAAACGTTTCTTTTACCCTATATTTGTAGGATACAGTTTTGCAACGTTCCCTTCAACTAAAGAAAATAAGTCAAATTATAAGAAAAGTGACGTCATCGTTCGCATAAATCGTTATTAGAAAAAAAGGAAATCATATTTCTCCTTTAAAACTGATTATTTCATATTTTATTTATAGGTTCGTATTACGCTAAGTCTCCTTCAACTAAAAAATAAATCAAATTTTTCGAAAAATGACGTCATTCTTAGCATTATCAGTATCCGAACGAAAATGACGTCATCCTTCCTATTTGAAATTGATTATTTTTTTACCCTTGATTTGTAGTATCCAGTTTTGAAAAGTTACCTTCAACTTAACGAAAAAAACTTCAAATTGAGCGAAAATGACGTCATCTTTCGCATTATCATTATCCGAACGAAAATGACGTCATCCATTCTCTTAGAACTAATTATTTCATATTATCAAATATTTGTAGGTCCGTACTATGCAAAATCACCTTCAACTAAAAAGTAAATCAAGTAAGACGAAAAATGACGTCATCCTTCCTCTTTGAAATTGATTATTCTTTTACCTTAAAATTGTAGTTTTCAATTTTTTAAAGTTACCTTCAACTAAAGAAAACAAAGGCCAATTATACAAAATATGACGTCATCGTTCGTATTATCGTTAAAGAACCAAAATGACGTCATCTTTCTTCTTTAAAATTAATTATTTCATATTCCCGAATATTTGAAGGTTCATATTATGCCAAAGTTACCTTCAACATAAAAAAAAAATCAAATTATGCGAAATAGGATGTTGTCATCTTTCGCATTATAAATATCCGAACGAAAATGACGTCATCTTTCCTCTTTGAAATTAAATGTTTCTTTTACCGTAAATTTGTAGGATACCATTTTGCAAAGTTACCTTCAACTAAAGAAAAATAAGTCAATTTATGCGAAAACATACGTCACCGTTCGAAAAATGACATCATCCTTAGCATTATCATTATCCGGGCGAAAATGACGTCATCCTTCGTCTTTGAAATTGATTATTTCTTTTACCCATAATTTGTGGTTTCTAATTTGGAAAATTTACATTCAACTAAAGAAGGAAAAAAAATCAAATTGCGCGAAAAATGACGTCATCGTTCGCATTATCGTTATAAGAAAAAAAAAAATGACGTCATCCTTTCTCTTTAAAATTGATTATTTCATATTTCCTAAAATTTGCAGGTTCATATTTTGCGAAAGTTACATTAAACATAAAAAAAAACTCAAATTATGCGAAATATGACGTCATCTTTTGCATTATCATTATCCGAACAAAAATGACGTCATCTTTTCCCCTTGAAATTAAATGTTTCTTTTACCCTATATTTTAGGAATACAGTTTTGCAACGTTCCCTTCAAGTAAAGAAAATAAGTCAAGTTATACAAAAAGTGTCGTCATCGTTCGCATAAATCGTTATTAGAAAAAAAAGGAAATCATATTTCCCCTTTAAAACTGATTAATCTCATATTTTATTTGTAGGTTCGTATTACGCTACGTCTCCTTCAACTAAAAAATAAATCAAATCTTCGAAAAATGACGTCATTCTTAGCATTATCATTATCCGAACGAAAATGACATCATCTTTCCTATTTGAAATTGATTATTCTTTTACCCTTGATTTGTAGTTTCCAATTTTGAAAATTTACCTTCAACTTAAGAATAAAAATCCAATTGAGCGAAAATGACGTCATCTTTCGCATTATCATTATCCGAACGAAAATGACATCATCCTTTCTCTTTAAAATTGATTCTTACATATTATCAAATATTTGTAGGTTCGTATTATGCAAAATCACCTTCAACTAAAAAGTAAATCAAATTATGCGAATAATGACGTCATCCTTCCTCTTTGAAATTGATTATTTTTTTACCCTACAATTGTAGTTTCCAATTTTTTTAAGCTACCTTCAACTAAAGAAAACAAAGTCCAATTATACGTAAATTGACGTCATCTTTCGTATTATCGTTTAAAGAACCACAATGACGTCATCTTTTATCTTTAAAATTAATTATTTGATATTCCCGAATATTTGAAAGTTCATATTACGCCAAAGTTACCTTCAACATAAAAAAACAAAATCAAATTATGTCACACCCCGCTAAAGCGGAAACACGGAAGTGTGAAGAGCAAAGATATCATTACACGAGTTATAATAAAAACATACGGTTTCAAGTCATTAATAAGTAAATAAGAGTTTACAATTTAAGGATAACCAAGTATTGAAAAGTACATCACGACATAATATAATAAATTGCTTGTTTGAAATTCCCAAAAACATGTTCAAATTAGGTCTTCTCCCAATTCATGACTTCACGTGACATTCCATGACTCGTCCAACTATTGCACTTCGTGACTTACACTTGATTTCCTGAAACAAGAGATAAAGTGTCAACTACAATAAAGTAGTGAGTGAGTTACAGTTTTCTGGTCCTCGACTAAAAAGGTTTTTGAGCTAAGTATATCTATACTTAGTAGTTTCTAAAAGTAGATTAAAACTTAAAGAATAGTTCGAACCAAAATAGTTGATTTAGAGATAGATGCGGAAGTCGTATAACTCTATACGCGCATGATAAGTAAACTATGATTGATTACATGTATAACGACTACTTGGCATAATAACTTAAGTGTTCACACTAAACCGATTAACCAACCGTGATGCCTCTTACCCCGACTACTACGGGGAGTCATTTCTGATCGAGTAATATGTACTTAAGTCGCCACTTAAGTAAGGAACGGTCATTTCCTAAGTATCGATACCCATAATTACTAAACGGCTTAACAAAGCTAATAGTGTGAGGTGAAAATTAGGCACTGAATTTATTTTAAAACTAGTAGTTGTCACTTAGAGTAGCTATATTCCTCAAGAGTCATGGTAGTTATACGATCAATCAAAGTACATGAGAGTGCCGAGAATGGCAATAATAAATTAAATACGATGCCGAGTGTGGCAAAAGCAATACATTTATAAGAGATTTGAACTAGCAAGCCAATTAAAAGGGGGCAAGCCATTAAGCCGAATAAGGGTGGCAAACCATTTAGCCGAAAAAGGGTGGCAAATCATTTAGCCGAAAAAGGGTGGCAAACCATTTAGTTTACTTTATGCCAAAAAGGGCAATTAAAGCTGTTTTCGCATACAAGTTTCAGAAAACGTTCAATAAGAGTTCAATAGTAATGAAAGTTCATAACAGTTCCAAGTTCGTTTAGATCTCTTGTTTCCCCCAAAAAGAAGTATAAAAACTGTAAAAGAGTGGGGATGTAACTCACTGTTTGCGAAGAATAGCACAATAGAGAGAGCGGTCGGAACGGGTCGAAATGGGTAGGAATCACGGAACTCCTAAGAAGATACCAAGATTTAATAAGTAACCATGTTTATAATCTTGTTAGGTAACAAAATGTTTTTATTACAAGTGTTCGTTTTTGGTCTACCGAAAATCGGGCAGCGCTTCCGCACCAAAATCATTAAGTCCAATTTAACACTTTCCCGCTTAACAATGTTTATAGCCAAAAGTTCATATATTTATACCAAACATAAAATGATGAAAACTTGTTCAATTAGTCCCTTTACATATAAGTTTAGCTCTTTACAGGTTATTTGACTCGGTTTGAAGAAATAAGCTCAAGATCACGTCTTATACCGAAAATTGAAAATTTGTCTGGCTGCTGATCTAGGAATGCGCCGCCATTCATAGGAATGCGCCGCCATTCATAGGAATGCGGCACTAGACTTACAGCTTTTTGGTAAAATCGTTTTTATGCTAAAAATTGGTATTTTGATGGTGGATTTCGACATGCAATGATAGATACATCCAAGTACTTGATGTTTTACAGTTTATATTGAGTTTTTAACCACAAATTCATGGATCTAAACATCCATTTTATAAAACCCGTTTTTGTATATAAATGGTCATAAATCATCATGAAAACTCGTTTTTAGTTGTTAGATTGCACATGCAACGAATATATGTTGTAAAAACAGAAGATTTAAAAGAGTTTTACCAAATGGATGATGATTTGAAGAAGGTGGAAGTGTTCTCTTGGTGATTTTTGACCCAAATTGCTAGAAATCGACTTTTAACCCAAGTAGATGAAAGCTCCTTTCTTCCTTCTTGTTTATGAACGATTTCTAAGTGTTTTATGTGGCTAGATTTCTGTGTTTTTGAAGTAAAATTTTCCGGAAATGAATGTGTGTGTGGGTGTTCTTGAGAGAATGCAAACAAGAGAGAGAGAGTGAGCAAATGAGGGGGTGTTTGTGTTTAGATGTGTGTGTGTGAATTGTGTTATGTTTATGGGAGTTATGTGATGTTTCCTGGACCATTTAGAAGGCTTTTGGACCCTAAGGACCTGGGCCAAACGTGGTTTAAAGTTTTAAGTCCGTTAAGTTAATTTTTGTAAAAACATAAAAATTGCTGAACTGGCCCCGAATGCGGCGCCAATGGACAACAGGCGGCGCATTCGGGCTGTTTCAGCCTTGTTCGTTTTTCGTTTGTTCCATTGTTAAGCGCTTTCGTCAGTTGAAAGTTTCCGGTTATTTTTGATAGGAACTTAGACAAGTTCACTAAGTGTTTACTTGGTATTAGGATTCGATTATGTGATTCCGAGTTCGATTCTACACGCTCGAGTTTACAAGACAAGTAATAACGAGATAAATTCGAGTTAAGATAAAGATAGAGAATGCGGATTTTCACCTGAAATAGGACGGTTGTCACAAATTATGCGAAATATGATGTTATTTTTCGCATTATCAATATCCGAACGAAAATGACATCATCCTTCTCCTTTGAAATTAAATGTTTCTTTTACCACAAATTTGTGTGATACAATTTTGCCAAGTTACATTCAACTAGAGAAAAATAAGTCAATTTATGCAAAAACATACGTCACCGTTCGAAGAATGACCTCATCTTTAGCATTATCATTATCCGGGCGAAAATGACGTCATCCTTCGTCTTTGAAATTGATTATTTCTTTTACCCTAAATTTCTCGTTTCTAATTTGGCAAAGTTAACTTCAAATAAAGAAGAAAAAAACTAGTCAAATGATGTTAAAAATGACGTCATCGTTCGCATTATCGTTATAAGAACAAAAATGACGTCATCCTTCCTCTTTAAAATTTATTATTTCAAATTCCCTAAAATTTGAAAGTTCATATTATGCGAAAGTTACATTCAACATAAAAAAAACTCAAATTATGCGAAATATGACGTCATCTTTCGCATTATCATTATCCAAACGAAAATAACGTCATATTTCCTCCTTAAAATTAAATGTTTCTTTTACCCTATATTTGTAGAATACAATTTTACAACTTTACGTTTAACTAAAAAAAATAAGTCAAATTATACGAAAAATGACGTCAACGTTTGCCAAAATCGTTATTAGAACATAAAGGAAATAATCTTTCCTCTTTAAAACTGATTATTTCATATTTTATTTGTAGGTGTTATTACGCTAAGTCTCCTCCAAGTAAAAAATAAATCAAACTATTCGAAAAATGACGTCATTCTTAGCATTATCATTATTCGAACGAAAATGACGTCATCTTTCCTATTTGAAATTGATTATTCTTTTACCCTTGATTTGTAGTTTCGAATTTTGAAAATTTACCTTCAACTTAAGAAAAAAAAGTCCAATTGAGCAAAAAAGACGTTATCTTTCGCATTATTATTATCCGAACGAAAATGACGTCATCCTTTCTCCTTAAAATTGATTCTTTCATATTATCAAATATTTGTAGGTTCGTATTATGCAAAATCACCTTCAACTAAAAAGTAAATCAAATTATGCGAATAGTGACGTCATCCTTCCTCTTTGAAATTGATTATTTTTTTACCCTACAATTGTAGTTTCCAATTTCTTTAAGCTACCTTCAACTAAAGAAAACAAAGTCCAAATAAATCGTTATTAGAACATAAAGGAAATAATCTTTCCTCTTTAAAACTGATTATTTCATATTTTATTTGTAGGTGTTATTACGCTAAGTCTCCTCCAAGTAAAAAATAAATCAAAATATTCGAAAAATGACGTCATTCTTAGCATTATCATTATTCGAACGAAAATGACGTCATCTTTCCTATTTGAAATTGATTATTCTTTTACCCTTGATTTGTAGTTTCCAATTTTGAAAATTTACCTTCAACTTAAGAAAAAAAGTCCAATTGAGCAAAAATGACGTCATCTTTCGCATTATCATTATCCGAACGAAAATGACATCATCCTTTCTCTTTAAAATTGATTCTTTCATATTATCAAATATTTGTAGGTTCGTATTATGCAAAATCACCTTCAACTAAAAAGTAAATCAAATTATGCGAATAGTGACGTCATCCTTCCTCTTTGAAATTGATTATTTTTTTACCCTACAATTGTAGTTTCCAATTTTTTTAACTTACCTTCAACTAAAGAAAACAAAGTCTAATTATACGTAAAATGACGTCATCTTTCGTATTATTGTTTAAAGAACCACAATGACGTCATCTTTTATCTTTAAAATTAATTATTTGATATTGCCGATTATTTGAAAGTTCATATTACGCCAAAGTTACCTTCATCATAAAATACAAAATCAAATTATGCGAAATATGATGTTATTTTTCGCATTATCAATATCCGAACGAAAATGACATCATCCTTCCCCTTTGAAATTAAATGTTTCTTTTACCACAAATTTGTGGGATACAATATTGCCAAGTTACCTACAACTAAAGAAAAATAAGTCAAATCATGCAAAAACATACGTCAACGTTCGAAGAATGACCTCATCCTTAGCATTATCATTATCCGGGCGAAAATGACGTCATCCTTCGTCTTTGAAATTGATTATTTCTTTTACCCTGAATTTCTCGTTTCTAATTTGGCAAAGTTAACTTCAACTAAAGAAGAAAAAAACTAGTCAAATGATGTTAAAAATGACATCATCGTTCGCATTATCGTTATAAGAACAAAAATGACGTCATCCTTCCTCTTTAAAATTTATTATTTCAAATTCCCTAAAATTTGAAAGTTCATATTATGCGAAAGTTACATTCAACATAAAAAACTCAAATTATGCGAAATATGACGTCATCTTTCGCATTATCATTATCCAAACGAAAATGACGTCATCTTTCCTCCTTAAAATTAAATGTTTCTTTTACCCTATATTTGTAGAATACAATTTTGCAACTTTATGTTCAAGTAAAAAACAATAAGTCAAATTATACGAAAAGTAACGTCAGTGTTTGCCTAAATCGTTATTAGAACATAAAGGAAATAATCTTTCCTCTTTCAAACTGATTATTTCATATTTTATTTGTAGGTGTTATTACGCTAAGTCTCCTTCAAGTAAAAATTAAATCAAATTTTTCGAAAAATGACGTCATTCTTAGCATTATCATTATCCGAACGAAAATGACATCATCTTTCCTATTTGAAATTGATTATTCTTTTACCCTTGATTTGTAGTTTCCAATTTTGAAAATTAACCTTCAAGTTAAGAAAAAAAATCCAATTGAGCGAAAATGACGTCATCTTTCGCATTATCATTATCCGAACGAAAATGACATCATCCTTTCTCTTTAAAATTGATTCTTACATATTATCAAATATTTGTAGGTTCGTACTATGCATAATCACCTTCAACTAAAAAGTAAATCAAATTATGCGAATAATGACGTCATCCTTCCTCTTTGAAATTGATTATTTTTTTACCCTACAATTGTAGTTTCCAATTTTTTTTAAGCTACCTTCAACTAAAGAAAACAAAGTCCAATTATACGTAAATTGACATCATCTTTCGTATTATCGTTTAAAGAACCACAATGACGTCATCTTTTATCTTTAAAATTAATTATTTGATATTCCCGAATATTTGAAAGTTCATATTACGCCAAAGTTACCTTCAACATAAAAAACAAAATCAAATTATGCGAAATATGATGTTATTTTTCGCATTATCAATATCCGAACGAAATGACATCATCCTTCCCCTTTGAAATTAAATGTTTCTTTTACCACAAATTTGTGGGATACAATTTTGCCAAGTTACCTTCAACTAAAGAAAAATAAGTAAATTTATGCAAAAACATACGTCACCGTTCGAAGAATGACCTCATCGTTAGCATTATCATTATCCGGGCGAAAATGACGTCATCCTTCGTCTTTGAAATTGATTATTTCTTTTACCCTGAATTTCTCGTTTCTAATTTGGCAAAGTTAACTTCAACTAAAGAAGAAAAAAACTAGTCAAATGATGTTAAAAATGACGTCATCGTTCGTATTATCGTTATAAGAACAAAAATGACGTCATCCTTCCTCTTTAAAATTTATTATTTCAAATTCCCTAAAATTTGAAAGTTCATATTATGCGAAAGTTACATTCAACATAAAAAACTCAAATTATGCGAAATATGACGTCATCTTTCGCATTATCATTATCCAAACGAAAATAACGTCATCTTTCCTCCTTAAAATTAAATGTTTCTTTTACCCTATATTTGTAGAATACAATTTTACAACTTTACGTTCAACTAAAAAAAATAAGTCAAATTATACGAAAAATGACGTCAGCGTTTGCCAAAATCGTTATTAGAACATAAAGGAAATAATCTTTCCTCTTTAAAACTGATTATTTCATATTTTATTTGTAGGTGTTATTACGCTAAGTCTCCTCCAAGTAAAAAATAAATCAAACTATTCGAAAAATGACGTCATTCTTAGCATTATCATTATTCGAACGAAAATGACGTCATCTTTCCTATTTGAAATTGATTATTCTTTTACCCTTGATTTGTAGTTTCGAATTTTGAAAATTTACCTTCAACTTAAGAAAAAAAAGTCCAATTGAGCAAAAAAGACGTTATCTTTCGCATTATTATTATCCGAACGAAAATGACGTCATCCTTTCTCTTTAAAATTGATTCTTTCATATTATCAAATATTTGTAGTTTCGTATTATGCAAAATCACCTTCAACTAAAAAGTAAATCAAATTATGCGAATAGTGACGTCATCCTTCCTCTTTGAAATTGATTATTTTTTTACCCTATAATTGTAGTTTCCAATTTCTTTAAGCTACCTTCAACTAAAGAAAACAAAGTCCAAATAAATCGTTATTAGAACATAAAGGAAATAATCTTTCCTCTTTAAAACTGATTATTTCATATTTTATTTGTAGGTGTTATTACGCTAAGTCTCCTCCAAGTAAAAAATAAATCAAAATATTCGAAAAATGACGTCATTCTTAGCATTATCATTATTCGAACGAAAATGACGTCATCTTTCCTATTGGAAATTGATTATTCTTTTACCCTTGATTTGTAGTTTCCAATTTTGAAAATTTACCTTCAACTTAAGAAAAAAAGTCCAATTGAGCAAAAATGACGTCATCTTTCGCATTATCATTATCCGAACGAAAATGACGTCATCCTTTCTCTTTAAAATTGATTCTTTCATATTATCAAATATTTGTAGGTTCGTATTATGCAAAATCACCTTCAACTAAAAAGTAAATCAAATTATGCGAATAGTGACGTCATCCTTCCTCTTTGAAATTGATTATTTTTTTACCCTACAATTGTAGTTTCCAATTTTTTTAACTTACCTTCAACTAAAGAAAACAAAGTCTAATTATACGTAAAATGACGTCATCTTTCGTATTATTGTTTAAAGAACCACAATGACGTCATCTTTCGTATTATTGTTTAAAGAACCACAATGACGTCATCTTTTATCTTTAAAATTAATTATTTGATATTGCCGATTATTTGAAAGTTCATATTACGCCAAAGTTACCTTCAACATAAAATACAAAATCAAATTATGCGAAATATGATGTTATTTTTCGCATTATCAATATCCGAACGAAAATGACATCATCCTTCCCCTTTGAAATTAAATGTTTCTTTTACCACAAATTTGTGGGATACAATATTGCCAAGTTACCTACAACTAAAGAAAAATAAGTCAAATCATGCAAAAACATACGTCAACGTTCGAAGAATGACCTCATCCTTAGCATTATCATTATCCGGGCGAAAATGACGTCATCCTTCGTCTTTGAAATTGATTATTTCTTTTACCCTGAATTTCTCGTTTCTAATTTGGCAAAGTTAACTTCAACTAAAGAAGAAAAAAACTAGTCAAATGATGTTAAAAACGACGTCATCGTTCGCATTATCGTTATAAGAACAAAAATGACGTCATCCTTCCTCTTTAAAATTTATTATTTCAAATTCCCTAAAATTTGAAAGTTCATATTATGCGAAAGTTACATTCAACATAAAAAACTCAAATTATGCGAAATATGACGTCATCTTTCGCATTATCATTATCCAAACGAAAATGACGTCATCTTTCCTCCTTAAAATTAAATGTTTCTTTTACCCTATATTTGTAGAATACAATTTTGCAACTTTATGTTCAACTAAAAAACAATAAGTCAAATTATACGAAAAGTAACGTCAGTGTTTGCCTAAATCGTTATTAGAACATAAAGGAAATAAACTTTCCTCTTTCAAACTGATTATTTCATATTTTATTTGTAGGTGTTTCGCTAAGTCTCCTTCAAGTAAAAATTAAATCAAATTTTTCGAAAAATGACGTCATTCTTAGCATTATCATTATCCGAACGAAAATGACATCATCTTTCCTATTTGAAATTGATTATTCTTTTACCCTTGATTTGTAGTTTCCAATTTTGAAAATTTACCTTCAAGTTAAGAAAAAAAATCCAATTGAGCGAAAATGACGTCATCTTTCGCATTATTATTATCCGAACGAAAATGACATCATCCTTTCTCTTTAAAATTGATTCTTACATATTATCAAATATTTGTAGGTTCGTACTATGCATAATCACCTTCAACTAAAAAGTAAATCAAATTATGCGAATAATGACGTCATCTTTCCTCTTTGAAATTGATTATTTTTTTACCCTACAATTGTAGTTTCCAATTTTTTTTAAGCTACCTTCAACTAAAGAAAACAAAGTCCAATTATACGTAAATTGACGTCATCTTTCGTATTATCGTTTAAAGAACCACAATGACGTCATCTTTTTTTTTTTGGTATAAGGGAAATTACCCCTGTAAATCATATTAACACCAAAAACCAATAGAGTACAATGGAATGTGGCTGAAGTACCACATTAACCTCAGGACTAGCCTGAACAGAATAAGACAATATGACAAACCATCTGTCTACAGACTAAGCAATACAAGAAAAAGAATACTAAATAATGAAATCGCCTAAATCAGAAGAGATTCCGGAATATTCCAATTCTTCAACAGATCCAAAGCCGCTCTCGAATTCTTGAATCTACATGACAAAAGCCTGGCACGAACATCAGCCAAAGTTACCTTCAACATAAAAAACAAAATCAAATTATGCGAAATATGATGTTATTTTTCGCATTATCAATATCCGAACGAAATGACATCATCCTTCCCCTTTGAAATTAAATGTTTCTTTTACCACAAATTTGTGGGATACAATTTTGCCAAGTTACCTTCAACTAAAGAAAAATAAGTCAATTTATGCAAAAACATACGTCACCGTTCGAAGAATGACCTCATCGTTAGCACTATCATTATCCGGGCGAAAATGACGTCATCCTTCGTCTTTGAAATTGATTATTTCTTTTACCCTGAATTTCTCGTTTCTAATTTGGCAAAGTTAACTTCAACTAAAGAAGAAAAAAACTAGTCAAATGATGTTAAAAATGACGTCATCGTTCGTATTATCGTTATAAGAACAAAAATGACGTCATCCTTCCTCTTTAAAATTTATTATTTCAAATTCCCTAAAATTTGAAAGTTCATATTATGCGAAAGTTACATTCAACAAAAAAAACACTCAAATTATGCGAAATATGACGTCATCTTTCGCATTATCATTATCCAAACGAAAATAACGTCATCTTTCCTCCTTAAAATTAAATGTTTCTTTTACCCTATATTTGTAGAATACAATTTTACAACTTTACGTTCAACTAAAAAAAATAAGTCAAATTATACGAAAAATGACGTCAGCGTTTGCCAAAATCGTTATTAGAACATAAAGGAAATAATCTTTCCTCTTTAAAACTGTTTATTTCATATTTTATTTGTAGGTGTTATTACGCTAAGTCTCCTCCAAGTAAAAAATAAATCAAACTATTCGAAAAATGACGTCATTCTTAGCATTATCATTATTCGAACGAAAATGACGTCATCTTTCCTATTTGAAATTGATTATTCTTTTACCCTTGATTTGTAGTTTCGAATTTTGAAAATTTACCTTCAACTTAAGAAAAAAAAGTCCAATTGAGCAAAAAAGACGTTATCTTTCGCATTATTATTATCCGAACGAAAATGACGTCATCCTTTCTCTTTAAAATTGATTCTTTCATATTATCAAATATTTGTAGGTTCGTATTATGCAAAATCACCTTCAACTAAAAAGTAAATCAAATTATGCGAATAGTGACGTCATCCTTCCTCTTTGAAATTGATTATTTTTTTACCCTACAATTGTAGTTTCCAATTTCTTTAAGCTACCTTCAACTAAAGAAAACAAAGTCCAAATAAATCGTTATTAGAACATAAAGGAAATAATCTTTCCTCTTTAAAACTGATTATTTCATATTTTATTTGTAGGTGTTATTACGCTAAGTCTCCTCCAAGTAAAAAATAAATTAAATTATTCGAAAAATGACGTATTCTTAGCATTATCATTATCCGAACCAAAATGACGTCATCTTTCCTATTTGAAATTGATTATTCTTTTAGCCTTGATTTGTAGTTTCCAATTTTGAAAATTTACCTTCACCTTAAGAAAAAAAATTCCAATTGAGCGAAAATGACGTCATCTTTCGCATTCTCATTATCCGAACGAAAATGACGTAATCCTTTCTCTTTAAAATTGATTATTTCATATTATCAAATATTTGTAGGTACGTATTATGCAAAGTCACCTTCAACTAAAAAGTAAATCAAATTATGCGAATAATAACGTCATCCTTCCTCTTTGAAATTGATTATATTTTTACCCTACAATTGTAGTTTCCAATTTTTTTAACTTACCTTCAACTAAAGAAAACAAAGTCTAATTATACGTAAAATGACGTCATCTTTCGTATTATTGTTTAAAGAACCACAATGACGTCATCTTTTATCTTTAAAATTAATTATTTGATATTGCCGATTATTTGAAAGTTCATATTACGCCAAAGTTACCTTCAACATAAAATACAAAATCAAATTATGCGAAATATGATGTTATTTTTCGCATTATCAATATCCGAACGAAAATGACATCATCCTTCCCCTTTGAAATTAAATGTTTCTTTTACCACAAATATTTGGGATACAATATTGCCAAGGTACCTACAACTAAAGAAAAATAAGTCAAATCATGCAAAAACATACGTCAACGTTCGAAGAATGACCTCATCCTTAGCATTATCATTATCCGGGCGAAAATGACGTCATCCTTCGTCTTTGAAATTGATTATTTCTTTTACCCTGAATTTCTCGTTTCTAATTTGGCAAAGTTAACTTCAACTAAAGAAGAAAAAAACTAGTCAAATGATGTTAAAAACGACGTCATCGTTCGCATTATCGTTATAAGAACAAAAATGACGTCATCCTTCCTCTTTAAAATTTATTATTTCAAATTCCCTAAAATTTGAAAGTTCATATTATGCGAAAGTTACATTCAACATAAAAAACTCAAATTATGCGAAATATGACGTCATCTTTCGCATTATCATTATCCAAACGAAAATGACGTCATCTTTCCTCCTTAAAATTAAATGTTTCTTTTACCCTATATTTGTAGAATACAATTTTGCAACTTTATGTTCAACTAAAAAACAATAAGTCAAATTATACGAAAAGTAACGTCAGTGTTTGCCTAAATCGTTATTAGAACATAAAGGAAATAATCTTTCCTCTTTCAAACTGATTATTTCATATTTTATTTGTAGGTGTTATTACGCTAAGTCTCCTTCAAGTAAAAATTAAATCAAATTTTTCGAAAAATGACGTCATTCTTAGCATTATCATTATCCGAACGAAAATGACATCATCTTTCTTATTTGAAATTGATTATTCTTTTACCCTTGATTTGTAGTTTCCAATTTTGAAAATTTACCTTCAAGTTAAGAAAAAAAATCCAATTGAGCGAAAATGACGTCATCTTTCGCATTATCATTATCCGAACGAAAATGACATCATCCTTTCTCTTTAAAATTGATTCTTACATATTATCAAATATTTGTAGGTTCGTACTATGCATAATCACCTTCAACTAAAAAGTAAATCAAATTATGCGAATAATGACGTCATCCTTCCTCTTTGAAATTGATTATTTTTTTACCCTACAATTGTAGTTTCCAATTTTTTTTAAGCTACCTTCAACTAAAGAAAACAAAGTCCAATTATACGTAAATTGACGTCATCGTTCGTATTATCGTTTAAAGAACCACAATGACGTCATCTTTTATCTTTAAAATTAATTATTTGATATTCCCGAATATTTGAAAGTTCATATTACGCCAAAGTTACCTTCAACATAAAAAACAAAATCAAATTATGCGAAATATGATGTTATTTTTCGCATTATCAATATCCGAACGAAAATCACATCATCCTTCCCCTTTGAAATTAAATGTTTCTTTTACCACAAATTTGTGGGATACAATTTTGCCAAGTTACCTTCAACTAAAGAAAAATAAGTCAATTTATGCAAAAACATACGTCACCGTTCGAAGAATGACCTCATCGTTAGCATTATCATTATCCGGGCGAAAATGACGTCATCCTTCGTCTTTGAAATTGATTATTTCTTTTACCCTGAATTTCTCGTTTCTAATTTGGCAAAGTTAACTTCAACTAAAGAAGAAAAAAACTAGTCAAATGATGTTAAAAATGACGTCATCGTTCGTATTATCGTTATAAGAACAAAAATGACGTCATCCTTCCTCTTTAAAATTTATTATTTCAAATTCCCTAAAATTTGAAAGTTCATATTATGCGAAAGTTACATTCAACAAAAAAAACACTCAAATTATGCGAAATATGACGTCATCTTTCGCATTATCATTATCCAAACGAAAATAACGTCATCTTTCCTCCTTAAAATTAAATGTTTCTTTTACCCTATATTTGTAGAATACAATTTTACAACTTTACGTTCAACTAAAAAAAATAAGTCAAATTATACGAAAAATGACGTCAGCGTTTGCCAAAATCGTTATTAGAACATAAAGGAAATAATCTTTCCTCTTTAAAACTGATTATTTCATATTTTATTTGTAGGTGTTATTACGATAAGTCTCCTCCAAGTAAAAAATAATTCAAACTATTCGAAAAATGACGTCATTCTTAGCATTATCATTATCCGAACGAGAATGACGTCATCTTTCCTATTTAAAATTGATTATTCTTTTACCCTTGATTTGTAGTTTCCTATTTTGAAAATTTACCTTCAACTTAAGAAAAAAAAAGTCCAATTGAGCAAAAATGACGTCATCTTTCGCATTATCATTATCCGAACGAAAATGACGTCATCCTTTCTCTTTAAAATTGATTCTTTCATATTATCAAATATTTGTAGGTTCGTATAATGCAAAATCACCTTCAACTAAAAAGTAAATCAAATTATGCGAATAGTGACGTCATCCTTCCTCTTTGAAATTGATTATTTTTTTACCCTACAATTGTAGTTTCCAATTTTTTTAAGCTACCTTCAACTAAAGAAAACAAAGTCCAATTATACGTAAAATGACGTCATCTTTCGTATTATCGTTTAAAGAACCACAATCACGTAATCTTTTATCTTTAAAATTAATTATTTGATATTTTAGAATATTTGAAAGTTCATATTACGCCAAAGTTACCTTCAACATAAAATACAAAATCAAATTATGCGAAATATGATGTTATTTTTCGCATTATCAATATCCGAACGAAAATGACATCATCATTCCCCATTGAAATTAAATGTTTCTTTTACCACAAATTTGTGGGATACAATATTGCCAAGTTACCTTCAACTAAAGAAAAATAAGTCAATTTATGCAAAAACATACGTCACCGTTCGAAGAATGACCTCATCCTTAGCATTATTATTATCCGGGCGAAAATGACGTCATCCTTCGTCTTTGAAATTGATTATTTCTTTTACCCTGAATTTCTCGTTTCTAATTTGGCAAAGTTAACTTCAACTAAAGAAGAAAAAAAACTAGTCAAATGATGTTAAAAATGACGTCATCGTTCGCATTATCGTTATAAGAACAAAAATGACGTCATCCTTCCTCTTTAAAATTTATTATTTCAAATTCCCTAAAATTTGAAAGTTCATATTATGCGAAAGTTACATTCAACATAAAAAACTCAAATTATGCGAAATATGACGTCATCTTTCGCATTATCATTATCCAAACGAAAATGACGTCATCTTTCCTCCTTAAAATTAAATGTTTCTTTTACCCTATGTTTGTAGAATACAATTTTGCAACTTTATGTTCAACTAAAAAACAATAAGTCAAATTATACGAAAAGTGACGTCAGCGTTTGCCTAAATCGTTATTAGAACATAAAGGAAATAATCTTTCCTCTTTCAAACTAATTATTTCATATTTTATTTGTAGGTGTTATTACGCTAAGTCTCCTTCAAGTAAAAATTAAATCAAATTTTTCGAAAAATGACGTCATTCTTAGCATTATCATTATCCGAACGCGAATGACGTCATCTTTCCTATTTGAAATTGATTATTCTTTTACCCTTGATTTATAGTTTCCAATTTTGAAAATTTACCTTCAACTTAAGAAAAAAAAAAGTCCAATTTAGCAAAAATGACGTCATCTTTCGCATTATCATTATCCGAACGAAAATGACGTCATCCTTTCTCTTTAAAATTGATTCTTTCATATTATCAAATATTTGTAAGTTCGTATTATGCAAAATCACCTTCAACTAAAAAGTAAATCAAATTATGCGAATAATGACGTCATCCTTCCTCTTTGAAATTGATTATTTTTTTACCCTACAATTGTAGTTTCCAATTTTTTTAAGTTACCTTCAACTAAAGAAAAAAAGTCCAATTATACGTAAAATGACGTCATCTTTCGTATTATCGTTTAAAGAACCACAATGACGTCATCTTTTATCTTTAAAATTAATTATTTGATATTCCCGAATATTTGAAAGGTCATATTACGCCAAAGTTACCTTCAACATAAAAAACAAAATCAAATTATGAGAAATATGATGTTATTTTTCGCATTATCAATATCCGAACGAAAATGACGTCATCATTCCCCTTTGAAATTAAATGTTTCTTTTACCATAAATTTGTGGGATACAATTTTGCCAAGTTACCTTCAACTAAAGAAAAATAAGTCAATTTATGCAAAAACATACGTCACCGTTCGAAGAATGACCTCATCCTTAGCATATATCATTATCCGGGCGAAAATGACGTCATCCTTCGTCTTTGTAATTGATTATTTCTTTTACCCTAAATTTCTGGTTTCAAATTTGGCAAAGTTAACTTCAACTAAAGAAGAAAAAAAATAGTCAAATGATGTTAAAAATGACATCATCGTTCGCATTATCGTTATAAGAACAAAAATGACGTCATCCTTCCTCTTTAAAATTTATTATTTCAAATTCCCTAAAATTTGAAAGTTCATATTATGCGAAAGTTACATTCAACATAAAAAAACTCAAATTATGCGAAATATGACGTCATCTTTCGCATTATCATTATCCAAACGAAAATGACGTCATCTTTCCTCCTTAAAATTAAATGTTTCTTTTACCCTATATTTGTAGAATACAATTTTGCAACTTTACGTTCAACTAAAAAATTAAGTCAAATTATACGAAAAGTGACGTCAGCGTTTGCCTAAATCGTTATTAGAACATAAAGGAAATAATCTTTCATCTTTAAAACTGATTATTTCATATTTTATTTGTAGGTGTTATTACGCTAAGTCTCCTCCAAGTAAAAAATAAATCAAATTATTCGAAAAATGACGTCATTCTTATTATTATCATTATCCGAACGAAAATGACGTCATCTTTCCTATTTGAAATTGATTAATCTTTTAACTTTAATTTGTAGTTTCCAATTTTGAAAATTTACCTACAACTTAAGAAAAAAAAGTCAAATTGAGCGAAAATGACGTCATCTTTCGCATTATCATTATCCGAACGAAAATGACGACATCCTTTCTCTTTAAAATTGATTCTTTCATATTATCAAATATTTGTAGGTTCGTATTGTGCAAAATCACCTTCAACTAAAAAGTAAATGTCACACCCCGCTAAACCGGAAACACGAGGTGCGAAGAGCAAAGATATCATCACACGAGTTATAAATAAAAACATGCGGTTTCAAGTCATTACGAATAAAACATGAGTTTACAGTTTGAAAATAACCAAGCATTTAACGAGTACATAACATGATTACATAGTAAATTGTTTAACAAAATTCCCAAAACATAAGAAATATAGGTCTTCTCCCGATTCTTGAATCCACATGACATGCCTGACCCATCCAACAGTATACACTTCGTATCTTACATTTGGTTTCCTGAAACAAGAGATAAAATGTCAACTACAATAAAGTAGTGAGTGAGTTACAATTTTCTAGTCCTCGACTAAAAAGGTTTTAAGTTAAGTATATCTATACTTAGAAGTTTCTAAAAGTAGAACAATACTAAAAGAATAGTTTCGATATAAAAGGTTACTCAAAAGGCAGTTCGATCCAAGAAAGTTGCTTAAATGATAGTTGCGGAGATCGTAGCCATATACGCGCAAGATAAGTAAACTATTGATTGAAATCATGTATAACGACTACTTGGCATAATATAACTTAAGTGTTAACAGTAAACCGATTTACCAACCGTGAGTTATATCCCTCAAGAGTCACGTTAGTTATACGATCAATCCAAGTTCATACGAGTGCCGAGTGTGGCATTAAATAAATTTGACAAAGTGCCGAGTTTGGAAAACTACTTAATTTATCACAGTTTTGAACCAATTAGCCGATTAAAGGTGGCAAACCATTAAGCCGAATAAGGGTGGCAAACCATTAGTTTATTGTATGCCAAACAGGCAATTAAAACTATTTAGGCATAAGTCTCACAAAACCGTTCAATAAGAGTTCAATAGTAAATAATACGTTCCGAGAGTTCATAAAAGTTCCAAGAATTCATAACAGTTCCAAAGTTCATTTAGATCTCATGTTTCCCCCAAAAATTATTTGAAAACAGTAAATAAAGTGGGGTTGCAACTCACGTTTTCGAAGGATAGCACAAGAGAGAGAGAGAGCGGTCGGAACGGGTCGAAATGGGTCGGAAATCACGAAACTCCTATAGAAATACCTAGATTTAATAAGTACCAATGTTTATAACCTTGTTAGATAACGAAATATTTTTACTATAAGTGTTGGTCTTTGGTTTACCAAAAATCGAGCAGCGCTTCCGCGCCAAAAATCGTTAAGTCCAATTTAAAACACTTTCCCGCTTAACAATTTTTATAACCATAATTCATATATTTATACCAAACATAAAATGATGAAAACTTGTTCAATTAGTCCTTTTACATGTAAGTTTAGTTCTTTACAGATTATAAGACTTGGTTTGGTGTAATAAGCTCAAGGTTGCGTTTAGTGGCGAAAACAACCCATTTCCCAGAATCTGGGTCAAGAATGCGCCGCATAAGGGTCCTTATGCGCCGCATTCTGACCTCAGATTTCTGGGAAATCCGTTTTGTTTCCGAAAATGCTAGTTTGGTGGTAGATTTCTACATGCATTCATAGATTCATATAAATACTTGATGTTTTATAGTTTCTTTTGAGTTTTTAGCCACAATTTCATGGATCTAAACATCCATTTCATGCAAACCCGTTTTTGTTCATAAATAGCCACAAATCTTTGTAAAAATTCATTTTTAGTTGTTGGATTGCACATGCACCAAGTATAAATTAAAAAGACAGAGGATTCAAAAGGTTTATACCGAGTAGAAATTGATTTAAAGGTGGTTGAAGTGATTCCTTGGTGATTTTGACCCAAAATAGCTTAGAACTCGATTTTTAACCCATGAAATGCAAACCCCTTTCTTCCTCCTTGATTGATGAACGATTTGTGGTGTTTTGTGTGACTTATTTCTCTATATTTTGAAGTAAAATCACTGGAAATGATAATGGAGTGTGTGTGGGTTCTTGAGGAAATTAGTACAGAGAGAGTGAGCTAGTAACAATGAGTGTGATTGTGTGTGTTATGTTGGTGTTAAGTTATACGGTTTTATAACAACTTTACTGGACTCTTAAAAAGGCCTTGGGCTCTAAAAACCTGGAGTAAAACGTTGGGTTAGAGTCTTGGTCCGTTTGGTTAAATTTTAAAGATTACAAAATATTGCCGAACTAGCCCTGAATGCGGCGCATTGGAGCATCATGCGGCACATTTGGGGCTTGTTTCAGCATCGTTCGTTTTTCGTTCGTTCCATTGTTAAGCGTTTTCGTTAGTTGAAAGTTTTCGGTTATTTTAGATAAGAACTTAGACAAGTTCAGTAGGTGTTTTCTTGGTATTAGGATTCATTTTGTGATTCCGATTTCGATTCCGACACATACAAGTTTACGAGACAAGTAAGATAAGATCAATTCGAATTTAACTCAAAGATAGAGAATGCGGTTTTCACCTGAAATAAGACGGTTGTCACATTCTCCCCGGGTTGAAAACAATTTCGTCCCGAAATTTAGTTCGCCTCATCGGGAGGAAGGATCTCTGAACAGATGTGGATACTTCTGACGAATCTGGTCTTAACGTTCCCAAGTGAATTCGTGACCTCGTCGGGAATTCCACCGAACCTTGACAATAGGGATACGACTTTGCTTGAGTTGTTTGACCTCTCGGTCTACAACCTCAAGCGGTTCTTCGATGAAGTTAAGCCTGTTGTCGATCTGGACCTCGTCCAGTGGAATGACAATGGTCTCGTCCGATAAGCACTTTTTCAAGTGCGAGACATGAAAGACGTTGTGGACGTTAGAAAGAGTTTGCGGAAGTTGAAGCCGATACACCACTGGGCCGATTCGCTCAATTACCTCGAAGGGACCTGTGTACCTCGGGCTTAACTTGCCGCGTTTCCCGAAACGGATTACCCCTTTCCACGGCGATATTTTTAGAAGTACTCTATCGCCCACTTGGAACTCGAGAGGTTTCCTTCGGTTGTCGGCATAGTTCTTCTGCCGAGTACGAGATGTCTTCAGCCTTTCCCGAATGGTAGTGATTTTGTCGATGGTTTCTTGGACGATGTCGAACCTTGTTAGTTGTTGATCGCCAGCTTCTAACCAACAAAGTGGCGACCGACACTTGCGTCCGTATAAGGCCTCGAACGGGGCACACTTGATGCTGGCATGGTAGCTGTTGTTATATGAAAACTCGACTAATGGAAAGTGAGCGTCCCAACTTCCCCCGAAGTCAACTACACACGCTCTCAGCATATCTTCAAGCGTTTGAATCGTCCTTTCACTCTGACCATCGGTCTGAGGGTGGTATGCAGTGCTGAGGTCTAGTCGCGTCCCAAGCGATTTCTGAAGCGCGTTCCAAAACCGAGACGTGAATCGACTATCCCTATCTGAGATAATGGAGAGAGGCGTTCCATGACGAGAAACGATCTCGTTAATGTAAATCTGTGCGAACTTCTCCATTGAATGGTTCTCTCTTACCGGTAGGAAGTGTGCGGATTTAGTCAATCGATCCACAATCACCCAGATTGTATCGTTACCCCTTGCCGTACGGGGCAGCTTGGTGATGAAATCCATGGAGATCTGCTCCCACTTCCACATGGGAATCTCCGGCTGTTGCAGTAGCCCAAAAGGTTTCTGATATTCCGCCTTGACCTTCGAGCAAGTAAGGCACTTAGCCACATACAAGGCAATGTCCTTCTTCATGCCCGGCCACCAATAGTATTCCCGCAGATCCTTATATAACTTGTAGGATCCCGGATGAATAGAGTATCGGGATCAGTTGTCCTCCTCCAAGATAAGCTTGCGGAGGTCTTCGGCACTCAGAATCCATGCTCGATTCTTGAAGTAATGGATTCCGTTCGGTTTAAGCTCAAATTCCTTTTCGTGATTGTGTAGGGTTTCGCCTTTAAGGTTCTCAGGTTTCAATGCTTCCTGCCGAGCTTTAGCAATATGCGTTTGGAGGCTACTCTGAACCTAAATCCCCAATGCTCTAACTCGAGATGGTTTTGCCCTTTCCTTACGACTCAGGGCGTCAGCTACTACGTTTGCTTTACCCGGGTGGTATTTGATCTCGCAATCGTAGTCTCTTAAGAGTTCGATCCATCTCCGTTGTCTCATATTGAGCATTTTCTGTTCGAGGATGTGTTGAAGACTTTTGTGATCCGTGAACACCGTGCACTTAGTGCCGTACAAATAATGTCTCCAAATCTTTAATGCGAACACGACAACTCCCAGCTCTAAGTCGTGGGTTGTATAACTCTGTTCGTGAACCTTCAATTGTCTCGAAGCGTATGCGATGACCTTTTCCTTCTGCATAAGGACACACCCAAGTCCTTGGTGACACGCATCGCAAAATACTACGAAATTATCTGTACCTTCCGGTAGGGACAGGATCGGTGCGTGCCACAGTTCATGCTTGAGTTTCTGGAAGGATTCATCCTGTTGTTCTCCCCAAGTGAAGTCCTTATCCTTCTGTGTAAGTTCGGTCAGCGGCTTAGCGATTTTCGAGAAATTTTTAATGAATCTCCAGTAATAGCCCGCCAATCCTAAGAATTTTCGGATTTCCGTAGGAGTCGTTGGAGCTTGCCATTTCTCAATCGCTTCGATCTTTGCCGGATCGACATGAATTCCCTCTTGGTTGATCACATGGCCAAGGAAGTGTACCTCTCGGAGCCAAAAATCGCACTTCGAGAATTTAGCGCAGTTTCTGATCCTTAAGGAGTTCGAGGACGAGTTTTAAATGTTTCGCATGGTCCTCCTTGTTCCTTGAGTAGATGAGGATGTCATCTATGAATACGCTCACGAATTTATCCAAATACGGTCGACACACCCTGTTCATCAGATCCATGAACACCGCTGGTGCGTTGGTCAGACCAAGTGGCATGACGAGAAATTCGTAATGTCCGTATCGGGTTCGGAAAGCGGTTTTTGGAATGTCGTTCTCACTGACTCGAACCTGATGATAACCCGAGCGGAGGTCGATCTTAGAGAAGTAAGTTTCACCCAGCAACTGATCGAACAGATCATCGATCCTCGGAAGCGGGTATCGGTTCTTGACGGTCACCTTGTTCAGTTCTCGGTAGTCGATGCACATTCGGAAGGATCCGTCTTTCTTTTTAAAGAAGAGGATTGGGGCTCCCCAGGGGGACGAGCTCGGACGAATAAGACCGTGATCCAAGAGTTCCTGTAGCTGCTTAGATACCTCTTGCATTTCCAGGGGTGCTAGACGGTATGCCGTCTTGGCAACCGGTGCTGCGCCAGGAACTAGGTCTATTCGGAATTCCACTTGTCGGTGTGGCGGTAGCCCGAGTAGATCCTCAGGAAAGACCTCTGGATGATCCTTGACCACGGGGATATCTTGCACTCGGTTCTCCTTAGGCTTACGCTCGATGACATGCGCTAGGAATGCATCGCAGTCCTTTTTGAGGTACTTGTGCATTTTAACGCTGGAGACGATGCGGAGTTGTTGCCCAGGTTTATCACCTTGTACAACAAGGGTTTCGCCGTCTCATAGAGGGATACGAATAAGTTTGTCGAAACAGATGATCTCGGCCCGGAACCGAGATAACCAGTCCATTCCGACTATAATGTCAAAGCTCTTCAGCTCTATCGGGATTAAATCAATGGGGAACGTTTTATCAGCTAGGCATATTGAACATCCTAAGATTATATCCTTAGCCTCAAATTCCTGACCGTTAGCATACTCTATGGTGAAGCTATCCTTAAGAACTTTAGATCCTATATTAATGAAGGGTCTAAATTCTAAGGATACGAAGCTTCTTTCTGCTCCTGAATCGAACATTACATATGCATAGTGGTTGTTCACAGAAAACGTACCGTTCACCTTGTTCGGGTCCTATCGGGCCTATTCAGCTGTAAGTGCGAAGGCACGTCCGCGACCCCGCCCGCCTTGGTTTGGTTGGGCGTTCTGAAGCTTGGGGCAGGCGTTACGGAAGTGTTGGTCGCTTCCACACTCGAAGCACACCGACTTCTGACCTTGGATCACTGCTTTCTCTGGAAAATATTTAGCGAAGTGCCCCACCTTCTGGCACTTTAAACATACCGGGCAGTTCCAATGGTGATGGTAGTTCCACTTGTTGCACTTGGGGTTTGTCCCCGTATAGCTTCGGTTTCCAGCCGGCGGTGGTGGTGCGACAGTCACCGCAAAGTTGCGGGTGGTTTTCTTTCTCTTATTTCTGTCACTTTTCCGGGAGGTTTGTTCGGCTTTTCTTTTCTCTCCTCCCTCATTCTTGGAGGATGCTGAAGCGGAGAAGAGGTTACTGGTGAGTCGGTGCGCCAGAATGATTGCGCTGTGAAGGGTTTGGGGTTCAGCTGAGATGACCATTCCCCGGATCTCAGGGACGAGACCGGAGATATAACGGTCAATGCGGTTTTCTTCGGGAGTCACTAGTCTCGGGACCAGCCGGGCCAGCTCATGAAATCGGGTGGTGTACCCTTCGATGTCATTTCCGATCATCTTGTGATCCCACAGCTCCGCCTCAAGCTTTTTAATTTCCCCCTTAGGACAGTACTCCTCAATCATGAGGTTTTTGAATTGTTCCCAGGAGAGAGCATAGGCGGTGTCACGCCCTCTGGTTCGAACCACACTACTCCACCAGGTTAAAGCCATCCCATGTAGTACGCAAGAGGCGTACTCCACCTTGTCGGCCTCGGCACACCTGCTGATGTGCAAGACTGATTCGATGCTCTCGAACCAGGACACAAGTCCTACAACTCCTGTGGTGTCGTGGATCTCTTTAGGCTTGCATGCCATAAAGCCTTTGTAATTGCAGGCGGGAGGGTTTTGGTGCTGGTGTTGGTTCTGATTCTGGTTATTGTTGTTGTTCTGATTATGGTTATTGTTCTGATCCTGCTGTTGTTGCTGTTGCTGTTGCTTCTGCTGGTGGTTGTTGACGTTAGCGTTGATCCCGACAGTGATCTGAGCGATCATATTTGGCATAGCTGCGTTCAACTGAGCAGCAACTTGCTCGGCAATGCGGCTAGCGTTAGTGCGTCTAGGAGGCATGATTCTTCAACATAAGAAAGAAATCAGATTAGAACGCACGATTAGGAATAAACGTTAAGGACAATTGGACAACAACAATGATACGCAAGATTAATATGGAAGGATAACGATACACGTACGATAATAGTTCAACAAATAATTACGAATAATAATAATAATACTAATAATCATCAAAGGTTCAACGCAAGAGACAAGTATATGATAAAAGTAGGAATACATTCAACAATAATATTCGGTTACAAAGTTCAAATAGGAAAGATCGAGTACTAGTACAATACAACTGAAAATAAGATACGATCTGGCTTCAAGTCGTGTACAAATGGAAAATTACGACTAGAGCCTACAATACAATAAATAAAAGTAGATAACTAGCGGCGTTCCTCGAGAAACATCTTGGCGATAATAACCGCCAGTAGGGTCCCATCACCAAACACACCCCAACCAGAAGCTGCACGGTCCGGGCTGTGGCCCGAGCCGAAGTGAGATGTCGCAACGACTGTTCCGACAACCTATGTGCGGCATCAGAGACCTCGCAGAGGAGAAGCCCTTAATGTTGGCCCTTCTCGGATAGTGCCCTTACCTCGCGGTGGAGGTGTAAGAATGCGACAGGAGGGGGAGTCTGTAGGGTAGGCGGCGTCCTCTGCCTGGCTGCTTCAGCGTCACGGGCACGCTGCATCTCTTCACGCTCGAGCTGTTGCTCCCACGTGTATTGATCTAGCATGGAGGTGCTTGGAGCCTCAGGAGGTGGGTGACCGAACGGAAGGTGTGAAGGTGTGGGTCTGGACGGACCGGCCTGCTGTCCGACCATCCTATCAGGTAGTCGACCTGGAAGGACGACCTGCTTGCGTGCCGTCAAACGGACATGGGGTCCACGCTGCTGGGGTGGTGCTGCCACGGGCACTGGTGGTGCAGCTGGTAGCACGGTCCTCGGGCTGGAAGTACCAATGCTGCTGGAGATCGCCATCGAGCTCTCCTCATTCGGGTCAGTCGTCTGGTGACGCTGACTCTAGGACGCTGCGCGATCCTAAGATGCTTCGCGGTGGGAAGCAGCTCGAGAAAGTGAGCGGGACTGGGATCGTGAGTGCGAAGACTGAGACATGTCGGATCTGCGAATAATAAGTTACGTGAGTACAAGAAAATAAGGAAAAATGTAAACGAAAATGCATGTATGGGTCAGTCACGTTAGAATCGGGAATGGATAAGACCGGGAATTTTTCGACTAGAAAACCGTTTAACAATAGCAATTACTTTCCGTTCTCGCATAATTTATTTTGAACTAGGCATAGTTGATCAAGTTACGCCTAGTTAAAAGCAAATGATGCAATTGCGAAATTAATCTACTAAAGTTCGAAAGCTCGTGAAATGATTTTTCTGAAAAAGCCTTGGTTATAGTTTGGTTTCAAAAATTTTGAAAAATTCTTAAAACCGTTTTTCACTATAACCTGTGCTCTGATACCAAGTCTGTCACACCCCGCTAAAGCGGAAACATGAGGTGCGAAGAGCAAAGATATCATCACACGAGTTATAACTAAAAACATGCGGTTTCAAGTCATTACGAATAAAACATGAGGTTACAGTTTGAAAATAACCAAGCATTTAACGAGTACATAACATGATTACATAGTAAATTGTTTAACAAAATTCCCAAAACATAAGAAATATAGGTCTTCTCCCGATTCTTGAATCCACATGACATGCCTTACCCATCCACAGTATGCACTTCGTATCTTACATTTGGTTTCCTGAAACAAGAGATAAAGTGTCAACTACAATAAAGTAGTGAGTGAGTTACAATTTTCTAGTCCTCGACTAAAAAGGTTTTAAGTTAAGTATATCTATACTTATAAGTTTCTAAAAGTAGAACAATACTTAAAGAATAGTTTGGATATAAAAATTTACTCAAAAGACAGTTCGATCCAAGAAAGTTGCTTAAATGATAGTTGCGGAGATCGTAGCCATATACACGCAAGATAAGTAAACTATTGATTGAAATCATGTATAACGACTACTTGGCATAATATAACTTAAGTGTTCACACTAAACCGATTTACCAACCGTGAGGCCCCTTACCCCGCACTATCCACGGGGAGTCTTTTCTGATCGAGGAATATGTACTTAAGCTGCCGCCTAAGAAAGGAACGGTTATTTCCTAAGTATCCATACCCATAATTACTAAACGGCTTAACAAAGTTAATAGTGTGTTACGAAATTGGGCACTAATGTTTCCTTTTATAACTGATAGTAGTCACTTATGGTTAGTTATATCCCTCAAGAGTCACGTTAGTTATACGTTCAATCAAAGTTCATACGAGTGCCGAGTGTGGCATTAAATAAATTTGACACAGTGCCGAGTGTGGCAAAATACTAAATTTCTCACAGTTTTGAACCAATAAGCCGATTAAAGGTGGCAAACCATTAAGCCGAAAAAGGGTGGCAAACCATTAGTTTATTGTATGCTAAACGGGCAATTAAAACTATTTAGGCATAAGTCTCATAAAAACGTTCAATAAGAGTTCAATAGTAAATAATACGTTCCAAGAGTTCATAAAAGTTCCAAGAATTCATAACAGTTCCAAATTTCATTTAGATCTCATGTTTCCCCCAAAAATTATTTGAAAACAGTAAATAAAGTGAGGTTGTAACTCACGGTTTGCGAAGGATAGCACAAGAGAGAGAGAGCGGTCGGAACGGGTCGAAATGGGTCGGAAATCACGGAACTCCTATACAAATACCAAGATTTAATAAGTACCAATGTTTATAACCTTGTTAGAAAAGGAAATATTTTTACTATAAGTGTTGGTTTTTGGTTTACCGAAAATCGGGCAGCGCTTACGCGCCAAAATCGTTAAGTCCAATTTAAAACACTTTCCCGCTTAACAATTTTTATAACCATAATTCATATATTTATACCAAACATAAAATGATGAAAACTTGTTCAATTAGTCCATTTTCATGTAAGTTTAGTTCTTTACAGATTATAAGAGTCGGTTTGGTGTAATAAGCTCAAGGTTGCGTTTAGTGGCAAAAACAACCCATTTCCCAGAATCTGGGTCAAGAATGCGCCGCATAAGGGTCCTTATGCGCCGCATTCTGACCTCAGATTTCTGGGAAATCTGTTTTGTTGCCGAAAATGCTAGTTTGGTGGTAGATTTCGACATGCATTCATAGATTCATATAAATACTTGATGTTTTATAGTTTCATTTGAGTTTTTAGCCACAATTTTATGGATCTAAACATCCATTTCATGCAAACCCGTTTTTGTTCATAAATAGCCCCAAATCTTTGTAAAAATTTATTTTTAGTTGTTGGATTGCACATGCAACAAGTATAAATTAAGAAGACAGAGGATTCAAAAGGTTTATACCGAGTAGAAATTGATTTGAAGGTGGTTGAAGTGATTCCTTGGTGATATTGACCCAAAATAGCTTAGAACTCGTATTTTAACCCAAGAAATGCAAACCCCTTTCTTCCTCCTTGATTGATGAACGATTTGTGGTGTTTTGCGTGACTTATTTCTCTGTATTTTGAAATAAAACCACTGGAAATGATATATGGTGTTATAACACCTTTACTGGACTCTTAAAAAGGCCTTGGGCTCTAAAAATCTGGAGTAAAACGTTGGATTAGAGTCTTGGTCCGTTTGGTTAAATTTTAAAGATTACAAAATATTGCTGAACTAGCCCTGAATGCGGCGCATTGGAGCATCATGCGGCGCATTTGGGGCCTGTTTCAGCATCGTTGGTTTTTCGTTCGTTCCATTGTTAAGCGTTTTCGTTAGTTGAAAGTTTCCGGTTATTTTAGATAAGAACTTATACAAGTTCTGTAGGTGTTTTCTTGGTATTAGGATTCATTTTGTGATTCCGATTTCGATTCCGACATACACAAGTTTACGAGACAAGTAAGATAAGATCAATTCGAATTTAACTCAAAGATAGAGAATGCGGTTTTCACCTGAAATAAGACGGTTGTCACATTCTCCCCAGGTTGAAAAGAATTTCGTACCGAAATTTAGTTCGCCTCATCGGGAGGAAGGATCTCTGAACAGATGTGGATACTTCGAATCTGGTCTTCACGTTCCAAGTGAATTCGTGACCTAATCGGGAATTCCACCGAACCTTGACAATAGGGATACGACTTTGCTTGAGTTGTTTGACCTCTCGGTCTACAACCTCAAGCGGTTCTTCGATGAAGTTAAGCTTGTTGTCGATCTAGACCTCGTCCAGTGGAATGACAATGGTCTCTTCCGATAAGCACTTTTTCAAGTGCGAGACATGAAAGACGTTGTGGACGTTAGAAAGAGTTTGCGGAAGTTGAAGCCGATACGCCACTGGGCCGATTCGCTCAATTACCTCGAAGGGACCTGTGTACCTCGGGCTTAACTTGCCACGTTTCCCGAAACGGATTACCCCTTTCCACGACGATATTTTTAGAAGTACTCTATCACCCACTTGGAACTCGAGAGGTTTCCTTCGGTTGTCGGCATAGCTCTTCTGCCGAGTATGAGATGTCTTCAGCCTTTCCCGAATGGTAGTGATTTTGTCGATGGTTTCCTGGACGATGTCGAGCCTTGTTAGTTGTCGATCTCCAGCTTCTAACCAACAAAGTGGCGACCGACACTTTCCGTATAAGGCCTCGAACGGGGCACACTTGATGCTGGCATGGTAGCTGTTGTTATATGAAAACTCGACTAATGGCAAGTGGCGTCCCAACTTCCTCCGAAGTCAACTACACACGCTCTCAGCATATCTTCAAGCGTTTGAATCGTCCTTTCACTCTGACCATCGGTCTGAGGGGGGTATGCAGTGCTGAGGTCTAGTCGCGTCCCAAGAGATTTCTGAAGCGCGTTCCAAAACCGAGACGTGAATCGACTATCCTTATCTGAGATAATGGAGAGAGGCGTTCCATGACGAGAGACGATCTCGTTAATGTAAATATGCGCGAACTTCTCAATTGAATGGTTCTCTCTTACCGGTAGGAAGTGTGCGGATTTAGTCAATCGATCCACAATCACCCAGATTGTATCGTTACCCCTTGCCGTACGGGGCAGCTTGGTGATGAAATCCATGGAGATCTGCTCCCACTTCCACATGGGAATCTCCGGCTGTTGCAGTAGCCCAGAAGGTTTCTGATATTCCGCCTTGACCTACAGCAAGTAAGGCACTTAGCCACATACAAGGAAATGTCCTTCTTCATGCCCGGACACCAATAGTATTCCCGTAGATCCTTATATAACTTGTCGGATCCCGGATGAATAGAGTATCGGGATCGGTGGCCCTCGTCCAAGATAAACTTGCGGAGGTCTTCGGCTCTCAGAATCCATGCTCGATTCTTGAAGTAATGGATTCCGTCCGGTTTAAGCTCAAATTCCTTTTCGTGATTGTGTAGGGTTTCGCCTTTAAGGTTCTCAGGTGTCAATGCTTCCTGCTGAGCTTTAGCAATCTGCGTTTGGAGGCTAGTCTGAACCTGAATCCCCAATGCTCTAACTCGAGATGGTTTTGCCCTTTCCTTACGACTCAGGGCGTCAGCTACTACGTTTGCTTTACCCGGGTGGTATTTGATCTCGCAATCGTAGTCGCTTAAGAGTTCGATCCATCTCCGTTGTCTCATATTGAGCATTTTCTGTTCGAGGATGTGTTGAATACTTTTGTGATCCGTGAACACCGTGCACTTAGTGCCGTACAAATAATGTCTCCAAATCTTTAATGCGAACACGACAGCTCCCAGCTCTAAGTCGTGTGTTGTATAATTCTGTTTGTGACCCTTCAATTGTCTTGAAGCGTATGCGATGACCTTTTCCTTCTGCATAAGGACACACCCAAGTCCTTGGTGAGAGGCATCGCAAAACACTACGAAATTATCTGTACCCTCCGGTAGGGACAGGATCGGTGCGTGGCACAGTTCATGCTTGAGTTTCTGGAAGGATTCATCCTATTGTTCTCCCCAAGTGAAGTCCTTATCCTTCCGTGTAAGTTCGGTCAGCGGCTTAGCGATTTTTGAGAAATTTTTAATGAATCTCCGGTAATAGCCCGCCAATCCTAAGAATTGTCGGATTTCCGTAGGAGTCGTTGGAGCTTGCCATTTCTCAATCGCTTCGATCTTTTCCGGATTGACATTAATTCCCTCTTGGTTGATCACATGGCCAAGGAAGTGTACCTCTCAGAGCCAAAATTCGCACTTCGAGAATTTGGCGTACAGTTTCTGATCCTTAAGGAGTTCGAGGACGAGTTTCAAATGTTTCGCATGGTCCTCCTTGTTCTTTGAGTAGATGAGGATGTCATCTATGAATACGATCACGAATTTATCCAAATACGGTCGACACACCCTGTTTATCAGATCCATGAACACCGCTGGTGCGTTGGTCAGACCAAATGGCATGACGAGAAATTCATAATGTCCGTATCGGGTTCGGAAAGTGGTTTTTGGAATGTCGTTCCCACTGACTCGAACCTGATGATAACCCGAGCGGAGGTCGATCTTAGAGAAGTAAGTTGCACCCTGCAACTGATCGAACAGATCATCGATCCTCGGAAGTGGGTATCGGTTCTTGACGGTCAGCTTGTTCAGTTCTCGGTAGTCGATGCACATTCGCAAGGATCCGTCTTTCTTTTTAACAAAGAGGATTGGGGCTCTCCAGGGGGACGAGCTCGGACGAATAAGACCGTGATCCAAGAGTTCCTGTAGCTGCTTAGATAGCTCTTGCATTTCCGGGGGTGGTAGACGGTATGGCGTCTTGGCAACCGGTGCTGCACCAGGAACTAGGTCTATTCGGAATTCCACTTGTCGGTGTGGCGGTAGCCCGGGTAGATCCTCAGGAAAGACCTCTGGATGATCCTTGACCACGGGGATATCTTGCACTCTGTTCTCCTTAGGCTTACGCTCGATGACATGCGCTAGGAATGCATCGCAGTCCTTTTTGAGGTACTTGTGCATTTTAACACTGGAGACGATGCGGAGTTGTTGTCCAAGTTTATCACCTTGTACAACAAGGGTTTCGCCGTCTGATAGAGGGACACGAATAAGTTTGTCGAAACAGACGATCTCGGACCGGAACCGAGATAACCAGTCCATTCCGACTATAATGTCAAAGCTCTTCAGCTCTATCGGGATTAAATCAATGAGGAACGTTTTATCAGCTAGCCATATTGAACATCCTAAGATTATATCCTTAGCCTCAAATTCCTGACCGTTAGCATACTCTATGGTGAAGCTATCCTTAAGAACTTTAGATCATATATTAATGAAGGGTCTAAATTCTAAGGATACGAAGCTTCTTTCTACTCCTGAATCGAACAATACAGATGCATAGTGGTTGTTCACAGAAAACGTACCGTTCACCGCGTTCGGGTCCTGTCTCGCCTCTTCAGCTGTAAGTGCGAAGGCACGTCCGCGACCCCGCCCGCCTTGGTTTGGTTGGGCATTCTGAAGCTTGAAAATTTACCTTCAACTTAAGAAAAAAAAGACAAATTGAGCGAAAATGATGTCATCTTTCGCATTATCATTATCCGAACGAAAATGACGTCATCCTTTCTCTTTAAAATTGATTCTTTCATATTATCAAATATTTGTAGGTTCGTATTATGCAAATCACTTTCAACTAAAAAGTAAATCAAATTATGCGAATAATGACGTCATCCTTCCTCTTTGAAATTGATTATTTTTTTACCCTACAATTGTAGTTTCCAACTTTTTGAAGTTACCTTCAACTAAAGAAAACAAAGTCCAATTATACGTAAAATGACGTCATCTTTCGTATTATCTTTCAAAGAACCACAATGACGTCATCTTTTATCTTTAAAATTAATTATTTGATATTCCCGCATATTTGAAGGTTCATATTACGCCAAAGTTACCTTCAACATAAAAAAAAAATCAAATTATGCGAAATATGATGTTATTTTTTGCATTATCAATATCCGAACGAAAATGACGTCATCCTTCCCTTTTGAAATTAAATGTTTCTTTTACCATAAATTTGTGGGATACAATTTTGCCAAGTTACCTTCAACTAAAGAAAAATAAGTCAATTTATTCAAAAACATACGTCACCGTTCGAAGAATACCCTCATCCTTAGCATTATCATTATCCGGGCGAAAATAACGTCATCCTTCGTCTTTGAAATTGATTATTTCTTTTACCCTGAATTTCGGGTTTCTAATTTGGCATAGTTAACTTGAACTAAAGAAGAAAAAAAATAGTCAAATGATGTTAAAAATGACGTCATCGTTCGCATTATCGTTATAAGAACAAAAATGACGTCATCCTTCCTCTTTAAAATTTATTATTTCAAATTCCCTAAAATTTGAAAGTTCATATTATACGAAAGTTACATTCAACATAAAAAACTCAAACTATGCGAAATATGACGTCATCTTTCGCATTATCATTATCCAAACGAAAATGACGTCATCTTTCCTCCTTAAAATTAAATGTTTCTTTTACCCTATATTTGTAGAATACAATTTTGCAACTTTACGTTCAACTAAAAAAAATAAGTCAAATTATGCGAAAAGTGACGTCAGCGTTTGCCTAAATCGTTATTAGAACATAAAGGAAATAATCTTTCCTCTTTAAAACTGATTATTTCATATTTTATTTGTAGGTGTTATTACGATAAGTCTCCTTCAAGTAAAAAATAAATCAAATTATTCGAAAAATGACGTCATTCTTAGCATTATCATTATCCGAACGAAAATGACGTCATCTTTCCTATTTCAAATTGATTAATCTTTTAACCTTAATTTGTAGTTTCCAATTTTGAAAATTTACCTTCAACATAAGAAAAAAAAGTCAAATTGAGCGAAAATGACGTCATCTTTCGCATTATCATTATCCGAACGAAAATGACGTCATCCTTTTGATTTAAAATTGATTCTTTCATATTATCAAATATCTGTAGATTCGTATTATGCAAAATCACCTTCAACTAAAAAGTAAATAAAATTTTGCGAATAATGACGTCATCCTTCCTCTTTGAAATTGATTATTTTTTTACCCTACAATTGTAGTTTCCAACTTTTTGAAGTTAACTTCAACTAAAGAAAACAAAGTCCAATTATACGTAAAATGACGTCATTTTTCGTATTATCGTTTAAAGAACCACAATGACGTCATCTTTTTTCTTTAAAATTAATTATTTGATATTCCCAAATATTTTAAGGTTCATATTACGCCAAGGTTACCTTCAACATAAAAAAAATCAAATTATGCAAAATATAATGTCATCTTTCGCATTATCAATATCCGAATGAAAATGACGACATCTTTCCCCTTTGAAATTAAATGTTTCTTTTACCATAAATTTGTAGGATACAATTTTTCCAAGTTACCTTCAACTAAAGAAAAATAAGTCAATTTATGCAAAAACAAACGTCACCGTTCGAAAAATGACCTCATCCTTAACATTATCATTATCCGGGCGAAAATGACGTCATCCTTCGTCTTTGAAATTGATTATTTCTTTGTCACACCCCGCTAAAGCGGAAACACGAGATGTGAAGAGCAAAGAATCATTTCACGGGTTATACTAAATCAACGGTTCAAGTCATTAAGATTAAGGTTGGGAAAGTACAAAAGTTCAAGGATACA
This sequence comes from Senecio squalidus, assembly GCA_910822075.1. Lineage (NCBI taxonomy): Eukaryota > Viridiplantae > Streptophyta > Magnoliopsida > Asterales > Asteraceae > Senecio > Senecio squalidus. Next base: position 42,936,078 of record CAJVGC010000582.1, on the reverse strand, counting down.
ACCAAGATTCAACGTTTAAGACCATAATACATAATAAAATGTTTTAAATAAAAATTCCCAAAAATAAAGGTCTTCTTCCCGGGGTACACTTCACATAATTAGCTTGACCCGCCTGAGCAATGCACTTCATAACTTACGCTTGATTCCTGAAACATGAGATAAAGTGTCAACTACGAAAACATAGTGAGTGAGTTACAGTTTGAGTTTGAACAAAGTTTTCTAATAAAAAAAATTCGACAAGTATAGAAATATAAGTACAAGGTTTTCCAAAAGCAGTAAGCGGATGAGCAAACGCATAAAGATAGTTTATATACTGTCGTAATAGTTCAAGTCAAGAGTTTAGAATTCGTAAAAGTTCGAAACAAGTTCAAAGTCCATAAAAGTTCAAGATCAGTTCAAGTCATAAAAGTTCAAGGTAAGTTCAAAGTTCAAGTCGCGTAGCAAGAGGTAAAAGTGCGTAGTCATTACCTCAGCGGTGGATTAATCCACATGTGTAAGACAGTAAGTAAGCATATGCGTAAATAATAAAGATCTATGATCCTCGAGTTGTACCAACCACTAAGCTTAATATAACGTAAGATTTTGCACACTAATCCGATTTCCAGTCTAAAGATCGAGTTCGCGAGAACTTAGTAATATGTACCCACGTTGCTACCCTTAAGTAAGGAGTGACCGCTCCTAAGTATCGATACCCATATTTACTAACGGCTATTGTTAATAGTGTGAAGGGAGTAGTTCTAAAAAAAGTTGTGGGGAACTTTGTCCGTCCTGTTTCTAAAAATTGGTCGTTTATACTTACGGCGTTTATATCCTCACCTAGGGTTTGCCCCAAATACAATCAAACTATCATTGTCTAATCAAATATCCAAAGAGGCAAACCTATTTAGTCTAAAGTAAGCCAATCCGAATAAATGATATTGTCTACGCTTATTAGTTCGCACAGTTCCAAAATAGTCCAATAGTTCTCAAAAGTTCCCAAGTTCAAAGAGTTGCAAGTTCATAAAGTTTCCAAAAATAGATCAATAGCTCAATAGTTCATAAAGTTTCCAAAAATAGATCAATAACTCAATAGTTCATAAAGTTTCCAAAAATAGATCACAACACGTTGTACGTAAGTTCAAGTGCGTAAAACAGTTTCACATAAAGGATATTGTTCACAAAAGAATTTGATCTCATGTTTCCCCCAAAAAGAGTACTTAAAATGTAAGAGTAGAGAGGGGTGTAACTCACGGATTGCGAAGACAAAGAACTCGGGAATCGGTCGGAGCGGGGGCCGGGAATCACGGGTCGCCTAATAATACCAAGATAGTTCAATTATTATTGTCTTATTATGTTATTGTACTTAATATAATATAGATAAGTTTTTAGTTAAACTTTACGTGTCAAGGTCAAGTATTGTCCAAATAGTCCGAAACGGTAATTGTTACGATTTTGTCCAAAATCCAATTTTAATGTTTATTATTATTATGTTACAAGCAAATTTGGTCGCTGAATTGGTTTGGACTTCTCTAATGAAATTTGGGCAGCGCTTCCGCGCCCAAATTTCATATCCAAAAATCCAATCTCCATTTCCGCTCACAAATGTCTATAACATGATAACATATATATACGAGTTCATTTAAGTTCCAAAAGTCCATTACAAGTCACCAATACATATTTATTTTCCAAACTCAGTCCCAAAATAGTATTTACGAAAAGTCAGTAAGTCAAACAAGTTCAAAACGTCAAAATAAAGCAATTCCGGAAAATCAGTCACGCATGTGCGCCGTTGTGACCTTTAGGACGGCGCACAGAAACCAAATTTCACCCGGCTGCGTCGTCCTGGCCATAGGGACGGCGCACAGGTCGCGTTTTCGGGATTTTTCGAGCAAAATGACTATTTTACACACGGTTTTCGACATGCAATCGGTCTAGACTTATTAAAATGTCATTTTAACAGTTTTCATAAAAACATAGATCTAAAGGTTATTTCGGTTAGAAATCGTTTTTGTACATAAAACGTTATAAATCTTTGTAAAAACTCATTTTAAATCCATAGATCATCCATGCAAGTTGTTATTTATATAAAAATAGTATGTAAAAAGAAATCTACCGGTGGAAATCGCTTGGATGATGATTTGGTGATGTTTGAGCTCGAAAACCCTTACAAAAATTGTCCTTAGCGGAAATCTTTTAGTTCCTTTTGCTTCTTTGGATTATTTGGACGATTTTGATGGATTAAAAATGGTGTTTTAGGGAATGATTTTCTGGAAATGATGAAGGCTTAGAGAGGGTTTGGAGAGAAAAGTGTAGGTGTTTTTATGTTTTAGTTTATAAAATGAATTGGAAAATGAAAATGAAAGAAAATAATGATATAAGGGCCTAGGTACTGCCATCATGCAGTAAATGATGGTTGAAAATCGTTTGGGATTGGTTTAAGTTTTGGTGGAATCGAGACATGCAATTTATTCAAAAAAATTCGGAGTTAGTCCCTCCAGGACGGCGCACAAGGTCTCTGTGCGTCGTCCTGGACCACTTTTGTAACAAAATTTTGATTTTTGCTGTTTTTGTTATTTTTGAGTTATTGTTTCGTTGGACCTTTTCGTTAACTTAAGTTTTAAAGTATGTTACGTTATGAACTTAGGAAAGTTCATTAGGTGTTTTCTTGGCATTAGGACTTATATAAGTTGATTCCGGTTGTGATTCCGACACTAGCGCATTTCCGATAATGTTCAATTTAAAGACACAACAGACAAAACGAGAGACATAGGGGGTAAAGAGCAACTGAAATTTGACGGTTGTCACATTCTCCCCGGGTTGAAAGGAATTTTGTTCCGAAATATAGTTCATCTCATGGGGAAGAACTTTCGTCGGATCAAGGTGGATTCTCCTAACGAGTTTCGGTCCCTGCGTCTTCACGCGGTTGTGGGACTACGTCGGGGGTTCCACCGAACTTAGTGATGGGAACAAGGTTTTGTCTAGGTTGTTTGACCTTGGGGTCAACAACTTAAGCGGTTCATCAAATAGGTGGAGTTTGGCATTGATTTGACCTTGTCAAGAGGGATGACGAGGGTCTCGTTCGATAGACACTTTTCAAGTGTGAGAATGGAACATATATAAATGTTTAAGGAAAACCGGGGAAGTTAAAGGCGATAAGTAACCGGACCGAAATGTCCTAAAATTTAGGTTGGACCGGTGTACCTCGGACTCGGTGTGCCGCATTTCCAAAAGCAGGCTACCCTCTTTTATGGCGATATCTTGGGAAGTACTCTATCGCCATCGTGGGAGTCGAGGGTGTTTTCCTTCTGTTTGGTTACGTAGCTCCTTAACCGGGTACGGGATGCTTCTAGTCTTTCACGGGTAGAGGTAGATGTCGGGCCTTGCAAGTTTTCAATCGTCAGCTTCTAGCCGATAGAGCGCTGATCGACACTTGCGTCCATATAGAGATTGAAGGATGCGCACCTAGTGCTGGCATGGAAGCCGTTGTCATTGGTGAACTCGACCGGAGGAAGGTGAGCGTCGTGACTTTCTACGGAGGCAACCATACACGCTCTCATTATCTCCTTAAACGTTTGGATCGTCTTTCCGTTCTGACCGTTAGCCGAAATGTGGTGTGAAGCGCTGAGGTCTAGTCGCGTCCCTAGCGATTCTCAGGAGGGCACTCCGAAGAGAGCGGGACGTAGATCGACCATCCTTACCGAAGATGATTGAGAGATGGTTTTCGTATTCCGCCTTGACCTTGGAGTAAGTAAGGCACTCCGCTAGATACAAGGCAATACCCTTATTCAAGTCCGGCCACAAACAGTATTCTCGGGAACCCTTGCACAACAAGTCGGGTCCCGGATGGGTGGAATAGCGAAATCAGTGGCCCCTGACGGAAATGAGTTTACGAAGCCCTTCGGATTTCATAACTCATGCTTGGAGCTTGGCGTAACGGGTTACGTTTATCCTGAGTTCGAATTCCTTCGTGGTTGACTACAGAATCGGTGAAATGTTATTTTCGGGGCCAAAATTCGCACTTCGGGAGTTTGGCGCACAACTTCTGATCTCAGAGGAGTTCTAAAATAAGCTTGGGGTGTTTCACATGATCTTCCTTAAGTGGGTGAGAACGTCGACCATGAGTATGGTTAATAATCGTCTAAGTACGGCCTACACCCTTTGTTCATTAAGTCCATGAATATCGTTAGGGTGTTGGTTAGGCCTATTGACAGAGGGGAGGCTTGTATTGCTTGCATCGAGTTTGGGGATGCGGCTTAAGAATGTCGGTCATAATGTCACGAATATGATGATAGCCCGAGTGGGGGTCGACTTTCGAGGGGTAAGCTGCACCCTGCAACTACTCGAATAGGTCGTCGTTCCTCGGGGATGGTTATCGGTTCTTGACGGTTGGCTTGACAAGTTCATGACGATCAGTGTACAAACGGAGGGGTCCGCCTGTCTTTTTGATAGGGGATATTGGGGTCTAGGGGTTACTACAGCGGCTTTGGCCGCCTTAGCATCTCGGGTGGTGCCAGACGGTAGGGTGTCTTGGCAACCGGTGCTGCGCCAGGAACGAGGTCTATTCGGAATTTCCACTTGTCGATTTGGTGGTAGCCCAGGCAAATACTCAGGAAGTCTTTGGATGGTCCTTGGCTACGGAAATGTCCTGGACTCGGCTTTCCTTCGATTTACGTTGGACGTCGTGGGCGAAGGATGCGTCGTGGTCCTTTTCAAGGTACTTGTGCATTATCAAGGAATACATGTCGCGAAGTTGTCATTCAGGTTTGTCCACCTGTACGACGGGAGTTTCGCTTTCTGAATAGGGACGGTCTTGGCTCGAAAACGGGGTGGCCAGTCCATCCAACGATAGCGTCAAAGCTTGATGGTTCGATAGGGATTGGGTTGATGGGAAAAGGGTTTTAGGCCAATGAAGTATCGGATATCCTACGTTTGTATTCGTGGCTTCGTCTAGTGACTGTTGCCATACTCGATAAAAAGCTATCCGCAATGGCTTTAGGTCCTAAGTTGATGAGGGGTCTAATTTCTAAGGAGGCAAAGTTCTTTCAGCTCTTGAATCAAATAGTATGGGAGAAAAATGGTCATTTGACAGAGAACGTACCGGTAACTGCATTGGGGTCCTGATGGGTCTCCTCGGCTGTGATTGCGAGAGCCTTGAGAGTTTATGTGGTATGCTCTAAGAGGCAATCCCCACGGAGGTGCTGGTCGCTTCCACACTCGAGGCACCGCAGTTATCTGGCTCGGTTGTTTGCTTTTTCTGGACAACACCAGGGGTAATGCCCTTCTTCGTTGCAAAATCTGCATACCGGGCATCTTCGAGCATGATGGAAGTGGCACCTGTTGCACTGGGGGTGCGGTCCAGAGTAGGTTCGGGTTACGGTGGTGGAGTTCTGGTTGTTGCTGGTCCATGAGGTTTGGTGGTGAATCTTCCTTTTCTTACTCTCTCTTCGCTGGAAGAGGGCTGGAGGGGGAGGTAGGCGGTTGGTTCCAAAATCCTCGTCCTCATCCTGCCTAGTTGGTGCAAGAGGGAGAAGGGGTTCGTTGATTCCGAAGATCCCTTGGTTGATTCCAGCGACGATCTGGGCGATCACGCTTGGAAGTACCGCTTGGAATTGCACAACGATCTGTTCGACTATGCGATCAGCGTGGCTTCTCTTGGAAGGCATGGTTCTACAAGGGAAAGAAGAAACTAGTTTAGAACGCACAAATTGGAATTTACTACCGGAATTCAACTCAAGAGTTAACAATTATCGAGTACACGAAAGTAATGTGAATGGACAATTAGCACAAGTATGGTAACGATAGTAGTAAAAGGGTGTACAAGAAAGGTAACAGTATACGCACGATGATGATTCAAGAATTAGTAATAATGTTTGACAATAATAAAGATTCACGCGATAAGACAAGTATAAATAATAGAGGATAGAAATTTCCATTAATAATAAGAGGTTTTAGTACATAGAACAAAATACTGAAAGAAATACAAGTACAACACATGGGAATAATAGATAATAGCTTGAGTCGTGTACAATAGAAAATTACGACTAGCCGGTACAGTACAAATACAAAAGAAAGTATGCCTAATAACGCTCTTCAAAGAACATCTTGGCGGCAATAGCTACGATAAACGCCCCCATGATCAAGCATGCTCTGGTGAGACGCTGCACTGTCCGAGCGGTGGCCTGAGCCGATGCGATGATCCGCATTGACTGCTGTGCCAGCTCATGCGCGGCGTCGGAAACCTCGAAGAGAAGAAGGCCCCTGCTCTTGGGCTTCCTCCACGAGTCCCCGAACCTGGCGGTGCAGGTTGAGAAAAGCAGCTGGTGGGAGAGGCTGGTGAGTCGGTGGCATCATGGGTCGGGAGGGTCCTACCTCCTGGGCGCGTCGCCTTTCTTCAATGAACTGACGATCCCACGCGTAGCGTTCCGTGACCGGGGTGCGCAAAGCGGGGTCGTAAGGATCTAGGAAAGACTGGGGAGGTGCGGGCCGGAACGGGCCCGATTACTGAGGCGTAGGTACTCTAGCGTTGGGTCCTCGGGGCTGCTGTGGGGCTGCAACGGGTACCAGCCTAGGAGGTGGGAGCATTGTCCTCGGACTGGACCCGTTACTGCTACTGATGGTCATGGACGTGTCTTTCGTCGGGTCAGTCGTCTGATGACGCTGACTCTTGGAAGCCGTATGGCCCTCAGAGGGTTCGTGCGAGGGGGAGGCGGCTCGTGGGAGCGGTCGTGATTGGGATCAGGAGTGAGATGACTGAGACATGGCGTATCTGCGAATAGAGAGTTACATAAGTACGGGGGAAACTAAAAATAGGAAAAACGTAAGTAACATGCATGCACGGGTCAGTTATGTGAGTGTTGGGAATTGACAAGACCGGGAATTTTTCGACTCAAAACCGTTAACGATAGCCATTGACTTTCCGTTCTTGCATAATTCATTTTGAACTATGCATGGTCGATCAAGTCATGCGTAGTTGAAAAAGATAACCATGCAATTGCGGAAAGTAATATTCGAAAGTTTGAACCCGAAAATGATTTTTCTGAAAAGCCTTGGTTATAGTTTTGGTTTCGAAAACTTTTTGAAAATTTTTAAAACCGTCTTCACTATAACCCGTGCTCTGATACCAAGTCTATCACACCCCGCTAAAGCGGAAACACGAGATGTGAAGAGCAAAGAATCATTTCACGGGTTATACTAAATCAACGGTTCAAGTCATTAAGATTAAGGTTGGGAAAGTACAAAAGTTCAAGGATACAACCAAGATTCAACGTTTAAGACCATAATACATAAAAAAATGTTTTAAATAAAAATTTCCAAAAATAAAGGTCTTCTTCCCGGGGTATACTTCACATAATTAGCTTGACCCGCCTGAGCAATGCACTTCATAACTTACGCTTGATTCCTGAAACATGAGATAAAGTGTCAACTACGAAAACGTAGTGAGTGAGTTACAGTTTGAGTTTGAACAAAGTTTTCTAATAAAAAAAATTCGACAAATATATAAATATATGAACAAGTTTTTCCCAAAGCAGTAAGCGGATGAGCAAACGCATAAAGATAGTTTATATACTGTCGTAATAGTTCAAGTCAAGAGTTTAGAGTTCGTAAAAGTTCGAAACAAGTTCAAAGTCTATAAAAGTTCAAGATCAGTTCAAGTCATAAAAAGTTCAAGGTAAGTTCAAAGTTCAAGTCGCGTAGCAAGCGGTAAAAGTGCGTAGTCATTACCTCAGCGGTGGATTAATTCACATGTGTAAGACAGTAAGTAAGCATATGCGTAAATAATAAAGACCTATGATCCTCGAGTTGTACCAACCACTAAGCTTAACATAACGTAAGATTTTGCACACTAATCCGATTTCTGGTCAAGCACACGCCCCTAGTTCCAGTCTAAAGATCGAGTTCGCGAGAACTTAGTAATATGTACCTAGGTTGCTACCCTTAAGTAAGGAGTGACCGCTCCTAAGTATCGATACCCATATTTACTAACGGCTATTGTTAATAGTGTGAAGGGAGTAGTTCTAAAAAAAGTTGCGGGGCACTTTGTCCGTCCTGTTTCTAAAAATTGGTCGTTTGTATTTACGGCGTTTATATCCTCGCCTAGGGTTTGCTCCAAATACAATCAAGCTATCATTGTCTAATCAAATATCCAAAGAGGCAAACCTATTTAGTCTAAAGTAAGCCAATCTGAATAAATGATATTGTCTACGCATATTAGTTCACAAAGTTCCAAAATAGTCCAATAGTTCTCAAAAATTACAAAAGTTCAAAGAGTTGCAAGTTCATAATGTTTCCAAAAATAGATCAATAGCTCAATAGTTTATAAAGTTTCCAAAAATAGATCAATAGCTCAATAGTTCATAAAGTTTCCAAAAATAGATCACAAAACGTTGTACGTAAGTTCAAGTGCGTAAAACAGTTTCACATAAAGGATATTGTTCACAAAAGAATTTGATCTCATGTTTCCCACAAAAAGAGTACTTAAAATGTAAGAGTAGAGCGGGGTGTAACTCACGGATTGCGAAGACAAAGAACTCGGGAATCGGTCGGAGCAAGGGTCGGGAATCACGGGTCGCCTAATAATACCAAGATAGTTCAATTATTATTGTCTTATTATGTTATTGTACTTAATATAATATAGATAAGTTTTTAGTTAAACTTTAAGTGTCAAGGTCAAGTATTGTCCAAAAAGTCTGAAACGGTAATTGTCACGATTTTGTCAAAAATCCAATTTTAACGTTTATTATTATTATGTTACAAGCAACTTTGGTCGCTGAATTGGTTTGGACTTCTCTAATGAAATTTGGGCAGCGCTTCCGCACCCAAATGTCATATCCAAAAATCCAATCTTCATTTCTGCTCACAAATGCCTATAACATGATAACATATATATATATATACGAGTTCATTTAAGTTCCAAAAGTCCATTACAAGTCACCAATACATATTTATTTTCCAAACTCAGTCCCAAAATAGTATTTACGAAAAGTCAGCAAGTCAAACAAGTTCAAAACGTCAAAATAAAGCAATTCAGGAAAATCAGTCAGGCCTGTGCGCCGTTGTGACCTTTAGGAATGCGCACAGAAACCAAATTTCACCCCGCCGCGTCGACTTGCCATAGGGACGGCGCACAGGTCGTGTTTTCGGGATTTTCCGAGCAAAATGACTATTTTACACACGGATTTCGATATGCAATCGGTCTAGACTTATTAAAATGTCATTTTAACAGTTTCTAAAACGTTTTTATCCATAAAAACATAGATCTAATGGTTATTTCGGTTAGAAATCGTTTTTGTACATAAAACGTTATAAATCTTTGTAAAAACTCATTTTAAATCCATAGATCATCCATGCAAGTTGTTATATATATAAAAATAGTATGTAAAAAGAAATCTACCGGTGGAAATCGCTTGGATGATGATTTTGTGATGTTTGAGCTCCGAAAACCCTTACAAAAATGGTCCTTAGCCGAAATCTTTTAGTTCCTTTTGCTTCTTTGGATTATTTGGACGATTTTGATGGATTAAAAATGGTGTTTTAGGGACTGATTTTCTAGAAATGATGAAGGCTTAGAGAGGGTTTGGAGAGAAAAGTGTAGGTGTTTTTATGTTTTAGTTTATAAAAATGAATTGGAAAATGAAAATGAAAGAAAATAATGATATAAGGGCCTAGGTACTGCCATCATGCAGTAAATGATGGTTGAAAATCGTTTGGGATTGGTTTAAATTTTGGTGGAATCGAGACATGCAATTTATTCAAAAAAATTCGGAGTTAGTCCCTCCAGGACGGCGCACAAGGTCTCTGTGCGTCGTCCTGGACCACTGTTGTAACAAAATTTTGATTATTGCTGTTTTTGTTATTTTTGAGTTATTGTTTCGCTGGACCTTTTCGTTAACTTAAGTTTTAAAGTATGTTACGTTATGAACTTAGGAAAGTTCATTAGGTGTTTTCTTGGCATTAGGATTTATGTAAGTTGATTCCAGTTGTGATTCCGACACTAGCGCGTTTCCGATAATGTTCAATTAAAAGACACAACAGACAAAACGAGAGACATAGGGCGTAAAGAGCACTTGAAATTTGACGGTTGTCACATTCTTTTACCCTGAATTTGTGGTTTCTAATTTGGCAAAGTTACCTTCAACTAAAGTAGAAAAAAAAATAGTCAAATTATGCTAAAAATGACGTAATCGTTCGCATTATCGTTATAAGAACAAAAATGACGTCATCCTTCCTCTTTAAAATTTATTATTTCAAATTCCCTAAAATTTGAAAGTTCATATTATACGAAATTTACATTCAACATAAAAAATTCAAATTATGCGAAATATGACGTCATCTTTCGTATTATCATTATCCAAACGAAACTGACGTCATCTTTCCTCCTTAAAATTAAATGTTTCTTTTACCCTATATTTGTAGAATACAATTTTGCAACTTTACGTTCAACTAAAAAAAATAAGTCAAATTATACGAAAAGTGACGTAAGCGTTTGCCTAAATCGTTATTAAAACATAAAAAAATAATATTTCCTCTTTAAAACTGATTATTTCATATTTTATTTGTAGGTGTTATTACGCTAAATCTCCTTCAAGTAAAAAAGTAAATCAAATTATTCGAAAAATGACGTTATTCTTAGCATTATCATTATCCGAACGAAAATGACGTCATCTTTTCTATTTGAAATTGATTAATCTTTTACCCTTCATTTGTAGTTTCCAATTTTGAAAATTTACCTTAAACTTAAGAAAAAAAAGTTAAATTGAGCGAAAATGACGTTATATTTCGCATTATTATCATCCGAACGAAAATGACGTCATCCTTTATCTTTAAAATTGATTATTTCATATTATCAAATATTTGTAGGTTCTTATTATGCAAAATCACCTTCAACTAAAAAGTAAATCAAATTATGCGAATAATGACGTCATCCATCCTCTTTGAAATTGATTATTTTTTTACCCTACAATTGTAGTTTCCAATTTTTTCAGGTTATCTTCAACTAAAGAAAACAAAGTCCAATTATACGTAAAATGACGTCATCTTTCGTATTATCGTTTAAAGAACCACAATGACGTCATCTTTTATCTTAAAAAGTTACCTTCAACATAAAAAAAAAATCAAATTATGCGAAATATGATGTCATTTTTCGCATTATCAATATCCGAACGAAAATGACGTCATCTTTCCCCTTTGAAATTAAATGTTTCTTTTACCATAAATTTGTGGAATACAATTTTGCCAAGTTACCTTCAACTAAAGAAAAATAAGTCAATTTATGCAAAACATACGTCACCGTTCGAAAAATGACCTCATCCTTAGCATTATCATTATCCGGGCGAAAATGACGTCATGCTTAGTCTTTGAAATTGATTATTTCTTTTACCCTGAATTTGTAGTTTCTTATTTGGCAAAGTTACCTTCAACTAAAGAAGAAAAAAAATACTCAAATGATGCTAAAAATGACGTCATCGTTCGCATTATCGTTATAAGAACAAAAATGACGTCGTCATTCCTCTTTTAAATTGATTATTTAATATTCCCTAAAATTTGAAGGTTCATATTATGCGAAAGTTACATTCAACATAAAAAAACTCAAATTATGCGAAATATGACGTCATATTTTCACATTATCATTATCCATACAAAAATGACGTTATCTTTCCTCCTTGAAATTTAATGTTTCTTTTACCCTATATTTGTAGGATACAATGTTTGCAACGTTACGTTCAACTACAAAAAATGAGTCAAATTATACGAAAAGTGTTCGCATAAATCGTTATTAGAACAAAAAGGAAATAATCTTTCCTCTTTAAAACTAATTTTTTCATATTTTATTTGTAGGTGTTATTAAGCTAAGTCTCCTTCAACTAAGAAATAAATCAAATTATTCGAACAATGACGTCATTCTTAGCATTATCATTATTCGAACGAAAATGACGTCATCTTTCCTATTTGAGATTGATTATTCTTTTACCCTTGATTTGTAGTTTCCAATTTTGAAAAGTTACCTTCAACTTAACAAAAAAAAATCAAATTGAGCGAAAATGACGTCATCTTTCGCATTATCATTATCCGAACGAAAATGATGTCATCCTTTCTTTTTAAAACTGATTATTTCATATTATCAAATATTTGTAGATTCGTATTATGCAAAATCACCTTCAACTGAAAAGTAAATCAAATTATGCGAACAATGACGTCATCCTTCCTCTTTGAAATTGATTATTAATTTTACCCTTAAATTGTACTTTCCAATTCTTTTAAGTTACTTTCAGCTAAAGAAAACAAAGTCCAATTATACGTAAAATGACGTCATCGTTCGTATTATCATTAAAAGAACCAAAATGACGTCATCCTTCATATTTAAAATTAACTATTTCATATTCCCGAATATTTCAAGGTTCATATTATGCCAAAGTTACCTTCAACATAAAAAAAAAATCAAATTATGCGAAATATGATGTCATCTTTCCCATTATCAATATCCGAACGAAAATGACCTCATCTTTCCCCTTTGAAATTAAATGTTTCTTTTACTATAAATTTGTAGGATATAATATTGCCAAGTTACCTTCAATTAAAGAAAAAAAATAAGTCAGTTTATGCAAAAACATACGTCACCGTTCGAAAAATTACCCCATCCTTAGCATTATCATTATCCGGGCGAAAATGACGTCATCCGTCGTCTTTGAAATTGATTATTTCTTTTACCCTGAATTTGTGGTTTCTAATTTGGCAAAGTTAACTTCAACTAAAAAGAAAAAAAAAAGTCAAATTATGCTAAAAATGACTTCATCGTTCGCATTATTGTTATAAGAACAAAAATGACGTCATCCTCCCTCTATAAAATTGATTATTTCATATTCCCCAAAATTTGAAGGTTCATATTATGCGAAAGTTACATTTAACATAAAAAACTCAAATTATTCGAAATACGACGTCATCTTTCGCATTATCATTATCCGAACGAAAATGACGTCATCTTTCTCCTTGAAATTAAATATTTCTTTTACCCTATATTTATAGGATACAATTTTGCAACGTTCCCTTCAACTCAAAAAAATAAGTCAAATTATGCGACAAGTGACGTCATCGTTCGCATAAATCGTTATTAGAATAAAAATGAAATCATCTTTCCTCTTTAAAACTGATTATTTCATATTTTATTTGTAGGTTTGATTACGCTTAGTCTCCTTAAACTAAAAAATAAATCAAATTATTCGAAAAATGACGTCATTCTTAGCATTATCATTATCCGAACAAAAATGACATCATTCTTCCTATTTAAAAATGATTATTCTTTTACCCTTAATTTGTAGTTTCCAATTTTGAAAAGTTACCTTCAACTTAACAAAAAAAGTCAAATTGAGCGAAAATGACGTCATCTTTCGCATTATCATTATCCGAACGAAAATGACGTCATCCTTTCTCTTTAAAACTGACTATTTCATATTATCAAATATTTGTAGGTTCGTATTATGCAAAAATCACCTTCAACTAAAAAGTAAATCAAATTATGCGAAAAATGACATAATCCTTCCTCTTTGAAATTGATTATTTCTTTTACCCTAAAATTGTATTTTCCGATTTTTTAAAGTTACCTTCAACTAAAGAAATAAAAGTCCAATTATACGTAAAATAACGCCATCGTTCGTATTATCGTTAAAAGAACCAAAATGACGTCTTCCTTCATATTTAAAATTAACTATTTCATATTCCCGAATATTTGAAGGTTCATATTACGCCAAAGTTACCTTCAACATAAAAAAAATCAAATTATGCGAAATATGATGTCATCTTTCGCATTATCAATATCCGAACGAAAATGACGTCATTTTTACTCTTTGAAATTAAATGTTTCTTTTACCATAAATTTGAAGGATACAATTTTGCCAAGTTACCTTCAACTAAAGAAAAATAAGTCAATTTATGCGAAAACGTAAGTCACCGTTCGAAAAATGACCTCATCCTTAGCATTATCATTATCCGGGCGAAAATGACGTCATCCTTCGTCTTTGAAATTGATTATTTCTTTTACCCTGAATTTGTGGTTTCTAATTTGGCAAAGTTACCTTCAACTAAAGAAGAAAAACAAAAGTCAAATTATGCGAAAAATAACGTTATTGTTTGCATTATCGTTATAAGAATAAAAATGACGTCATCCTTCTTCTTTAAATTGATTATTTCATATTCTCTAAAATTTGAAGGTTCATATTATGCGAAAGTTACATTCAACATAAAAAAACTCAAATTATGCGAAATATGACGTCATCTTTCGCATTATCATTATCCGAACGAAAATTTCGTCATCTTTTCTCCTTGAAATTTAATATTTCTTTTACCCTATATACGAAAATAAGTCAAAATATACGAAAAGTGACGTCAACGTTCGCATAAGTTGTTAATAGAACAAAAAGGAAATCATCTTTCCTCTTTAAAACTGATTATTTCATATTTTATTTGTAGGTTTGATTACGCTTAGTCTCCTTAAACTAAAATATAAATCAAATTATTCGAAAAATGACGTCATTCTTAGCATTATCATTATCCGAACGAAAATGACATCATCCTTCCTATCTAAAAATGATTATTCTTTTACCCTTAAGTTGTAGTTTCCAATTTTGAAAAGTTACCCTCAACTTAACAAAAAAAAGTCAAATTGAGCGAAAATGACGTCATCTTTCGCATTATCATTATCCGAACGAAAATGACGTCATCCTTTCTCTTTAAAACTGATTATTTCATATTATCAAATATTTGTAGGTTCGTATTAAGCAAAATCACCTTCAACTAAAAAGTAAATCAAATTATGCGGAAAATGACGTCATCCTTCCTCTTTGAATTGATTATTTATTTTACCCTAAAATTGTAGTTTCCAATTTTTTAAAGTTACCTTCAACTAAAGAAAACAAAGTCCAATTATACGTAAAATGAGGTCATCGTTTGTATTATTGTTTAAAGAACCAAAACGATGTCATCCTTCATCTCTAAAATTAACTATTTCATATTCCCGAATATTTGAAGGTTCATATTACGCCAAAGTTACCTTCAACATAAAAAAAATCAAATTATGCGAAATATGATGTCATCTTTCGCATTATCCATATCCGAACGAAATGACGTCATCTTTCCTCTTTGAAATTAAATGTTTCTTTTACCATAAATTTGTAGGATACAATTATGCCAAGTTACCTTGAACTAAAGAAAATTAAGTCAATTTATGCGAAAACATACGTCACCGTTCGAAAATGAACTCATCCTTAACATTATCATTATCCAGGCGAAAATGACGTCATCATTCGTCTTTGAAATTGATTATTTCTTTTACCCTGAATTTGTGGTTTCTAATTTGGCAAAGTTACCTTCAACTAAAGAAAGAAAAAAAAGTCAAATTATGCGAAAAATGACGTCATTGTTCGCATTATCGTTATAAGAACAAAATGACGTCATCCTTCCTCTTTAAAATTGATTATTTCAAATTCCCTAAATTTGAAGGTTCATATTATGCGAAAGTTACATTCAACATAAAAAAACTCAAATTATACGAAATATGACGTCATCTTTCGCATTATGAAGTTTCGTAGGGTAGAGTGGGAGTATTGACTAGAAATGCTAATGTAGGATAGGGTTTTGTGATATTAGGGTTTTTAAAGTACCTATGGATTTCCAAAATTAGGGTTTTGGTTTTAAAATGGTATTTGGGGTTTGATAAAGTTTTTGATGGATGAAATGGCTTCTAATATCGTTCTTAAGACATTCTTGATGCTATTGTGACCTAGGGGACTATGAAACATAAATATTACCCACCTAAAACGTGATTGGAACGGCATCCGATTAAAATTCTTGGTATACAAGGAAAACAATATTTTGGTGTGTATAAAGTGGTTTAGATTGTTGATTTTTTTTTATTATGAAGTTTGTTAGGGTAGTGTGGGAGTACTGACTAGAAATGGTAATGTAGGATAGGGTATTGTGATATAAGGGTTTTTAAACTACCTATATATTTCCAAAATTAGGGTTTTGGTTTTAAAATGATATTTGGGGTTTGATAGAGTTTTGATGGATTAAATGGCTTCTAATAGCGTTCTTAAGACATTCTTAATGATATTGTGACCTAGGGGATTGTAAAACATAAATATTACACACCTAATATTCTTTTGTCCGATACAAGCTCGTTTGAAGTGTCCTTAAACTATCTTCAAAACCTTGAAGACCTTGCTTTTGAGATAAGCAGTAAACTTCCTTCTATCCTCTGCTATCTTTGCTTGTATGGGAGTTGGTTTGGACACTTTCTTCTTCTCAGGCTTGGCTTTGACTTTGGTTTTAGCAAGTTTGAGCTCCTCTTCTTGCATCTTCTGTGCTATATGCTCATCTTCTCTTTCCAAAGACTTTTTCAATCCCTTTTTAACCAGTTTGTCCAAAATGTCATCATTGACCATCTCCTGAGCTTTTATTGCATCATCAGCAGCTTCCTTTTGCATTCTGATGTACAACTCTGCAGCTTCATTTTCTTGTTTGATTGCTTCTATCTCCTCAGCAGTCATACCTTGAAAGTTAATGGCTTCATAAATGTCTTCTTCTTTTTGTTGTTCAGCCAATAACCTTGCTTTTGCCTTTTCTTCAGCTGCTAATTCAGCATTCATTCTGATCTGCAGTGCAGCTGCTTCATTTTCTCTTCTCACATTTTCTATCTCCTTGGCAGACATAGTGCTAAAGAATAGTGCTTCTTTAGCCAGCCTATCTTCCTCTTGTAATTCTTCCTTTGACTTCTTCACCACCTTATCCTTCCCTTTGTTCTTTTCATCATCAAGATTGACTATTTTGATTTTATTCTTGTTCTTGTCATCTGTGATGATTCCAACTCTTCCTGCAGAAACAGATAAGCTAGCAGTCTGTTCAGATACTCTAAGTGAGGTTGATGTAATTGTAGCTAACTCAGCAGCTGCTGCTCTTTGTCTAGCAACTGCTATGGCAACCAATCTCTTTCTTTCCTCCTCTTCTGCTTTCTTCTTTTCTAGCTTCTGTTTTTCATCCTTGATCTTCTGCAGTTGTGAGGCTATGGAGTCATCATCAGCCATCACACTGGTTCTTGCCAATTCTGTTCTTATAAGAACATTTGCAGCTTCAGTTTGTTTAATTGTGGAAGAAGTCTCTGTTACATTGGTTGAAGGAGTTGTGGCTTCAGTTTGAATGGCTTGAAGCTGTGAGAAAGCTTGATTGAATGTGGGAGGAGTGGCTGAGAATAGGTAGGAATGATCTTCCTCAGTTTCTGGAGCTGGACTGATGATCATGGGCTCCGTAGTAACTTGGTCTATGGCAGCCGTATCAACTAGGTCCGTAGCAACTGGACTAGTTGTCATGAGGTCCGCATCAACTTCCTCCGTATTAACTGGACTAGTTACCATAGGATCCACCGTATTAACTTGGTCCGTAGTAACTATATCCGCAGCATTTGTTTCAGTATCTTGATCATCATTTGTAGCCGTAGCAACTGGTGAAGTTTCCATTTCGTCTACTATTTCTTCAATCCTTTGCATGGCTTCTTGCTGCTGCTGCTCCCCCTTAAGTGGAGTATCCACTTCCATATTATCACCTTCATCTTCATCTATTACCATGTTTGCATCAAAGTGTGTCTCCCCCTCAACAACACTATCTGTCTCCATCTCTTCTTCTTTATTTGAGGTGGCAGTGATAACTGTATCATGGCTTGATTTCTCTTCTCCCCTGCTCTCACCAGATGATAACACATCCATTTCTTTTTCTTTCTCCCCCTTGTTGTTATCTGAGGGAGAGTCATCTGTGGATGAGGAACTAGATGGCTTTGGTGAACTCCCAGAATTTAGTGTGGTGATTCTTTTGGTCACCAGCTGGGCAGAAAGGAGTGCTTGTTGTGCTAGCACTTGGTGCACCAATGAAGTCAAATTAGATAGCATCTCTCCTTGTTTATCTACCTTCGTCATTAAAGATTGGTACATGTCCTTCAATTCCAGTAACTGACTACCACTACCCTCACCCCTTTCCTGTTGGGTACCAACAGGTGGAAGATCCTCGGGAATAGAGAAACTCCTCTGCCTAGCAGAGACAGGTATCTCCCCCATGGTTTCTTGGCACCAGGGACCACCTTCCCAATTTGAGAACAAGTTCTCAGCAAAGGATGGTGTTGCCGTAGTTTGGGTCTTAGTTATGTTAACACTGTCCTGAGCTCTACTATAAGAAGTAGAGGCTGCAGTAGTGTTAGCCCTCCCCACATGGTCTTCCCTCTCCTTATTGACCAACTCAGTGAACAAGGGGGTATGTTCAATGTTTTCCCCTAAAGTGTGTGGCAATCCTGAAGATGTTTCAGGGATTGCTTTTGTAGTAGTAGTGGAGGGGATGGTCTTAGACACAAGAGGCTGAGTAACCCTCTTTGGTCTTTTAGAAGCAACTGTGGGTGGTTTGTGAGGCGCAGAAACTCTTGGTTTAGTCACTTTAGCAGTAGTGACTGGAGCAGTAGCAACTGGAGTAAAACTC